>CM039729.1:21041502-21603047 GCA_022539455.1 Dendrobium nobile | reverse complement strand
ATTTTAAGTCCAACATATATGATATACTGAGGTGTTTCTAAAGTATTTCACAATTCTAAGACACCTCCTACCTCTTATCCCTTATCCTCTAGAAATAAGCGTTCAATCTTATTCAATCCCCTTTGAGATTCAAATTCCATTTCTTTTATATCACTCCTTGAAAATTCTAAATAAAATTTCTATCATTATTTTAATTGAGAGTATAGAAATTAGGTTTCCTACCATGTAACTAACTATGAGGGCTTACACTATAGGAGATTTAGAACCCATATCAAAATTTTTAAAATAATTTATAAAAAATCAATTAATTCTCTTTGTGAAAATCAAATTCAATGATTATTATTATCATATTCAAATGACTGATTGTGAATGATATTTTCTTTCTTCAGGAAAATATATCATTCTATTATCATGACTTTGATTATGAAATTAATAATCACTTATACTTATTATTATAGTTAAACACTCGATCAAACATCATTTTGACCCTTCGGGGTCAAATGTGGTTCTTCCTTGAGTTTGACTAGGATAAGAAGGATGAATTCAAAGTTTTGTAATATGAACCTATTAAGGAAGGATATTTTCGTCTCCCGAGTTAATATATTGTTCATAATAAAGTGTTTGTTTAAAATGATTCAGAATTAAATTATCAAGAAATTATCTTTCAAAACTCAACTTTTTCAATCAAACACTCTCTAATCAATATCTTATACTCATTTTCACATCATTGATATCTAAAATTTTGGTATGGTAAAAACAATACGTAAGCAAGTTTTCATATTCATTCAATCACTTCAAATAGACCTATATACCTAGGACTCAATTTGCTATCTTTTTTAAATGTGCTTACTCTTTTTATTGAATCGACTTTAATACACAAAATCTTAAAGTTGGAATTCCATAGAGTTGTGTTTCAGGTCAAAATATTTCTTCTAAAATTTGAGCTGTTCCGAACCTTTTCCTGGTCAGCCTGATCTTCTTAATAATATTTTTTACGGACTCAAAACCTAAAGCTTTCTTTCCACTGCTTCAGTCCATGACAACAATTTCCTACACCTTATTCTATATAGGGTTCATATAGAGAAATGCCAATACTTTCATGGAAGCTATTGATGTACTCAAATTCAATTAACAACACATGGTCTTCACATCTTCCACCAATATAAAAAACAATCACCTCAACAAATCTTCCAACATTATTTTCATTCTTTAGATTGAAAGAGATTTTAATTTGAGTTGTGAATTTTATTAAAAAGTTAAAATTATATTCTCAGAAATTTGAGATCTTATAGTCTGAACTTGCCTCAAAACCAAAATCTAAATAGGCACAAAAAATTAGTAGACTGAACCTAGTTAATGCAGAGTAAAATTGGACTTATCTTGACTTAGATTGGAGAGTCAGCTAACCACCTAAAACCAGGTTGACCTAGGATCTGGGTTCGGGCACAACAGGTTTGGTCTAATATTTGAAGTCTAGTAGAGGTGGTTTCTTGGGTTAAAAAGGTCATTTCAGTCAAATTAACAGTATGGACCCCTAAATGGTTGCTTGGTCAACCTAGGTTTACTTAGTCAACCTGGTTGACCCAAGGCCTGGGTTTAAGACATTTGCACTTCTAATGATTTTTAGGATGTATTGGAAGAGGTTCCAGTGTTTAATTTCACTACAAAAAAATAATCCATTACTGGCAGAATTTCTGGCGGATTTTCACCGGAGGAATTTCCGGATGATTTTTCGGAGTATTTTTGATGAAATATATATTAAAAAAATTTTAATATATTTTTAAGTAGATTTTCAGACAAATTTTCCAGCGGATATGTTTCTGGCAAAGTTTCCGACAGATTTTCTAACATATTCTAAAAATATAATTTATTCTTAATTTAATTAATTAAAAATTATTGTTTAATATAATTAATTATTAATTTAATCTATTATTTTAATTAATTATTAATTAAAATTATTTTATTAATTATTAATTAAAATTATTTTATTAATTATTAATTTAATTCATTATTTTAATTAATTATTAATTTAATACATTATTTTAATTAATTATTAATTTAATAATTTTTTTAAATTAATTTTACTTATATAACTTATTTTGAATATCAATTAAAATAATAAATTTAAATAAATTAGTTTTTTATTTAATATTCTGTCAATTTTAATATAAATAAACAAATTTATCTACTAAAACAATGTTGCAGCAACAGATGGTGGTCGGACTAGCGTGGGGTTGGGAGGTCCTCGATTTGAATTTTGGGTGTAGTGCAGACGAGCGCATGCGGGGAAGCAGGCAGGCATGGGCGCTGGCGCGGACGAGCGGGAGTGGGGCTCCCCTAGGAGCGAGATGCCTGCCCGCTGGGCCGGGTTAGGGTGCATCCGGGTGCGGGCAGGCTGGGGTCATTCACGGGGGATGCGAGAGCAGGCTCGGGTCATCCACGATTTTTTTAAAATTGTTTTATTAATTCCGACGAAGCTTTTCCGTCGGAAAAAGTTTTAACTGCATTTTTTTTACGAAGAAATTTTCAAACGTTCGATTTACCCTCAAAAAAGTTTTTGCCAAAAATTTGACGAAAATTTTAGGAATTCGTCAGAAACTTCAGAATTTTCTGTCAGAAATACATGACTTTCCTGTAGTGTTTGAATTGGCCTTATTGAAGTTTGGAGAAAATTTCAAAATTTCTCTTAAAGGGTCATTTTTGTCATTTTGACCCCTGGTCAACTAGGGGTCAAAGTGGGTCCACCAAAATGAATATTACTACTTAACACATCATAATAAAGGGTCTGAAAATGATCAAAGGCTTTGAAGAAGGCTCTATGGTCAAATTCCACATAGTAGAGGGTTCAATGGCATATGTCATAAATATTTAAAGATTTTATAACATTTTGAAATATATTCAATTTATGGGGCTATAAGTCTGAGAATGAGCTCAAATTTAGATGTTTGACCCTACAGACATGTCTAATCAATATGCAATTGATAGATCATGATTTGGGGATTATTTGACTGGGGTTTGAAAAATCATTGAAAAAAGCTTTTAGGACATAGTCTTTAAGCCGTGAATCTTGGTCTAAATTTTTGGGTTTGATCTGAATTTTAGATTTTGATCTGGATTACTGATAAAACTTTTTTGCAACCTAAACACTAAGCCAACTAGTACGTTCCTTACAATATCTCACCATTACTAGGCCATATGCTGCCTTTGCCGTAAATCAGTTAAGTCAAACATATGCACAACCCATCAAACACACATTTCCAATTATTAAAAAGGGACCTCCGATATCTGCAAGGTACCATTACCTATGATCTACCCCTTCGAAAGTCTTCTATGCAGCTCTTTGTCAATGTTGATTCAGATTGGGCCGCTGATTCCATGGATTGACCCTCTGTAAATGGGTTTTGTACCTTTTTTCTGTGATAATATACTCTCTTGGTCTGTCAAAAAGCAACCTACAGTTGCTCGCTTCTCAACCAAAGCCAAATACAAGGTGTTGGCGGTTGTGGCAAGCAAAATTATGTGGTTAAGATGGCTTCTTGTTGACTTTCGGATCTCCCTCAACACTCCCACTTCAATTTACTGTGACAATACATCCGTCATTGCCTTAACTAATAACCCAATTTTCAATGCTCGTACAAAGCACATTTAAGTGGATTATCATTTTATTTGGGATTGCATCACGGCACAGCATATTATCATACATCATATTTCTTCGCAAGACCAACCGGCGGACATCTTCACAAAATCCGTGCTACTCGCTTTACTAATTTCACGAGCATGCTAACAATTCAATATGAATTGTCACCTTGCGAGGGGGGGTGTTAAAAAAACTTATGCAGCTCTTCTTCACATGATTACACTGCTCCACTATTTACTACAACATAACAAATTACTATGCTATTGTCGCAGATTGTCTGCCATGTGTTTACCCATCACATAGCTTTAGCAATACCTTCTTTCCCATTGAAAAAAGCTCATGCTGCAGCTTCTGCTTGCTCAACTCCACAGGACTTCAAAGTATCATCTTTCTCTCCATTTGAGAAACAAAACTTCAAATAGTCATATTACTTAAAAGACTTGTAAAGCATGGATGCTTGTTATCAACTAGCTCGTCCATAGTTTGTATCATATCGTCACTGCGACTTTGAATTGATATATACCAATTTTAGTTTTGTTATTCTGTACATCATCAAAATATTCTGATAATTTCATTGAATATTCCACCGATTTTATGTGTGAATGGTAATGTGATCATCCAAGTCCAAGCTCAAAATCATCATCCTCTGTTTTGTTTGCACGCAGGAGTCCTTGCATATGTTTTGCATAATTGTACATTGTGTTGCTAGCTAAAGAAAAAGTATCCAATGGTGAGAAGATCTCAACTAAATGAATAGACATCAGATATGTTTATATTTAAGTGGTCTACTTCTTTAATTTTTCAACGTTAATCATATCTTTAAATCTAAGAGAAAATTATAGTTTCATTATTTTGTATTTCTTAACAATTGTTACATATAGTCTCATATTAAATAACAGTATATGTGATATATCATAAAAAAATTATCTTGATCGGGCACGCATCTTGAGGAAAATTTATGTTGGAAAGTTCAAAAATTAAATCCCAGTTCATCTGAAACTTGATTTCGGCAAACTTACAGTCGAACTGAACGTCTCAAAAATACGAAACCAACAACACCAAACTCAACTCAATCCGAGCCCAAATGAGTCCAAATCAAAGATCAGAAGCATATTTGAAAAGTTCAAACCATAATTTTGATTATCAAACGGTTTCCAAACATAACATGCTTATAGTCGAATTGAGTGGATCAATGAGATGAATCCAACGAGCCTAAGATCGCCAAATTCTAATATCATTAAGATATTCAAAGGTTTAATAAATGGTCCATGATCAAGAGATTCAGTATCAGCCATTCATTCAAACCACACCCAATTTGTCATTGATCTTCCTTCTATATATTTATTGGTCATGCAACTCTCAGAAAATTATAAATAGACTCCTCATTTATCATAGAGTGGAATCACCTGATGAGGGGGGGGGGGGAGAGAGAGAGAGAGAGAGAGAGGAGGCCCAAGAAAGGAGAAAAAAGAGAGCTCTCTTGCCACCAGACTCTTCCTCGACCACCGCTAAACTTCCATCCGACAGTCTACTAAAGTCAGAGTTCTGCTCGGCCGCCAACCTTTGTCGGACTTCTACCTGACATCGGACTTTCGCCAGTCATCGAACTTCTGCTCGTCGCCAGACTTTTGTCGGACTTCTACAATACGCCAAACTTTCTCCCTTCACCGGATTTCTACCAAACGCCGGACTTTCGTCGGACTTCTACCCAATGCCAAAATTTTGTCTTTCACCAGATTTCTTGTAATATCAGTTTTTGCTCCAGGTTCGTCCGGGACGAAGTTGGATCGTCCGGGACGATCGGTACAGGTTGTGCAGAAAAACCTTGTTTGGCTGATTGGTTCGTCTGGACGAAGTGTGGATCGTCTGGACGAAAATTCTCCCGTGAACCTATCGCCAGGGACGATACGTGATTTTCGTCTGGACGGAATTCTTCTCTTCATGGATCGTCTGGTACGAAGCTCGATCGTCCAGGACGATCAGTCTGGATATATATAGAAATGAGATATTTTGAAGAGAGAGAAAAAGCTGAGGAGAGAGAAAAACGAAGGAAAAAGTGGAAAAGCGGATTTTCGGGCGACGCCGAGCTGTTTTCGTCCGAGGAGACTGTTGAGGAAATTACTGTGCACGAGGTAAGGCACATTCCGCCTTTCTAAATTTTCAGAACCGTCGTGTTTGGCGGTATTTTCTGTCCGGATTTTGTTTCCGTTAGCGATTTTCGTCCGTATCTTTTGAACGGTTCAGTTTTTATCGCGTAACTTTTTGTATATCGTTGCCGTGCCGGGTGTGCACGTTTTGACTATAGTTTGAAGATTTTTGTCCGGATATTTTTGCTTCGACTGTGTTTTTAGTCGACTGGATTTTTCTGTGAACTTGGAAATTCTCTGTGCGGTAGAATAAATGTTCTGAAATGTTGATATCTATATTCTGTGCGAAATTGGTGAATTTTGATTTTCAGGAAAATTGTGTAAATTCGTACACTGCCGTTGTGCTGCCCGATTTTTGAGTAATTCCTGATTTGTCCGGATTTTCTCTGAAATGAAATGCTATGTGTATAAGCTATACAAAGGGAGTTATAAGGGGCCTGAATCCTATGAGATTCAGTTAGTGAAACGGGAAATCTGCAATGAGATCAAATCTGATATCTGTTCTGTTCCGGATCCGATGAATTCTGTTTCGGTGCTATAAGCACATCTGTTTTGGTGCCGTGAGCACAAAGGGAGACATAAGGGGCCTGAATCCCATGAGATTCAGTCAGTGTCTGGGAAGGGAGGCATAAGGGGCCGGAATCCGTAGAGATTCCGTCAGTGTCAGGGCATTTAGCTATATGTATCTGTACTACTTTCTGTATCTGTTCTATTCTGTACGATATTGTGATTATGACATGATGTGATCCGTACGATTCTGATTTCTGTTTCTGACTCTGTTAATTTGTTCTGTTCTGGTACGATCTGTACGACTCTGATGTGATTTGATATCTGTCCGTAAGTTTTGATTTCCGATTCTGTTCCGACTTCTGATCTGATTTATGTCTGATAAGTTTGGTTTTGTTTTCTGAGGATTTAGATTGGATGTTTGTTGCTTTGCTGAGCTGTTGAGCTCACCCTTGCTTTCTGGTGGTTTTCAGGTTCTGGGAAGGGCAAGGAAGTCCAGGATTAGATTTCAGAGTCTGATCAGATTAGGTACTTTTGTACTTTTGATTTTTGTACAGTCATGGCTTTCCTGTTCTGTCTTTCTTTCTGTTGAAAGCCTTGTACTGTTCTGTAGATGATTATTTTGAGGAAATGAATTCAGATAGATGTTTTGTTCCGCTGCATTTGATGTTTTTAGTAGCTCTGTTGTTCTGTGTGCTTCTGTTGAGTTAAGAATTTGGAAGATCAGTTCAGTAACCCAATCCAAAGCCAGATCCTGGTTAGCTATTTTCTCCGTCGCGATCCGGCGCGGGCGGGATCCGTCTCGTCTCGGGTCGGGTCGTGACATTTCTATCCGACGTCGGACTTCCACTTGTCGCCAAACTTCTACCCGTCGCCATACTTTCATATCGAACTTCTACCTGATGCCAAACTTTCACCCATCGTCGAACATCCGACCTCCGTTGCTAGGTGACTACGGCCCTTCTGATCTCCTTCACCACACAACAGTCTTTCTACTGCCGACTATGGTCTTTCCAACACCCGTTGTCGGACAATGATCTTTCTAGCAACTGTTGCCAGCTAACTATAGTCTTTCTGACATTCATAGCCAGATTGTGGTCCTTCTGATCTTCGTCGTCAAACAACAATCTTTTATGACCACTATCGCCCGCCGACTACGGTCCCTCTAACCACCATCACCATAAATATGATATTTCAGACATCCGTCACCGACTGATTATGGTTCTACCAACCAAACAGATATATCAATAGTGATTCTTTCAAGTCCCATCATGTAACACACGTTATATGATGTATATTTGTTAAATCAATATAAGGTCTTCCCCCAAGGAAGTGCCTCATTTATAATTAACTACAATTACTAGTAGATTTATTTAAACTGAGCTAAGCCTCGTGATTTTTCCCCTTTTTAGTGTTTTTCACGTAAAAATCTTGATGTTATAAATGTTGCACCCTCTCTTTTTATCTGATTGAGTGATGGATCTTCGTACAAAGCTAAGACGTTAAAATTTATATTTCTCTACCACCGTGAATATTCCAAGATGCAATAATATGTATTTAAAAGAAATTTGTAACGAATTAGTACCAAAATAAATCATTTCCTTGAGGCCGGATTGTCTTCGCATACTCCATGAACATCTGCAAGAGATTCAGGGTCATTCAATTGGAGACTCTTGAAGGCAAAACCTGTAAGCTGAAGTAACCTTCGTCTCTTCCTTGAATGCATCAAGCAGGGCCTATTCGATCAGCCCGTTTTGAAGCTCGGCTTCAATATCATTGTAGATCGCTTGAAAGCATCCATATTTCATCAGAGCACTTACTACCTTCTCCTGAACACTCGACCAAGCCTTTGTTACTGGCTCGGCCATGCTCAACACAGTAAGATCTACCTTTGGCAATTCAAGCTTATTGCTGTTACCACCCATTGATCCAATGTTTCACAGCTTATATTGCTTCTACTCTTTTGTCTGTGGACTCTTCTGAAATGGAGTGCTTATTTATGGGTAGGTGTTCAATATCCAATGTCGAAGATGCCATGAGGAATAATGAACTGAAGTTTGTCTTAGCAGATTAATTTTTGCAAGCTATTTGCCGTAATTTTATAGTTTGCAATTACTATGGGGAAAGAAATATTATTTTGATAAAAGGATAAACTTGAAAATATTATAAAAGATGATTGCTTTAATTTTATCCTTAATAAAAAGATGCTGGTGGTGGTGTTCAAGATTCCTAAGAAGCTTCATCATCCTTCCGTTGGAATGATAATTATTAGAGGTGTCAATATTTGACACGACACGAAAACCCGACTCGGACCCGACCTGGAAAATCCGGGTTGAACCCGACCCAATTTCAAAACGGGTCGGGTTCCAAAATTTGACCCGTTTAAAAAACGGGTTAGGTTCGGGTTGACCCGACGGGTTGCCAGGTCAACCCGCGAACCCGTTTAATTCGAAAAATTTCGAATCCCGCCTCTGCCCGCAGCGCGCCCGCCCGCGCGCTGCGAGCCCGCGCCTGCGCTCGCGTGCCCAGCACGCCCGACAGCTCCCGCGCTGTCCCCGCTCGCGTCCCCCGCCGTGCTCTCGTCCCCCGCCGTCGTTCCGGCGCCAGCAACCCAAACCGGATCGGGTCGGGTCAACCCGCGGCCGGCAACCCGCCAGGTCGGGTCCGGGTTAGGTTTTCCGACCCGTTTGTCTACCCGAGTAGGGTTAGGGTCGACCCGTTTGAACCCGGGTCAGATCCGGGTTCTACCCGTTTGAACCTGGGTCAGTTCCGGATTCGACCCGAACCCGACCCGTGACCCGAAATTGACACCTCTAATAATTATGAATCTAGCGGCCAAAATGTTGAATAAAAAAGCATTATTACACTACCAAAAATATAGCTTTAAGTGCCCTAATAGATATATGTTAGGGTACATGATTAATTTATTGGCACATTAAATAATTATGTCACTTAGGTAGTCATTTGCATAGGGGTAAAAGCATCATTATATGGCCTAACAAGTAAACTTTCATGGCAAGGGAATTTGATGGAATAGTTACCAAATTACACTTATAAGGTGTCCTAATAAATAGGGGCGGAACCCCATTTAACTCGGGGGGCAATTGACCCCCTAAAAAAATAAAAAGTTCTTTATTATATAATTTATCCTTATCCATTTATTTTTTTGTCTTTATTACAAAGGTTTATTGCGCCCCGCCCCCCCCCCCCCCCCCCCCCCCCCTCAAAATTAAAGTTGATTCCACCCCTGCCAACAAACTAGACTTTCCAACATAAAATTTTAATGGTAAATGTTGACAAATACTATAATTAATATTAGGTGTTGCAATACTTACGTGAGCTTTCATAATACATTTATTTGATGGAAGATATTTAATATGTCATATCCAAGTATATTGGCATCAAATTAGCTAGGTGCTTTTGCACCAACATCAATGCCTAAGTACCAGAAACTAATGCTTAGGCGCCAAAACTAATTCTTGCATCTAATAAACTAGGCTTTCCATCATAAAAATTTAATGGTAAATGTTCACAAATACTATAATTAATATTAGGTGTTGCAATATGCACGTGAGCTTTCATAATACATTTATTTGATGGAAGATATTTAATATGCCACATCCAAGTATATTGATATCAAATTATAGGTGCCTTTGCACCAACATCAATGCCTAAGTACCAGAAACTAATGCTTAGGCGCCAAAACTAACTCTTGCATCTAATAAACTAGGCTTTCCAACATAAAAATTTAATGGTAAATGTTCACAAATACTATAATTAATATTAGGTGTTGCAATATGCACGTAAGCTTTCATAATACATTTATTTGATGGAAGATATTATTTGATGGAAGATATTTAATATGTCACATCCAAGTATATTGGCATCAAATTATAGGTGCCTTTGCACCAACATCAATGCCTAAGTACCAGAAACTAATGTTTAGGCACCAAAACTAACTCTTGCATCTAATAAACTAGGCTTTCCAACATTAATTTAATGGTAAATGTTCACAAATACTATAATTAATATTAGGTGTTGCAATATGCACGTGAGCTTTCATAATACATTTATTTGATGGAAGATGTTTAATATATATGTCAAATCCAAGTATATTGATATCAAATTATAGGTGCCTTTGCACCAACATCAATGCCTAACTGCCTAAGTACCAGAAACTAATGCTTAGGTGCCAAAACTAACTCTTGCATCTAATAAACTAGGCTTTCAAACATAAAAATTTAATGGTAAATGTTCACAAATACTATAATTAATATTAGATGTTGCAATATGCACGTGAGCTTTCATTATACATTTATTTGATGGAAGATATTCATCCAAGTATATTGGCATCAAATTATAGGTGCCTTTGCACCAACATCAATGCCTAAGTACCAGAAACTAATATTTAGGCGCCAAAACTAACTCTTGCATCTAATAAACTAGGCTTTCCAACATAAAAATTTAATGGTAAATTTTCACAAATACTACAATTAATATTAGGTGCTGCAATATGAGAGCTTCCATAATACATTTATTTGATGGAATATATTTAATAATATGTCACATCCAAGTATATATATTGGCATCAAATTAGCTAGGTGCCTTTCCACCAACATTGATGCCTAAGTACCAAAAACTAGTGCTTGGCGCCAACACTAACTCTTACATCATATATATTTTTTTGTTGTCTGAATTAATCTATATTTGCACTGTAAGTAAGAAGTGGAAGAGCGAGAAGAAAAAATATAAGGAATAACGAGATGAGAGATCACATCAAATGCTACTCGGAGTGTATATGAGGAACTTTTATTTGGTCCGGTATAATGATGCAGAGGAACATCCAAAAAACTCGGTACACCTCGGTATAGGCGGGATTTTGCCTACAACCGGATGTTCCCCTGCATCCGGTCGGAGGACGTAATAATTGTTTGTATATGAGGGATACAACATATTAGGATGGTGAAAATTTGAGAGCTCAAGCTGAACGCAATAACTTAACCCAATGAATAAGGGATACTACTAAATTTATGCCGAATTTAACACTTGTTTTCAACTTGGATTGTATATTTTGCTTTAAACAAAATATCATTACATAAATTTGATGTGTTTTTTACTTGAATATAGCTGGATCATCAAAGCCAGCAAACCTACTCAAGAGCCAAATCCTATTTGTCAAAAATGTCTACCAGCTCAAAATTTTTCGTCAAAAATGTCTAAATCTGTCGGTAAAAATCGTCAATAATAACAGACAATTTTCCTATATATAGTGTGGAATTACAACATGCAAAATTAAACTGAGATAGCTTAATCTAATAAAAAACTTCTACACATATATTCAAATGATATCATAATAATTTCTATCATTATCATTATTAATTTCTCAAGCCACATCACAAAAGGAAAAAAGTTTCTTCGCATATATCATGCAACATTGAATTCATCCTTATACATATTTTTTTAGATACATTCATGATCAAATTTATCTTATTTTCTCCAAAACAAACACATGAGTATTAATGAGTTGATTCCAATCAAACATATCCATCGATCATCAAACATAAAGTAAAATTAACAGTAGCCTCCGAACTAGCTGCATGAAAGGCGTACGTCGCTTAGCTCCAATTTTCTAATTCAGATCCACTCTTGCCTTCATTTCAACTCCGCTTCTTCAGCCACATTATTCTCTTTCTTCAACGACGACGGCATCGTCGCCAGCACCTTGCCATCCGTCCCGGCGAGCATGGCATACTTATCCTTCCTAGTAAAATTAGTACATTCAAAGCCCAACGTCGCGGCCAGCACTCGCTGGATATAATTGGCAACCTCGATGGCTGAGCGGCCTCCGGCAACGGTGAGCTCCCGCGGCAGCTGGTTGAGGAAAGTGATCTCGAAGGTTGGGCGAGGGTTCATAAAGCAGAAGTAGGGATCGAGCATCTTCCATCCCCTGGTAGAAGTGCCATGGAAAACCCCCTGTTTCGTATTAATGGCCACAGGGACAATGCGGTCGGTGAGTTCAGCGAAGAGCGCGCTGAAGCGCAGAAGAAAGGGTTCGCGGCATGTGGTTCCTTCGGGGCAGATGACGAGATCACCTTCGTCGAGAAGGCAGCGGATGCGGCGAGCGTCGGACTCTCGGTCGCGGGAGAGAGCCACGGCGCGGATGGGGGAAATTAGTTCGGAGAAGCGGCTGATGCTGTAGGTGACGCAGGAGATTTTACGGCCGAGGGCGACGGCGGTGACGACGGGGTCGAGGACAGTGCGGTGGTTGCATACGAAGAGGACGCCGGGCTGGCCGGGTGAAGGGGGAGGAGGAGGGGAGCCGCGGACGATGAGGTTGATGCCCATTAGTCGGTAGGTGTGGCGGACGAAGCGTTCGGGGAGAGGGATGTTGACGTAGACGCGGAGGAGGGAGAGGAAGAGACCGACGGGGAGCCAGAGGAAGGTGAGGAGGGCGGTGAGAGGAGTGGGGCGCTGAGCGAGACGGCCGTCGTGGAGGATGACTGGTCGGAGGAGTTTGTTGCGTGGAATCGCACGGATGTTTTTGCCCAGTGATTTGGGCACCAGGCAGGCTTCCTGCATGTAGAAAGCCGTCAGAATACTACATGCATTAATCGGTATTTTTTATTAATAAAATTTTATGTGTCGGAAGGATGTATCAATATATTTTATAAACTATTATAGATTTATAAATATAAATATAATAAAAAATATGTGAGATCAATAAATTAAATTTTCTGATAATTTTTTTTAATATTTATAAGATTATTAAATTCGCCAATATTATATATAAATTGCTTCAATAATTAAATTAGTAGACAATGTAACTAAATTATATATTAAACTATTCACAAATATAAATATTAAAAACATATATGTGAAAATCAGAATGTTTATATGAAAATATGAAAGAAAAATTTACTAAATATTTTTATGAATATATACAAAATTAGTCAATTTCAAATATGAAATGTATCAAAATATGTAGCCAAAAATACTAATCATGTTTTTAATGCTGAGAGTTTCTTTCATTTGATGTTTTAGCTATTCATACCTACTAGCATTTGTACTTCATTAAATATCATTAAAGTTAATTAATGCTTATATTAAATTTAATATAATAAAATATTTTTCCATAATTCCCCAACCAACTGCCCAAGCCATCAATAATTATCATAATTGACACGGTGTTTTCTTTAAATTACACATTAGTACCATTCAACTTTATTTTAATTTACACTACTAACATTCACATTTTATTTGGAATAGCCTTCGTACTATTTCATTTTTTATATTTTAATTATGTTTTTATTTTGCAATTATTTTTTCAAAGTTTTAAACAAATTTTTGTGTTGGAAAATTGCTTTTTTAGCAACTTTCAAAATAGTTATTTTATCTATAACAGCTTTACGATCACATTTATAAAAAGATGCAGCGGCATCAAACGGACCCTCAACTTTATCCCACCCGCACCCCCGAAATCAATATTTTCAATATTCTTATTTAATTAGTTTCAATTTATTTAAAAATATATAGATATTTAATATTTATGAAAAATAAATAAATAAGAAAAGAGCAGTATGACTCTCGTATGGCCATCCATTCATTTTGGCTAAAATCGTATATTTCCCCTTCATAATTGTTGCCCTGAATGGTCGGTGCATAAAACCTGTGAGCGGTGCTAAGAATTAAAACCAGAAGAAAATTGCCAAGCATGCCCCACAGCAACTGTAAGGCTGTAAGCTTTGCCACATACCTATTCAATTAAAGGAACAAGTACGAGTGAGATTTTCGTGAAAGGCTACGATGCTTTGGACGGCAAATGAGATGTTCGTGAAAATCTCGAATTATGTGCCCTTTATGAAAATTTATTTATGCTTGTTTATAAATGTAAAATAATTTCTGTTATATATATATATATATATATATATATATATATATATATATATATATATATTTAAATGACAATTTAAATTCTTAAAATTTTTGGAGGCTATTTTATCCATTTGATGAAATAGTAGTTTCAGATTTTATTTGCAACAATTTTATTATTATTTTTTACAGGAAAAATAGTTAGTAAAAAATAATGCGTTTGAAAGGAGAAATTATTATGTGCGAACACCGGACATTGTTTGGAGGCAAATCAGAACGCACAACGTCACTTTTTTGCTTGGTATAGGTGCTGGGTATCAAGTGACATGGTGCATTCTGGTTAGCCTCCGGGCCGTCTGGTGTCCACACAAAATAATTTCTAATTTTTTTCACTATTATTTTAAACTTTTATCTTTAAAAAATATATTTTTGAAATATTTGTTGAGAAATGAGTTGTCCTGGCCCAAACAAAATCCCAATCACTCTATATGTATGAATGTACTGAATGAGTTAATCACTTTTATAGTTTTATATGAATAAAATTCATTGAAATTTATAAGCACAAGCAAAAAAAAAAATCACTCTATGAAAACAAAAATAATTTTCAAATTGGAAAGTTCTCTTTTTTCTTTTGAAATCAAAATCCGTAAGTTAGTAGTCAAAACTTCTACCAACAGGTCAAAACGAGCGGCTCTAACTAACTGAAAAATTAATAAATGATTGAACATTTTGTGATTGGCATGGAATGCTTTAAATGCTAACAATATTGAGGGTGACTGTTTAACTAATTGCTTAGCCTTTTTTTTTGAATAATTTATTGAAACATTAGGTAGGTCGTTTGTATAGGGCATTAAAAGAGTCAATTTTCAACAAGAATATAAATTTGATATTAATATATTTAATATTCACGTACAAATTTTAATAGTCGATGTTGATATGTGGTCAATTTTTTTTTCTTAAGTGACTATTAGTGATTGAAGGTAAACTTATGTTTCAAATAGGAGCTTCGAGAGAGCACTCTTCAACTTTAATCAAGCGATCATTTTCGATCATCAAAATCTGATAGTATTGTATCTAATCAAATTTACTGATAATTAAAACCCTAATTTTGAAATTGATTATAGTCTCTTCAAAATTTTGAGCAAATATTTGATCTAAAATGTGATCTAAACTTAATAAACATTTGTCAATTTATAATTTTAGAGCAAATATATATATAATTCAAATAACTAACAAAATGATTTAGTTGAGCCATTTCTTCTGTAAAAAATATTTTTATTTTATTTTCTAACTCTCCCCTCTCAATCTGTCTAGCTCTAAGTTGATTTTTTTAAATTTTTTTTATTAATTTCAACAAAATATAAGTAAATAATCTCCAAAATTTTAAATCGACTTATTGCGTTTTAAAATCTCCTAAATTTTAAATATCTATAACGGTACTGTTATAGTGTTAAAAGATAATAATAAAGAGCCTATTAATGTATAACAATCAAGTTGGGCCAATACAACTGTAGTCAAGGCTCCTATTAATAGAGGGTTTGTTTGCCACTATTTTCTCTTTTTTTTTTTAACATAATAATTATAATATTATTATGTTAAAAAAAATTGAGGTATATCTAAAATATTTTGGTTAGAAAATATTAAAAATGATAATTTGTTTATAAAATTTAAATAAAATTTTGACTGTTAACATGATATAATATGGAGAAAAATAATTTATGTAATCGGCCACGTATAGCAGGATAAAGACTTGTTGATATAATTATAATTTTATTTGATAATTATTATTTTTATTTCTTATTATTTTTTAAAAAATATACAATTAATTAAATTATTAGGACTTTATGAAATATTACAACTGTTCCAAACAGAACAATAACTTGTTAACTTAGCTCATTTATTATTTTTTTTTTATTCAAATGAGCCAAGGTCTTTTCACTCCAATCAAATCAACATAGGTCAACAGAATAATAAGAACAATAACAGATTTCTGTAAAATTGTGACTGTTTTTTTTGACTGAGTTGATTTTTTATATATATAAAGCAGAAAAAAATTGTAGCAGATAAGTTTAAATGTCTTTGACTTTACACAAATTATCCTAACGCAATTTTCTATAAACTTCATTAAGAAAATTAAGTAAGATTAATCAAACCTTGCCAAGGGAGATGAATCCATGATCCGCCTTACCGCATCCTATGCCGACGTTCAGCGATTGACCGCCGAGCATCCGCTCCACCGCCTTCTTCTTTCTATCTCCGACCAGAACTCCCGATTTATTCACAAACCCAGTCGCTCTTCCCCATCTACTAACCTCAAGCTCCGTCCCGACCACCTCGTCCGCCCCTACAAACGCCTTCGCAAATGGTTCCGCCAGTATTCTAGGATTCGCCGTAACGACATATCTCTTCCCAAAGGAGCTGAAAACTCTCCACCCCTCCGGGTGGACGTCGTCGGCGTAGAATCTCGGCAACACGGACCGCGCCACCATCTCTATGTCTCTAATCTTCAGCCCGGCGAAGGCAATAAAGATTAAAGCTTTTATGGCCAAAGCCTCCGAGAAGAGGAGGCTAATGAAGTAAACGCAGGGGAATGAAGCGAGGAGGAGAAGGCTGCGGAGGAGGCTCCCTGCTTCCATGGCTACCAGCATGTAGTAAGGGAAAGCTCTGCGAGATATGAGAAGGCCGCCGTCTAGTTCGGCGGCCACCGTCTGGTTTGTCCTCCCTTCGGCGTTGCATTCCTCTATTGTTTTAAAAGCAGGAGAAGTAGCCATTGAAGAAGAGAGCCGCTTGTGGAAAGAAGCAGAGCATTTGCATTTGTATAAATAGAGAGGGGGAGTTGGGTTGATTCTGCCTTTTTAATTCTGTGTATATTAATTGACTTATAATTTACTTAAATCAACTGTATTTGTTTGTTCACCTAAGAAGTAAGTGTATTACTCCACTCATTGAATAAATTTGTATAAAATTTTAATTCAGCTAAATTTTTTTAATGTTTCCACCAAATTTTTTTTTAAATAGACTAAACAGAATATATAGATTGTTTCATGAAGGATTTTTATTAATTCACCTAATTATTTAATGATACTTTATTAATTTTGGTGTATTTTTTTGAAGAGTGCACAAAGCTACACCACAAAATTCATCACTAAAAAATGCATAAAAAATGATTGAATTGTAAAGAAAAATTTATATTATATTAATTAATTTCAAAATAAAATTAAAAAATTAGTTAGAAAATACGTTTTAATTTTATTTTATTTTTTTTATATTTTAGCTTACTTAAGTTCTGTTTTCTGAGTACTTTCATGATAAGAAAAATAATTAGTTAAAAAATATATGCTTGAAAGATTAATATTTCCTCCGTTAATTAATTTTTTGTCTTTAAAAAATGTTTTTGAAAAAATATTTTCCAAACTATAACAAAAAAAGAGCTTTAAAAAGCAAAAAGAAAAAAAACGGTTAGGGCTTTGTTTGCAATAGTTTTTTAACTGCTTCTTAAAGCAGTCTTTTCGCATAAAAAATTTAATTTTTTACTAAAATGCTGCTATAAGAAGCAATAAGAAAGCCGTCTTAAACGAAGCCTAAGTTGTCTCTAACAAAAGCTTTGTTTATGATGACCTTCTCACAGCTTTGTAAAGCTATTATAGAAGAAGTAAATTTTTCACAACTTCCCAGCAAAAAAAAATGTAGATAAGCATAAATTATTAGTAGTCTAAAAAAGCAAAATAGTAAGAAATTTATAAAAAAAAAAGTCAAAATCTTAGGTGGCATTAAAAAATTAAGTTTATTACACAAATAAATTTGATTATGAAGCTTGGTATATCATTCTCTCTCAATTTCTATTTTAGCGTTAAAACATAACAATAAATTTTCAAGACTATGGGTAGGAAAATTGTTCCTTTTCCAAAATTAGTCAACAACAAGAACCCAAAAAATATATATATGAAAATATATTGCGCCTCGGTAAATGTCTTTTTTCATGTTTTTAATGGCCTCATCTAAGATTGAGATCGATTTAAATAGATAAAAACGACTTAATCAATTTCATAAAAATGAATAAACTTATTAAATTTTGCCAAATCTTTTCGTGCTCCATTAAGTTGCGAGCTAACTTGGATGGCTCTTAATTCTAGAGGCGCGTTATTAGCCCAGTCTGCAATTGGCAGAAGCAAAAGAATACCATGAATATCACTTTCTAGTTGCCTTGTTCGTAAAGCCAAGCACGTGAAAGGCTTAATGCTTTGTTTCAGCTATCGCTGTTTTCTCACCAACATTTGAAGCTTGAAGTGTATAGTTAGCAACCCTAAGCGTCAAAATAATTAAACGTTTGGAATTCAGAAAACCGGAGGGGCGGAGTAAGCTGGCGGAGAGGTTTCTTGTGGGACTCGTTAAATACTTGTTGAATACGTTATAGTATGGGTGTCAATTCGGGTCAATGGATCGGGTTCGGGCCGAGCCCGACTTGATCTGACCATAAACGGGTTGACCCTAACCTGATACAATTTTGCAAACGGGTCAGATTTGTCAACTCGGACCCGACCCGTGCAGGTTACTGGGTTGACACGACTCGACCCGCGATTATATGCGGAGCGCCGGAGCCAAGCGAAGCGGAGGGCCGGAGGCTGCGGAGCGGACGCGGGATGCCTGGACCGCTGGACGCGGGACGCCTAGACGGGCCAGAGGGATGGACGTGGACGCGGACTCCGGACGTGAGACGCTTGGACGGGAAGCGGGAAGCGCCGAGCAGCGGACGCGAGACACCTGGACTCGGAATGCAACTTGTGATGCGGAATGCGGACACGACCTGGCGTCGTGACGCGGACACGACCTAACATAGACGAAACCTTACGGGCAGCGCGTACGCGACCTGAGTGACGAGCGGGAAACATGTCAATTCAGGTCGACCTGCAGGTTGTTGGGTCCACCCGAACCCGACCCGTTTTTTCATATGGGTCAGAAATCCGAACCCGGACCCGACTCGTTTCATAAACAGGTTGACCCGAACTCGGATTTTTCCAGGTCGAGTCCGTATCGGGTTTCGGGTCGTGTCAACTTTTGGAACTTTTATTTGGTCCGGTGAACGTACGTAGAGCTACGTTCGGCCGGCACTAAGATCGCAAGCACAAAACGAGAAATACCGAGCAATACCAACAATAATGAGAAATACCATTATGTGAAGACAAAATACCGAGCAATACCGAGTTATCCCAAAAAATACCGAGTTTTTTCTAGAAAAACTCGTTAAGTTTTTGGATTACTCGGTATTGATATTCACAGAGCGGTATTCCTCGTTATTATCAAACAATTCCTAGCAATACCGAGCAAAAACCGAGTAACAATCCTCTGACTGAACGTGAGCTACGTCTAGCTAGAGGACGTAATAAAATTTCCAACTTTTGACATCCCTACGTTATACTACGCCTATCTTGTTCTGATTCGATAGATAATCGGTGTGGGTGGCCGACGCTCATGAATGGCTTTGCTTGGATTTAGGGAACACCGAAAACCACGGCGGCAGGGAGGGATGAAGGCTTGAGGCAAAGCAAGAGCAGAGGGTTTCTCGTGGGAATCGTAAATTGATTTTTTGAATATATTGTCGGTGCAAATTAAATGGATAACCGAGACGATCTCCACCCGCTCCCGTGCGCGCTATGGCTGTTTGATTTGAGGGAACTGAAAGAGATAATGAAAAGAGTTTTTATTTATTATAAAGAAGGGATATTGTGAGAGTTTCAAGATTGATGAAGAAATTGTTGATGCAAAATTATTTTTAGGGTATTTATTGGATAAGTAAAATTTTTTAAGAATTAGTTTGGAATCAAAATGCTGGTATAAATCATGAAGCAAATTTGTACAATCAAATATTAGAGCCTACTCTTAAGTCAAGTTGGCTTGGTTCAAGCCACGCTTGCTAGGTATATATTTGTTCTCAGCTTAAAGAAGTTCATTAGTGTGTAAGAGAAATTGTCTAAGAAGGTCAACTTTAATCTAAGAACTTGTCTTTATCAAGCAAGCACAACATGTAATATATGTCGTCTGAAATCTAGATAGTTATCTACTCATAATTATAAAAGTTAATGAGTTTGTTAAATGGACCATCAAGATCCTGAGATAGTTGACGGGTAGAGTTTTAGAGCTACTATGATTCATAGCGTAGCAGAAGCTATAGCATCAAATTCAATGATGTAGTTTGTTAGGATTGTGGCACAATTGATAGGAGAAACTCAAAGTAGAATATTGGGTGTGAAGGGAGATGAGATATATCCCCATTTACATTTATTTTTTTGACTGAAGCCTCCACATTTTCAGGGAGGTTTAAATCCCCTTGTTGTAGAGGATTGGCTTTTCAGATTGGAGAAATCATTTAAACATATACAATGTCCTGAAGGCAAGGTATCTTTAGCAGTGTTTCTTCTAGATATAGAAGCCAAGCGCTGGTGGGTAGGACATCAGAGAGAGAAGTTCCATCGTAGGGTAAATACTTAGACATAATGGGAGGAGATTGAGGGGAACTTTAAAGATTAGTTTGTCCTACCCTCTACAAGGAAACAAATGTAGGAGCAGTTCACGATGCTTGTTCAAATGCATAAATTGGTGCTGCAATATGAAACAGAGTTTACAAGTCTAGCTCAATATAACCCTCAGTTAGTTAGTATGTCGAAGGAGAAATATTATCATTTTCTGAGAGGATTTAAGGATAGTTTGAGGCATATACTAGTACCATTTCATATTCGTGGCTTTTTTTAGTTGGTGGAGCTTGCTAAAATGGTAGAGAATAACGTGAAAGCTACACAATATATGTGGGATGCAAGTAGGAGAAGATTTGGAAGGAATCCCTCCAATAGTGGAGTAATTAGTGGAAAGCAACCCAAGTTTGGTGGCAGTGGAGACTCTAAGAAGGAGAGCCATGTAGTTTCTTAAGTTCTTGTGGATATGTATCTATTAGCAATGCTCCCTTTTTGTGGTTATTATGGTACAAGACGCTTTGGTAGATGTTATAAATATAATGGTTAGTATTTTTGTTGTGGCCAACAAGGTCACAAGGTAGCTCAATGTCCTTAGAATGTACCAAAATGTAGATTTGAAGTCAAAGGCACTCAGAGGCAATCGTTAGCAATGTAATAGCTTGTATTTTAACCAATCCCATTTTTTTTAGAGTCAATATAAGTTCAACTCACAAATTGTTTTCGTCATACCATATATATTATATTGATTTAATTACATTAATTTTTTCATAATTTTTTGCCACCGGTACAAATCTTTACGAAATTAATACTTGTCGATAGAAGTGAGATTTTGAGAACTATTTTATAGATATTTTTCTATAATTTTTGAAGCTCATAGGCACACATTCACTTCAAAACACAGACAAAATAGTTTCAAATACAAAAGTTTAAATGTTAACCTTTTTCAAATTGGGTCAGAACAAATTAAACAAAATGCTAAATCTGAAGGTCTCACAGATATGATTATAACATTATGTCATTGCCTCTAATGTTCAAGTTGTTAGACAATTTGAGAGTAATGACAAAATTGTTTTGAATATTAAAGGCAATGACATAATGTTAGTATTTTTTATGATTATAACATTCCTCTATATACATATATTAAGATAACTCAAATGCATGATTCAATTCTGGAAGAGAGAGTGTGAGCAAAATAAGAAATTTGAATCATATTTGTACTATGTTCAAATTATATCGAATATTGATTTAATCTTGCTCTAACTTTGCCTTATCCTGAATAGAATCTTGATTAGCCTTGCTAAATTTTTTTTTGAATAAGGAACCGACATTGTTCATTTTGTTTTCAAACCTTAATCAAAATAGTTTCAAAACATGATAAAACCTTATTAAAATATGAGCAAGATTCAAATAAGCTTTGAATACTATTTGATCATGACCCGAATATATTTCAATTAAGGTCATAATAAGTTTTGATCAATGTTTAAAACTTGTAATCTTATTTCTAATATCCTTCATAGTTTAGGGAAAAGAGTGCAAAAAATGATTTTAACCCTATATAACCAAATGTATAATCATGTAAATACTTTCCAAATGATATTAAATTATGTTTGTTGTTTTCCTATAAAGAAAGAGATTGTTTGAAACAGATTTTCGAAGGAAATCATGCATTTACTCCAAACAGTTATTGAGTTGTTCCAAGAAGACTTATATTATGAGTATCAAATGATTCATTTAAAAACCTTAATAAAATTTTACATGACATTTTTTATCAATGATACTATAGGCTTATGGTGACAAAATTGAAAATAATTTATACGAAGAGCAAAAAGAATATATTTCCATTGCATTTAAGTTTGGAGGAAATGTATTATCTAATCATAGAATCGGCATCTCAAATATTAATCTTAAACAACAAACATTGATGTGCAAAATCTAGTAAAATCTCCCCAACGATAAAACGACAACATAAAAAAGGAACCTGGAAGAAGATTCATGATACAAAACCAAGTACTGCATAAGAGACTGATGAAAAAACTAATCGAAACAAAAATTTCATTCTCTTACCTTGGATTGTGAAAAGGGCTGACTTTGTTCGCATATAATAGAACACGATCCCCCTCCTTCACTTTAGTAGGTCCTAGAAGTTAAGCCCTAATGCACGAAAAAGGGGAAGAAGACTGTCGTGAGCCCTGCTGGAGATGGAGTGTTAGAATTGATATAAATTAGGGATTTGATAGTATAACCTAATAACCGTATAACTATAATATTAATAGTTGAGCTGTTAGATAGATAAAATGATAGTAATATAAAGATATCTGTCTAAATCTCCCTTATAAATTCTATTTAAAATATTAAAATTCTTATCAAATTTTAATATTTGAAATAGAAATTAAAAATAGATTGAAGAAAATGTTAATATTGTAAATAATAAAATTTTCACTTACAGGTATGTCCTTTAATAAGGTGGGAGCCTAGTGTAGTCAAGCGTATGCGACCTTCAAGAGTTCTAGGGTTGCGAGGAGGAAGACGAGAAGTATGGATGTCATAAAGACACAGCAGATCTCGTTACGGCCGATCGAGAAGGTCATCGTGCACCCTTTAGTTCTCTTGAGCATCGTCGATAACTACAACCGCGTTGCCCGCGACCCACGCAAGCGAGTCATCGGTGTCCTTCTTGGTAGCTCCTCAAAGGGCGTCGTCGATGTATCCAACAGTTACGCAGGTATGAATTCGACATATATTTCATTTGTTCTGATGCATTGTATCAAGTTCGCATCCATGTGCTTTTTATTACTTATAGCTGTAGTTCTAGGAGATTGGAACTAGGCATAGCCTTAATATGCGATTTTGAAGGTTTCCGTGATTAATTTGAATTATTTTTTGCTTATCTTTAGTGATTCTTTTTCTCTTTTATCCATGTGCTTTTCCGCTGGTCAGATACATGTCTATTAAAACAAATGATGATCAATACCATCACGAGTATTTTCGGCAAAAAAAAAAAAAATCGGCAATACAATCACAAGTTGAATTTGCAATGCCTAATTAAGTAAAATTATGAAATAATAATCTTATCTTGCATATCTGAGGGGTATATTTCTTTGCAATAGAAAGAAACTGCTATATCTTCCTTTTCCTTCAACGGTGTTTCTAGGCAGCCTTGGTGAATATGCAAAATTCTACTTTCGATGGGGTGAGGTGACCAAGCCATAATCTTTTTTATGTAACTTGTTATATTCTTCCATTACGGGGTTTTATCAATATTTGTGCCTACACTATGTTGCGTACCACTTGGACCTTAATTATGTTTTAATTAAAACCTTGAAATAAGATCACATGAATGAGCTTAAGATATTCTATGAACTATATATTTTTTCCTGTAAGTTAAATTATTATTTAATTACAACCAAAAATAGAAAATATTTCAATATTTCCTCACTTGGACAACGTTAATTGGTAATTTTAACCAATTCACAAAAAATATTTGTTATAATGTGGCCACAATATTTAGTAAATTAGCTTTTGAATATAACACTTCCAATCATGATTTCGTCTTTTAAAATTTCTCAAACATCAAATCATGGAAGTTGTCTCCCTCTTTAATGATGCTAAACTGATTCATGGTTATAAATGTAAATTTGTTAATATGAGTTACATTTGTAGTTAAGCAAGAAAATAACATTTAAAATGTGTTCCAACATACTATTTTCATTATCGTCCTTATATTCCTTTGCAGAAAATGCCTTTATAGGGCTCCTCTAACAATGCATCCTTTCTTTTGCATTATGACTAAGAAAAGAACACATGTGGTGTGGCGTAGGGTTATACCCTTAAGTGGTGGATTAATTGTCTAAGAGACTTCTAAAAGATGTTAGGAGTGATGTAGAAGCTTTGGTGAGAGTGGAGGAGAAGTGGAGTTGAAATGCCAAAACAATGTTGCTAGGACAAAGGGTAAGGAGGGGTTTTGGTTGACAAAACTAGTCTAGGTTTTAGGATTCTAGTGTGGGGAAAGTTGGAAACTCCAGGCCTTAAAATACCTGGAATATTTAGAATAGTGTGTCTGCTATCATTATGCAGCATTTCACAAATTTCCAAGGATTTAAAGCTGGCCAAATGAGGATTAGAACTTGGCTATGTCTTGTTCAAGCAAGTTTTGGCCCAGAGTTTCCTAAGGAGTTTAGTGGCATTTTAAGTTGGAACATGTTTGGAAATTTGCATAAGATTGTGCTATTAGGATCATAAAATAAAATTACATTAGGAAAACAAGAGATTTTTTGGAAATGATTTGAACTTACCACTCACCAAAGTGACAAGGTTGAAGGAATCTCCAAACTCCTTTAATGCATGAGGCCATCCAACAAGCCTCCTTTTGGAAGAAAACTCTAAACTTTTGTCTAAACCAACATCAAATTTATTTCATTTTCAATCATAAAATATTTGTAGTGTTTTACATTCAAAGAAAATTAGGAAAAGAAAAAAAGGGAAGAGTCGGGGCTGGGCCATGCAGGTGCAAAGGTGGTTAGAACTCCCGGAAAGTATTATTGTCTTTTTAATGAGGAGACTGGCCATAACTTTTTGGAATTTAGTTTTTCTTTTAATTTTCATCCACCAATTCCACTTAAATTTAATTAAACATTCCCTCCATATAAATTTTCCATAATTCAAAATTTTGAATTTAGAAAATTTTAAAATTTGAATTTCAAAAAGTCAAAATTTGAAATTCAAAATTTCAAATTTTGTTAATTTTCTAAAATAGAAAATTACAACAACAAAGTCGTATACATTAACCATCAACATAAAAATGCAAATATTAATTTTACTCTTGAATTGGCCTCTTATCCTAGGCCCCCTTTATGGCTTCAGCTTGCTTATGTGTTCAACATTAATGTGACTTCAACAATAAGCTAGCATGTCTCCAAAATTAGTGTCAAGTGTCAACCATGAGACATATTCATCTGCATTTAATCTCGATCAATGTGACATTAATAGAATTCTTAATGGAATATTGATGTTAAATGCTTGATAAAAATGTGGTCATTTTGATATTTTCTAAACAAAAAACATGTTACATCCAATAAAAATGTAGTAATAAGGAAAAAAAAAAATTGTAATGAGATATCTGATAGGAAATACTTGAGTTCGCAAGTAATTCCTAGCCAAATTGGAAGCGAGACAGCAGAAAATCTGCTGTTTATAGAGTTGGGCAGAAGGTTATCACAGAAAAACAGCAGAAATTATAGAGAAAACGGTGAGAAAACTCAAAGAAAAGCTTGTATTTCACTAGTAGATGAATAAAACAGCAAAGATACAATTGATCCTCAATTCGAGAGGAGGATCGATCTCTCCCAAATCTCTAGACGCCGCTAGAGCCCAAAGAAACCTAAATCTACGAGATCTCAAATTTCAACCAAATTCAAGATACTCAAACCCTAGAAAAATCAACTATTCAATGCATACAAATCAAAAGGAATTTCCTAAACAGTCCCTACAACAATTTCCCTCCTAAAATCCCTTCAAAAACATTCCTATTCGGCCCTATTTGATCCCGGCGGGCGTGCGGGAGGCGGAACTTCAGCCTCGTTGTAGCTGAGCCGGTCCCGCGTGGACCGACTGGACCGGTCTAACAATACTCCCCTCCCAAAAATCCACCTTGTCCTCAAGGTGGAGATATGCTAGGGTTCCGGTGGAGGTGGCCATCCTTGAAGTGACTGAAAATCCTTACTGTATTGCGGAACCAAGGGCTGCACGGAACGAGAAACATTCCCTCCCTCCTCCATCCTGATCACATTCAGCTTGTGTAGTCCCACCAGATAGTCTTCCTCCACCTCTTGCATATCCCTGACCATGGTCTTAAGTGATGTCATGGCTTTGGATAGCTCTGCATCTCCCCTTATAACCACCTTTCTTCCATCCACCATTAATTCCATCGTGAGTGCTCCCAAATTGTCCTTGGTTTCCCCCAAGGTTTGCAATCACTTCATCCCCAGGATGACATCAGTGCTTCCTAACTCTAGTGGGAGAAAGTCTTCTCTTACTTGAATCCCCTGGATGGTCAACACCACTCCTTTACAGATTCCCTGGCCTTTCTCCACCTTCCCTGTACCCATCATCACCCCATAACAACCGGTGTCCACCAATTTGACTCCCAGTTGGTTGACGACCTGAGTGGAAATGAAATTGTGGGTAGGCCCACTATCAATTAGCACCACTACCTCACGACCAGCTATCTCTCCTTTCACTTTCATAGTATGACTCGGAGTGAATCCTACTACAGAGTTTAGAGAGACTTCTTCCACATCCAGGTGCAACTTCTCCTCCTCTCCAGATCTGCTCCCACCCCCCTCCTCGTCTTCCTCGTCTTCACAGACAAGGAGAACCTGTAGAGTTCGGTCCTTGCACCTATGCCCTGACATGTACTTCTCATCACATCTGAAGCACAACCCCTTTGTCCTCTTATCCTGCATCTCCTTCTCTGTCAACCTCTTGAAATTTTTCTCACTCCCTCCTACTGGCTTCTCCCGGGTGGTCTCAATACTGTTGCCTGATGCAGGCCCCTTGGGTGCTAGAAGAGTGGTCGTCGTCCTGTAAGAGCCTCCTGAGCAGTTTCCTCGAGCCCCTCTTTCTGATTTCTTCTGATATTCCTCCAACTGGGCCAAGTCCATGGCCTTGCCTAGATTCCTTGGCTCCAACACTATGACTGCTGTTCTTACCTCCGGTTTCAGCCCCTTCATGAAATTCCCTTCCAGGGTTGACTCCGAGATATGATCCAGCTTACTAGCCAGATACTCAAACCTGTCCCGGTAATCTGCCACTGTGCCTTCCTGGGTAAGGGCAAAGAATTGCTCATAGAAGTCTCCTTTCCCATCGGCTCGGAAACGCTCTAGTAAGCATTCTTTGAACTCTCGCCAGCTTCGGATAGGATCCCGTCTGTCACGCCACTGATACCAAACTAGGCTTTTCCCTCCAAGCACATTCCCGCCGCTGTCAATTTTTTCTCATTTGTCAACCCGTTGACAGCGAAGTAACGCTCCACCTTATAGATCCAACCATGGCCATCTTCGCCCTCAAAGATGGGCATCTTCAACTTCCTCACCTTCGAATCCCCTCCGTTACCCCGGTACCCTCCATAACCTCCCAGTCCTCGAAGAGGATGTGCTCCCCAAGTGTCCCGGTCCTCCCTCCGGCGATGGTATCCGAATCCGTCGTCATATTCCCCTCTTCCCCTTTCAAAATCAGCACCTCGACGCTGAAATTCTTCTCTTCTTCCGCCAAAATTTACACTTTCGTCATATTCCCCTCTCCTACCTTCAAAATCAGCACCTCGACGCTGAAATTCAGCACATCGACGCTGAAATTCCTCTATTCTTCCGCTAAAATCAGCACCTCTTCGATCATTTCCCATGCTCATCTCCTCTCTAGAAAGTACCTCTAGAGGTGGCATGTCGTCCTCTCCCTCAAGGATCTCTACATCCGAATTCCTCCTCCCCTAAGCGGGTTCGGATTTCCTCCTACGCCGTGGTCTCCGGTAGTCTCTCTTGCTTCCAACGCCGTCGGATTAGTTTCATCTCTAATAATTTCTTCATCATTTCTTCCATGGTCATGAATTTTTCCTCCAACCTTTCATTGTTGGTGGTGATTTGATTTTGAAAATAAAAAAATCTTTCCTCCAAATCGGTTTTCAATTGACCAACTTCGCCTTCCAAGACGTCTATCTTCTTCCCGGCCATCGTTCTTCTAACGGATCCCAAAAAATCTTCTTCCAGAAACGATAAACTTGCTGAAATTTCAGAATTTCAGCCGCCGGTGGTCCCAAATCGATGCTCTGATACTAATTTGATAGGAAACGCTTGGATTCACAAGCAAATCCAACCCAAATCAAGTATCGAACAAGGAAAACCGTTGTCCACAGCAGGAAAACAGCCCAAACAATGAAAAAATCTGAGAGAACTTGAGAGAAAAATGTAGGAAAACAATTGCAAACACTTGTATTCCACTAGGAGATGAAAGCACTTGCAAGATACAATTTTTCCTTCAATTCGAGAGGAAGGAAATACTCTCCACAATCTCCGGCAAGCGCCAAGAGCCCAAACAAACCCTAGATCTCAAAATAATTTAAATTCAAGATACTCAAACCCTAGAAAAATCAACTATTTAATGCATACAAATCAAAACGAATTCCCTAAACAGTCCCTACAATCAATTTCCCTCCTAAAATCCCTTCAAAAACCTTCCTATTCGGTCCTGTTTGATCCCGGCGGGCGTGCGGGAGGCGGAACTTCCGCCTCGTTGTAGTTGGGCCGGTCCCGCGTGGACCGGCTGGACCGGTCCATTGGACCGGTCTAACAATATCCTGATATACTTTGTCAGGATCGGAGGATAGATACTGAACAAAAAAAGATATTTGTTGATTGTTCAAAGCTACTTGGCATTTAAAATATTTTCTGAAGTTTTATACTTTTGAACAAATGTCATATTCTTTTAAGCATTGTCTTCTTATCATGAAAAACATTGTGTAAAGTACATCAAAGGATTCAATAAACCCATGTTATTAACATGCTTTTTAAAGGCTGTGGGTCTCGAACCTTTAATGATAAGATCAGACATGTTATATCAATGTGAATGATGTAAATATCCCCTTTTTTGACTCAATATCTGGAAATAAGAAACTTGATTTTCATATGCATAGAATCACTTTTGCTGTTGTTTTTTTCTTGAAAACAATACATCAACTTTGTTATCACTATAAAGTTGTATGGGTGTAGGTATATAATAAACAATTTGTAGTCTAGAATTTTAAGTTTTTTTAACCAAACAATTTGAGTAGGTGCCACATAACAACCATCATAAAGATACAGTTACAAGTGGATTTAATATCATCTTTTTACACCTGTCACCCCACCCTTGGCGTATGTCTATTGCCTCTTGAACTCCATTAAGGAGGTCTAGGGTTCGAGCCTCCTCTTTCATTAAAAAAAAAGAGGTCATCTTTACACCCAATGAAATCAGAGTATGAATGATCAACTATCTCCAAACAATCCACTTTTTAATTAACAAGCATCTAATTCTTTGTTTTTTTGTAGAGCATCACCTTATTTGCAGCAACCCATTGCTGTTGGCTTGAATTTTGCCGATAACTTCCTGAAATACTAATTGAAAAGATTATATTAGGTCTAGTATAAACTTGAGACTTAGACAAAATGTGTCACCCTTCACAGTCAGTCCATCTCCAGCCTTGCAATTATGCTTGTTAAACCTATTAAGTGCATGATCAGTAGTATAAGCTCTTTGAGAAAGACTAAGGCTTCGTTTGGTTCTTTCTCTCCTTTTGTAAAAGGTAGTTTTAGAAACATTGGTTATAAGAATGAAGTTTTCTAACGGAGGAGCAAATATCAAAAAGTTTTTCAAAACAGTAGAAAAATGAAGTTCCCTAAAAAGCATTTCTATAGAAGAGTCCCATCCAAACAGCGACCAAAAAATAATTTCGCCGCTTCTAAACATAAAAGGTAAAAAAATGTCGAAACAAATGAGGCCTAATAATCTATATGACTTATCACAATGTATTTGAAACCCCAGGACAAAAGAAGCATTTCCTAGATCATTTGCATAAGAAACTGCCTAGATTTATTAAGCAATCTCAAGTCACTATTAGCAGGTGGAATATCATCAGCAAAAAAGAAACCGAAATAAATTGACGCTATGTACATTGAAACCAAGGGAAGTAAAAATTTCAGCGAACTCTGAATACTAATGGCTTGAAGCTTGCTTCAAAACATATATAGACTTCTCCATAGTACACACATCAAATTAAATTTTCCAAAATTTTAAACTATTCTGTTTGTTGATGTAAAATTCTTCATATTAATTATCATTCAAAAAAGGTTTTTTATCCTCCATTTGATGCAACTTTGAATCAAAATGAGTCACTAGTGCCATAATGACCTGAAGAGAGGCCAATGAAAACATTTCATTGAAGTTAATACCCACCCTTTGAGTAAATCCTTTTGCAACTGATCTTGTTTTAAAATGCTCAACCTTTCCTTTGGAATTTTATCCATTGAAATGAATGATTAATTAATGGTACTTCATATAACAGAAAAAATTTCAATTTATTGAAATTATGTATTGCAACTTGTTGAATATGATGCAGGGTATTAACCATACACGTATGTTGCACAGATACGCCTATTTATGAGGCATGCTGTATCAGACACGTGTCAGATACAGATACACCTCCGATACGGCTTTGCCGTGTCCAATTAAAATATTATTTAAATTTGATTGGACACACGTATCACTTGGTACTCGGTACTGCTATGAGCATACTCGGTACTGCTCGGTACCACTCGGTACTGCTCGGTACCACTCGGTACTGAGCGATACTAGAACTCAGTACTGCTCGGTACTCGGTATCGCTCGGTACTTGTCGGTACCGAACGATACTAGAACTCAATACTGCTCGGTACTGCTCGGTACCGCTCGGTACCAAGCAATACTAGAACTCAGTACCGGAGCTCGGTACCGCTCGGTACTGCTCGGTACAGAGGGGTACCGAATGGTACCAAGCAACAACATCATGGGCTGCCCCCGGAAACCCCCGCAGGGGCGCTGCCCCTTGACCCCGCGACCTGACACCCCGCCAGGGGGCAACGTCCCCTTGGACCCCCGGCATAGGCGCAACATATCTATACTTTTTATTAAAAAATTTCATGTTTCAAATTCATGTGGATTAATTGTGTCGATCCTTCGTACTTTTAATTTAAAACTTCATATGCTGGACAGTTTATGTTTATGTTTTTGTTGTTGTACTAGACATTTAAATATTTAATGCTTATTTTTATTTAGATATTATAAGATACAATGCTACAAATGATGTTGCTTTCAATATTTTTTTTGTCATTTCAAATATTATGCTTTGATTAATTTGTTATTTTTTATGTATGATTTATATATTATAATGCCGTATCCGCGCCGTATCCATATCCTGTATTTTTAAGAATTGCCGTGTCCCGTATCCGTATCGTGTCGTATCTGTGTCGCCATATCCGTATCAGTGCAACATAGCCATACACCTATAACAGCTTATTATTTCCTTATGATATCTTTGCAGTGCCTTTTGAAGAAGATGACACAGATCCAAGCATCTGGTTCCTGGATCATAATTATCATGAGGCAATGTTTTCTATGTTTAAGAGAATAAATGGTATTGCTTGTCTCTTTAATGGAATTTTAGGCTGTTTCTTGGACCAATAAGTTTCATGGCATGACATTTATGCTGAAGCGCTTTTTATTTTTTAATTTTCAGCTAAGGAGCATGTCGTTGGTTGGTATAGCACAGGTCCAAAACTGCGTGAGAATGATTTGGATGTTCATGCTAGATTTAATGAGTAAGATTACTCCTTCAATCCTCATTCAAGGGGTTTAAATAGTACAGTTCCTTTGCCCAATACATGCTTTCATAGTTCCTTTTAGGCATTGAACCGTGCTCTTTTGTATCTCTTTCAACCTTTCATGTACGAGTTAATAATAAACAAAAAATCAACTTGATCTCTTAAGCTTGTTGCTACATTTAACACATTCCTATTCATAGAGATTCAATTTACCTGGGATTTGTACGCATAAAAAAATCTTGTATCTTAAACAGTTGAAATGTTTTTTGTGACCTGAGTGTGCATTTGAAGATCTCTATTTTGATTAGCTATTTCTAGTTCTTGATCATTGTACCAAGATGCATGGAAAGTATTTTTCTTCTACAATCTCTTCTAATTTTCGAAGTAACTTGAAGTTTGATCACTTTTTCTTGTTTCTATCGCAAGTTTGTGTTGTTTTTATTAACAGGATATATAATGATTAAACTTTGTGGGACACGATATTATGTTGTTTCTTACGCTTTATTATTACAGTTATGTGCACAATCCTGTCTTGGTCATAATTGATGTTCAACCTAAGGAGTTAGGAATACCTACCAAAGCTTACTATGCTGTTGAAGAGGTTAAAGAGGTGAGCTGATTCAAGTGTATTACAATTTCTTATGAAATTTTCTTATCTTTATTCTGAGGCAGATTAATATTATTAAGACCTTGATTGTCGATATGTCGATATGGTTATAGAATGCTACCCAGAAAAGTCAAAAGGTCTTTGTGCACGTGCCTTCTGAAATTGCTGCTCATGAAGTTGAAGAAATTGGTACGCCCATGATGCTGCTGAATTTGAAATCTTTAGCTAATATTCATGTCTTTTGCAATTGTTTTTTGTTCTTGAAAACTGCTCCAGTTTTTATGATTTGAAGGATGTGCTTATTGAGGCCTCTTCATATCTTTCTATTGTAGAGATCATTATTTTGTCACACGCTTACTTAAAGATGTTAAACTTTCTGCCTATCTGTTTTAGGAGTTGAACATTTGTTGAGGGATGTCAAGGATACCACTGTCAGTACTCTTGCAACAGAGGTATTTTTCTACTCTGTTTTACTTAGTTGGATCTAAAATAATTAGCTATAGGTTATTGACTCTGAGTCGAATTGGCATTTTGATTATGTAGGTTACAAGTAAACTTGCAGCCTTAAAGGGCCTTGATGCAAGGCTCCGCGAGATAAGGGGTTATTTAGATCTTGTCATTGAAGGGAAGCTTCCATTGAATCATGAAATTCTTTACCATCTGCAGGTTGGATGTCTTATTTGTCTGCTGTCCGTATAATTATTTTATTTTCACTAAATTGCTAATTAATTTAATATACGCATTGGATCTCATGACACAAGCAATTTAAAGGGTTGATAGTCTTTTATTTTTTTAATTTTATTGTTTTATTTCATATTATGATTTAAACATTCTTGTTTATATTCTCTACGTTCTCTTTCTGAAAGAATGGTAAGATAACAGAGCTCATGACCTGTTGGGCGTCAGTCTTATTCAGTACTTTAAAGCATGACCGTCCCAAGAGAGGCATTATTTCATGCTAGATACCTCGTCTGACATTCACCCACACTCTCTAAAGACATTCTATTTGGAAAAATTTCCCTGTGCTTCTTGAACATATAACTATGCCAACATATGTAGAACTCAAATTGTTGAGAACCTGCCTGTTATATGCAAAAGTAATGCTATGAATATTCCCACTATTATTCATCCTCATTTATTACAGCCCAGTGGACTTGTTATGTAATAATGACAAATAAGATCATAAGCATACAGTACTTTTATGCAAAACAGGATTCCGGGAAAATAACTGTGACCATAATTATCCTAATAAAATGTTCTTTATTTTTGGAAAATTATTCCAATGCTTCTTGAACGTTTGGGTATGGGGACATGTGTAGAACTCAAATTGGGGAGAATCCACCTGTTCTATAGAAAATTAATTTGAATTATTCCACTATTATTCATTCATTTATTACTGCTGACGTACTCACTATATAAAAAATGACAAATAAGATCATTAAGTGTACCCCACTTGTAAGTCTTCAAAACAACAATCCAGGAAAATGACTGAAATCATAATAATCCAAATGGAATTAATTATCAGATAATCTCCATCAGTAAAATTTGCTGCTGCTCAGCTTCAAATTTTGTAAAGATTTGATACCACAAAAAGCCATCACTCTACTAAGAATCAACCCCACAATGAGAATAATTAGTTGTAGAGTTTGACTAAATCAATCACATTTGTAAAACCAATATCAAATTTTATAGATGAGAAGAGCATGGTAAGAGATCACTAAAGAAAGAAATCAAATCCCTTATATTCATACATTGAGATCACTACATCCAACCACCTCTTCTACCCTATTCACTCACCAGCCTGCCCTCACCACCACCTCCTTTAATTTCCTGACCCAATCTCGTGAATGCCCATCGTCGTCGGCCCCATTGGCTGCCCAAACCGCCGGCCACTGCACCAACCCAGCTGTCGGCCTCCACCCCACCGCCCCTCTCCTTCCCAAGCCTTAACAGCCGGCCACCATGTCCCCAAAAATCTGAAATTCAAAAGTCCAATCATAATTATTCTTTTTCCTAAAATAAGTCATAGTCAATTAGGAAAGTTTCCTATTGGGGATTCAATTAAATATTTGAATTCAAATATTTTCCTATTGCTAAAACCCCATTTAGGAAACCTTCATACTTAAATCAAATCTGAAATTAAATTCAGATTTGATTTCAATCACTATTTATTCCTTGGAGCCTACATACTTAAAACAAAAACTCCTCTCTCCACTCTCTACATGGCTGGCCCCCTCACCAAGCCTTTTATCTCTTCTTTCCATTATTTCCTTTCTCAAATGAAGCAACAATTAAGTATCTAATTGATACTCTCTCTCTCTCTCTCTCTCTCTCTCTCTCTTAATTTCCCTCTTGATTTTGAAATTCTTTGAAATTCAAAATCTGAATTTTGATATTTCCAATTAGGAAAATCTGAACCCTAATTCAGATTTTATTTTTCTACAAACCTTAACCTAAAACCTAAAACTCACCCTTGGCTAAAACATAGCTATTATTTAAGTCTCGATCGTCAACAATAGGCAATAACTGGACAATAGATGGTGGTGACTCCATTTTTTGCATGGCTTCTACGGCCATTGCTTGTAGTCTGATTGTTCGTGGGTTCCTGGATGGAATAGATAAATGAACACATATGACCTACTAAAGGCCCGACCTTGGTTTTGCTCATGTAAATCAGAAGAAAAAAAACCCAACTTAAAATAGCAACTATTTGCTCATGTAAAATACTCACGTGTTCCAGGCACCCTCTTACCTCCCAATTCCTGCCTCCTACCAAGTTCCCATGAAATCTAACTATGCAGTCAAAAAATATTTGCTATAAATTGGGAGAAAGGTAAGAAGGATAACAGGAAAGAAAACTTTTTTTATTGATACGATTGAGGAATTGTTAAGCCAACGTGATTAGAAGACCCTCTCATTTGTCCGATATTTGGCATCAGAAGATGCTAGCAGAAATGCCATCGTCATTTATATGAACCTCCAAACAAATCTTAAGCTACAGCCAGCAAATGGTGTAGCTACCAGAAAGGTTTTTCATAAATATACTTTGTGGAGGCTTCATTTGAGGCCATTCGAAGCTGTAGGTGTTGAAACGATAACTTGTGAGAGCAGGCTTCATTTGTTGGCATGAGCAAATCCCTGATTTAGCGGTAGAAGAAGAAGGTGAAATGTGGCACTACTCTTAAAGGAGGGCCTTTGCATCATTTTATGTTCTGAGAACCACGTAACTCAACAAAGAAAAGCGATATTTGTTGGTCTCGGAAAGCAGGCGGAAAATGTAAAAAGTTTTAAAACTCTGTTACAAAGCAGTGCCCCAAGCATGCGTCTGGTTGAGTTTTAAACAGTAAAGCACTGAAAACTCCGTCCCAAACACAGCATAAGTCTTTAATAGTGAGAACTGATGAGAGTTGGGGGGAGGGGGGGTAACAGGAAGAACTGATGAGAGTTGGCGCGAGCAAATCCCTGATTCAGAGGTAGAAGAAGAAGGTGAAATGTGGCACTACTCTCAAAGGAGGGCCTTTGCATAATTTTATATTTTGAGAACCACGGAACACAACAAACACAAGCGATATTTGTTGGTCACAGAAAGCAGGCTGCAAACGTAAAAAGTTTTAATACTCTGTTACAAAGCAGTGCCCCAAGCATACGTCTGGTTGAGTTTTAAACAATAAAGAACTGAAAACGCCGTCCCAAACACAGCATAAGTCTTTAATAGTGACCTTTGTAACACTACTACACTATCATCTTTTATCAGTATTTAAACATTTGGGTTCAAGCTAGTCTCAACTAGTTTGCATCCAAGCATTCTAGATTATTTTAGAAGTTCAAGAACATATCTGTGTTGAGTGAGAATAATATCTTTGTAGGATTTGGGCCTTATGGAAACCTCCTTCCATGAGAAATACTTTAACTTTACAATATATTTGATTTTAAAGTCCTTAACCAAAACCTTTTGGTGGTTGCCATCTCATCTCATTGCTAAAATTTCTTGCAAGTACAATATCATCCACATATATAAATGAGATAGTTGAGTTTCTTTTTATAGATTATTTTGTTTATACATGGTTAGATTGATGTTGGTGATAGGAAGTACTTGTAGATCTCAAGTATTTCCTATAAATTTTCAGAAAACAGCGAGCTTCTACACAAAAAAATCCGCAAAAAAAAAAAAAACACAAAAACAATAGATAATTTGTATTATTTGATGAAAGGGAAACGGAAAATAGCAAAGTACAATTGATCCTCTATTCGAGAGGAGGATCCATCTCTCCCAAATCTCTAGACGCAGCTAGAACCCAAAAGAAAACCTAAATCTAAGAGATCTCAAATTTCAGCCCAATTCAAGATGCCCTAACCCTCAGAAAACAAAGTATTTAATGCATACAAATCAAAAGGAAATCCCTAAACAGTCCCTATATTCAAATTTCCCTCCTAAATCCCTCAAAAATCCTTTCTAAAATGCTCTGTTAGCTACTGCGGTTCGTGCAGCTAGAGCATGAGGCGGAGACGTTCTGCCTCGTTCGCGCTGGGCCTGTCCCGCGTGGACCGACTAGACCGGTCTAATGGACGGGTCTGACAATACTCTTATCCCAAAGATCAACCTTGTCCTCAAGGTGGAGATATGCTCGTGTTTCCGTGGAGGTGACCATCCTTGAGGTGGCTGAAAATCCTTACTAAATTGCTGAATCAAGGTATGCACTGAAAGAGATACATCACATCCCTCCTCCATCATGATCACATCCAGCTTGTGTAATCCCACCATATAATCTTCCCCCACCTCTTGTAGGCTCCTAACTATGGTCTTAAGTAATACTATGGCTTTGGATAGCCCTGCATCTCCTCTTATAACATTCTTTCTCCCATCCACCATTAATTCCATCGTGAGTGCTCCCTAATTGTCCTTGGTTTCCCCCAAGGTTTGCAACCACTTCATCCCCAAGATGACATCAGTACTTCCTAACTCTAGTGGGAGAAAATCCTCCATTACTTGAATCTCCTGGATGTTCAACACCACTCCTTTACAGATCCCTTGGCCTTTCTCCACCTTCCCTGTTCTCATCATCACCCCATAATAACTGGTGTCCACCAATTTCACTCCCAGTTGATTGACAACCTGGGTGGAAATAAAATTATGGGTAGCCCCAAAATTATGGGTAGCCCCACTGTCAATCAGAATCACCACCCTGTCTGCTATTTCCCCCTTCACCTTCATTGTATGATTCGAAGTGAATCCTTCTACTGAATTCAGGGAGACCTCTGCCACATCTAGATGCAACTTGTCATCCATCTCTCTTTCACCTCCATTCTCAGTTTTCTCGTCATCAAAGACAGTGAGAACCTGAAGAGTTCGATCCCTACACCTGTGTCCTGGAGTATACTTCTCATCACACCATAAACATAACCCTTTTGCCCTCTTCTTCTGCATCTCATTATCTGTCAGCCTTTTTAATTTTTCCCCAATCCCTCCTACTGGCTTCTCTCTGGTGGTCTCATTAATATTGCCTGATGTAGGCCCCTTGGGTGCTAGAAGAGTAGTTGTTATACTGTAAGAGCCTCCTGAGCTGCTGCTCCTGGCTTCCTTCTCTAAATTCTTCTGATTTTTCACCAGTTGTGCCAACTTTATGCCCCCCCCTAAGTCATGAGGCATCCGAACTTTCACTGTCGTTCTGATCTCTACCTTCAGCCCCTTCATGAAGTTCCCCTCCAATACCGTATTTGATAATCGCTCCACCCTACTGGCTAGGTGCTCAAACTGCTCCCGGTAGTCTACTACCGATCCATCCTGTGCCAGAGCAAAGAACTGCTCATAGAAATCTCCTCCCCGATCGGTTTAGAAATATTCTATAATGCAGTCCTTGAATTCCCTCCTGTTCTTGACAGGTCTCCTATGGTCTCTCCACTGGTACCATGATAGTGCATTCTCCTCCAAACATAGGCCTGCTGCTGTCAGTTTCTCCTCCTTTGTTAGCCCATTAATGACAAAGTACCTCTCCACCTCATAGATCCACCCATACGCATCCTCGCCCTCAAAGAGAGGCATCTTCAACTTCCTCACCTTCTGATCTCCCCTGTTTCCTCTCATTTCTTCATAGTTTCCCCTTTCCCAACTGTTCGACCCCCCCCCCCCCAAGTCTCCTTATCTTCCCTTCCCCTTTCATACCTATAACCTCATTCGAATTCCCCTCTCCTCCCCTCAAAATCAGTCCCTCGACGGCCATAATTTCCTTCCCTACGTTCCGAATCAGCACTCCGTTTCTCCTGCCTTCCATACCCATGCCTTTCCCCAAACCTATCTCCTCTATCCTCCATCTGGAAAGGCTCCAGATGAGGTCTTCTCCTTTCTCTCTCTACGATCTCTACCTCCTTTTCATCCTTACGGATTTTAGAATTTGTATTATGTCCTTTTGGGCCTCTTGCCACAGAAGCCGCCGATTAGTTGTAGAATTCTAACAGCTTCTTCATCATCTTCCATAAGTCTGCAACTTGTCCTTCCATGGAATACATTCTGTCCTCCACCGTGGTTTTGATTTGGTTCATCTCTACTTCCAATATCTCCTCCAAAGAGTCTACTTTTTTGGTCGCCATCGTTCTCCGAATTTTTGTAGACACAAAAATCTAGATTTTTCCTTCAAAAAACAGCACTTTCCTTCTTTAGCGGCCCAAGAACAGCCGCTAGAATTTGCAAAAACAGCCCGCCAACTATCCCAAGATTTGCTTTGATACTAATTTGATAGGAAGTACTTGTAGATCTCAAGTATTTCCTATCAATCTTCATAAAACAGCGAGCTTCTATAAAAAAAAATCCAAAAAAAAAAACATGAAAACAGTAGATAATTTGTATTATTTGATGAAAGGGAAACGAAAAATAGCAAGATACAGTTGATCCTCTATTCGAGAGGAGGATCGATCTCTCCCAAATTTCTAGACGCCGCTAGAGCTCAAAAGAAAACTTAAATCTAAGAGATCTCAAATTTCAGCCCAATTCAAGATGCCCTAACCCTCGAAAAACAAAGTATTTAATGCATACAAATCAAAAGGAAATCCCTAAATAGTCCCTGCATTCAAATTTCCCTCATAAATCCCTTAAAAATCCTTCCTAAAATGCTCCTTTAGCTACTGCGGTTCGTACGGCTAAAGCATGAGGCGGAGATGTTCCGCCTCGTTCGCGCCTGGACCGGTTCTGCGTGGATCGGCTAGACCGGTCAAAATTGATATTCCTTGGGTAAGATTCCATAGGGTTGTAAAATTATTTATCGATAGGCCAGGTAGCATTTATATATTTTTTTATTGGAGGTTTATTTGATAAAAAATGCAGTTGATAGCTTATGATTCACATTGCTTCTATTATGTGGATAAATGTGGGTTTAGAATGAGCATCCAAAAACTTCTAGAGGAAGAGTTAACATTACTCTTGTCTAGGATTTCAATGTCTAAGATGAGTTTTGAATTTTAGAGTGTAAAAGCTCATTTTATTTTTGAGCTTAGTGATATGGTTGGTGAAGAGGTCTGTCTACTTCCAAGAGATTTATTTTTTCTTTCAATGATTTCATTTTGTTGGGGAGTTTCAACATAGGAGTTTTGATGAATAATTCTCTTGGAATATCAATTGAGCATCATCAACAATGAATCTCTTGGAAGTAGACAGACCTCTTCAAGAATTTATGGAGTAAACAAAAAATTCTTCAAGTTTCAGATTTGTCTTTCTTTAAGAATATACATGTAACTCTAGTGTGGTTATTTATGAAGGAGATGAACCATCTTGATCCATTAAATATTTGGAGAAGGAATGAGTGAAAAGGGATGTGAACTTTTATAAGGTATATTGGGATGATGTTGTTAAGTATGTTTAGTAAATTGGCAAACTTCACAAGATGCATCTTTAGAGACGAGAAACAATTTGCCAAGGTACATAAAATTAGGATACAACAACAAAAATATTAAGCCTTTATCCCATTATGTGGGGTCGGCTACATGAATCCTTTTTCTGCATTATGTCATGTTAAGAGTCAAATTCTCATTTAAATATGAAAAAGAAAGATCATTTCTAATATTTTCTAGCTAAGTCTTTTTAGGTCTACCTCTACATTTCTTAACATAAGTCAAATCTAATACATCTACTTTCCTAACCAGGTCATTAGAAGGTCGCCATTTTATGTGACCAAACCATTTAAGGCGACTCTCTCTAATCTTATCTTCAACCGGAGCTACACCACCTTTTTCACGTATATGCTCTTTCGTATCATGTCTCTAAGAGTAAAGCCACTCCATATGAGCATCATCATCTCTGCAACATTTAATATTATGCTTCTCTTTTATTAGCCCACATTCTGCACTATAAAGCATTGTAGGTCTCACGACCATCTTATAGAATTTTTTCTTAAGTTTTTTCTATCACACAACAAGCCTAATGCATTCCTCCACTTCAACCATCCAACTTGAATTCTACTAATAATATCTCCATCTATTTCACCATTACTCTGAATAATAGACCCAAGATATTTAAAACACGTACTCTTATTAATAACTAGATCCCCAAAAGTCACAAACCCTCTACTAGATCTGTTACAACTAAAATTACACTCTATATATTCAGTTTTAGATTAACTCAAACAAAAACATATAAACTTTAAGGTTGACCTTCATAATTCAAGTTTACCTTCAACTCCCTCTCTAGTCTTATCAACAAGAAGGATATCATCAGCAAAAAGAATACACCTGGATAGAACCTCTTGCAAATGTCTAGTGAGAACATCCATGACTAAAGCAAAAAGATATGGGCTTAAGGCTGATCCTTGATGTAATCCAACATAAATAGAAAAGTACTTAGTCAAACCACCTTGTGTTTGAACACAAGTAACAACACCTACATACATATCCCTAATGAATTGAATATAAGCAATATTTACTCCTTTCTTTTTTAGAACTTTTTATAGCACTTCTCTTGGATTTTTATCATATGCTTTCTCTAAATCAATGAATTTCATATGAAGATCCTCCTTATTCTCTCTATGCTTCTCCATCAAACCTCTCAATAAATGAATAGCTTCCATAGTAGACCTACCCGACATGAATCAAATTGATTTTGGGAAACATTAGTATTATGTTGTAACCTATGCTGCATAACTCTCTCCCAAAGTTTTAAAGTATGACACATGAACTTAATTCCTCTATAATTCACACAATCTTGCGCATTACCTTTATTCTTAATTTTGAACACATAAGCATTTATAATATTAATAATCATAGTATCAACAATAATTTTTACGGCTATAATTCTATCTCCAATTCATTTAATTTTTATAATATTATCCTTCAAACTCTTATCTATAATTACATATACATCATTTCTAGTACGACTTTTACCAGAATACCATAGTTTAAATTCTAAACTATCAATTTTCTTAGCCTTCTCTCCAACTCATTTAGTTTCATTAATGCATAGATTATTTATCTTCTTATAAATCATAATATATATTGATTCTATTAATTTATCTGTAAAGGGAACCTCTATTTCAAAATCCTATTCTGATTTCAATTTCATGAACTAGATGCTTGCCCACATCCGTCCATGATGTGGGAACCCTTATTTAATACTATACCCGTGTGCCGGTGCAACGACCCTTGTATACTTCTCATTATATTCAGGCTATACAGCATGTCGCTTTCAAGAAGCACCCTAGCATTAACACAATGTATTAGTGGATTCTTATTGGAGTTTATGTTGGTGTATGTGGTAACTTGAAAATATGAAGGAAACTTCTGGTTTGAGAAGGTAGGTTCAACACTGTCAATCATTTTCCGTGAATCTAAATACTGAAACAACAGATTTGGTGAAATTTTGGCAATGCAATGATGATCACGAGGTTATTAATAGATAATATATTGTAATCTATGTTAGGGACAAATAAGACCAAGTGAAGTTTCAAGAGGTTGGAATTCAGTTGTTCCTATTCGAATAACTGTGGTCAGAGCTCCATTAACAAGTTTTATTAATAGGTATTTTTTGCACTCCAAAGACGTTAAAAAAAAAAAGAAATTTCACCAATCTTGTGATTAGAGGCTCTAAAATCAACAATCCGCATACCTTAAATCCACAGTTTGTATTTTGGGTAGGGGTGTCAATTTCGGGTCACGGGTCGGGTTCAGGTCGGACCCGGACCCGACCCGGCGGGTTGCCGGTTGACCCGACCCAACCCGTGTGGCAGAGAAGGAGCTCGGGTTTCGTGAGCGCTGCAGCGGGAGACGGCGAGCGCGGCAGCGGGCGGTGGTGAGCGCGGCAGCGGGTGGCGGCGCGAGGCGCGAGCGCGGCATGGCGGCATCCGCAGCGCAGCAGCGCGAGTTCGGCAGCGGGCGAAGGTGCGGGCGCGGCAGTGGGCGCCCGGGGCAGCGGGCAGTGCGGGTGAGGACAGAGGGCGGGGGCAGCAGGCGGGTGCAGCGGTAAATTCAAAATTTTTTAAAATAAACAGGTTTTTGGGTTGACCCGGCAACCCGCCGGGTCAACCCGAACCCGACCCATTTTTCAAATGGGTTGGGTCCAACCCGGATTTTTCGGGTCGGGTCTGGGTCGAATTTTCGTGTCGTGTCAAATATTGACACCCCTAATTTTGGGTATAAGTGATGGTATTTGATTGGGCATATAATAAGTTCGTATCGCATTAGGAGTTGCTGAATGGCTGAGGTTTTCCTGATTATAGGTTTGATTAGTTCAAGGGAGTCTGAATAGTTGTAGTTGATAGATACATGTTGTTCTCGTCTTTCTTTAGTGTGAGGACCATGAGTCAAATTTTAATTTTACAGTTTTTCATGAAGCTTCCAGCTTGTTTCTTTGGTGTGAATTGATTTGTGACAAGTCACATTGGGGCCTTCAGTTCTTCTGTGTGGAGTCATTTAATGAAGATGTCTGAAACTCAAGAGCCATAAGAGTTGACCCTTCTCCAATTGCTAATAGTTATGATGGTTCGATCATCACCTTATACTTTCCTCCAATCAAACATCATCAAAGGTCTACAAATATTCAATAGAGGTTTTGTGCCTAAAATTCTTCCTCAAACCTCATCAAGATCATTTGTTTAATCCCATGAGAAATTTAACCATGTTTTTTCTTAATGTTTGATTTATTTATATAGTGCTTCAATACGAAAGCACTTCCAATTGGGATTCTCAAATAGAGTACCTTGTCGATTCATGAAAGATTTTTCAACTTAGAACAATTTTTATATGTTTTCAGAACTTGAGTAAGTTTTTCTGACAACTTTCCAAATCTCATTGGCAGTTAGTATAGTAAGAACTTTTCACCTATCTTGATGGTCATAGAGTTGATAAACCATGAAATTATCATATTGCTCTCTAATTTTCAGATTTTTACATTGGATCTCATCTTTATCTAGAGTCGGAATTGATCTATATCTTTGTCTCTTGCACAAATGATCATCATCATAGATTGTGACCATTTTAGGTAGTTGTGGCCATTCAGCTTGTAACCATTTATTGTAATTAGATTGTTTTCTGCTCTATTAGTGGATCGATGGATGAGAACATTTGGATTAGAGGATATTTCATACATGGAGGATTGTCCTCCATATGTTATTTCATATTTTTAGTCAAATTAATGGTTAGAATATTGGATAGAGCAACCCAATCTCTGTAACATAAGAAAATCGAGACACAAGGATGTAGGAGACACTAGTTTGTCATCTTATTCCTCTTCAAAAACCGGTACATACATGAATAGAGTTTTGAAAAATAATACAATGTAAATAGGAAACATACTAATACAATTTCAAATTTTGAATTCCTATTAACTTTGTTACAAATAGGGATTGAAAATAGGTAATTAAAGGACCAAAAGCTGGTACAATTGAAACTATAACTACATGAAATGTTAACGTTTTTTTCGTGGGTTTTGAAAAATGCATTTTAATATGATTCACGTTCTTTAATTCCAGGGAAGAAAGAAACAATTATTTTCCAGTACATTATGTTGCGTTAAATTTTTTTGTTTGCTGAATAAATTTTCACTTATATTGGTCCCCTGATTCAATGGAATAAAGGTTAATATTTATGGTTCGATTTAGTCATTTGGGTATTCCACCTTCGGTTTCTCATTTATTTATGTTGGCTGCATTTTAAGGGGTTGTTTGTTTGGATATTTTTAAAGTACAAGGATCTTAGAAATGGAAACTAATTAGAATGCATGCATCTTAAAATCGTTTAGTTATTTGGTTGGATGCGAAATAAATACTTTGAATTGTTTTAGTCTTGTTTAGATATGCTTCAAATACAAGAAATCTCTCATCCATGGACTCATGCATGGTGATCGCTAATGGGAGTGGAAATATGGAAGGTTGTCGATGATGGGAGGGCTTGGGAGAGGACGGTGTCGGGAAAATGTTGGGATGGGTGTGACATGAGGGCTTTGGAGTGGTCGAGAGCGATGGGAGGTGCTCGGGGTAAGTCACTTGTGATAGGAGGGCTCATTGGAGGTCATCAATGGCGGAGATGGGGACATCTTTGCTAGGCAGTGAAAAGGCTGGTGCGATGTGGATGGATTTGGGGGAGGTTGAGGCCGCATGAGAGAGGCTCATTGGAGGCCACCAATGATAGAAGTGGCTTGAGGCAGTTAGCCGACAATGGAGACAAAAATAGGCGATAGGAGAGGTTGGGGAAGGAAGGCATGGGATTTGAAAATCGACTGATTTTGCTGATTTTCAAATATAAGAAAAATGGGAGTGATTGGGGGTATTTCTATCACCTTAAATTTTGCTTCCTTTTTTTTTCTTTGAACTAAACACTAGAAAAGTTAAAATGTAGATAGATGGAATACAATACATTCCTAATGCTTCAATTCTTCTCAAACTAAATCTATATTATACTGCCTACAAACACTCTTATTTTATGATTGTTTTTCTACTTATATGATAATCTTTATCATTGCAGGATGTATTCAATCTCCTTCCTAACCTAAATGTGAATGAATTGATCAAGGCATTTGCTGGTATTACTGTTAATCTACTCATAAGTCAAAAGATTGTAATTTTTTATTTTATTCAATTTTATTTGCTATGCAGTTTTAATTAATTGATCGCTGAAATGCCTTTATGAGCTTCTGACTTGACGCAATCCTTAATTTTCTTTTACAGTCAAAACAAATGATATGATGCTGGTTATTTACCTTTCCTCTCTTATCCGAAGCGTCATTGCACTTCACAACCTGATCAGCAATAAAGTAATGTTTTTTTTTTCTTTTGATCTTAGTTTTTCATCTTGCTTATTTTTCTACTCGAATAGGTGATCTCTTGAATTGTTTCTCCTTACAAAAATGAAGGGTAGGTTATAATGAATTAGAAATTTGATAATATAATTATATTTTATTGCCATAATAAGAAGCCCTATAACCTTATCATCCACCCTGATCCTTGTCCAAACCTAACCATGTGAATATGTACTATTAGGGGTGTAAAGTCGAGTCGAGCTCGAACCAAGGGGTGTTCGAACTCGACTCGCGAGTCAAATATCAAGCTCGAACTCAAGTCGAGCTCAACTCGCGACACCGAAATGAGCTGTCGAGCCGCTCAATTTCAGTTTCCCGCCCGGTTTCTCGGCCAGCGGGCCACAGCACGCAGGCGAGGCCTCTCCGCACGCGGCTTTAATGTTTAATATATAAATGTAGAGTTAGAAAGAATGTGACTTGAAGGGAGAGTGCAGTAGCTTTAATTTTTAATATATTTGAAAGCTGCAGTTTAACTGTAGCTTCAATTTTTTGAAAAGATAAGTACACCTTTTTTTTTAATTTAAATTTAATTAAAAATACTAATTATTTTATTTTTAAAAAAATCCTAAATTTATTCGAACCGGCTCGCGAGCTCATGAGCCGAGCTTTATCAAGTTCAAACTCGACTCGTGAGCTCGGTAAGCTCAGCTTGCGAGCTGGCGCCGCTCACCCCCTACGTACTATATATCTGATGCAGATAGACACATGGGTACGCGTCAATCAAACTCAGCTATTTTTACGTATTTTGACTTGCTAAGGCACATTTATTTTTGAGCTTAATTGAGATGTTATTTATTTATTTATTCTGTTTTTGTCTGAATTTTTAATATCCTATGGCAGATGCTAAACAAGGAACATGAGAAAGCTGAAGATGCCAAACCTGTGGCTGTACCAAGTGCCGCAGGAAGCTAGGTTTTATCTTTGGTAGATGTCTACATTTTCATTTGCGATAAGTTTCAGTGACATGGAGATGAAGAGGCGTTGTCCGTCTGAGCGTTTTGATTTGATAAAACAACCTAAGATCTTCAGCGATGGACACGAGAAGTTTATCTTGGCATTCTTTTTTTTTTCTATCTCACTAATGCTTTTATTTCTTATTACATTGCTATTTCTTCGCTATGCAACTTGTTTTATTGAAGTTCACTAGCTATATATTCTCGTTCTTCAAGCTAGTATGATGAGAATGATTTATATTACCTGGTAAACAAAAAAATACCTTGCAATCGAAACTTGAATGGAACAAATTAGAAATAAATCAAAAAGATAATCTTCTGTTTGATTCAATATCTTCATTAGGGTACATGTGATGTTGATGTCACACATGTCAAAAAGTTGTAAAGGTGGCTAAATGAAGCTCACAGAGACTTCCTATGAGAGGAGTTTATAAACTCAATACAGTCTTCCAAAGCTTCAGAATGATGAGAATCTCTAGGCGGAATGAAGTGAATTGGAATCGGATCTGCAGGGCCATTTCTGCTGCAGGAAGGCCGCTTAGTTGAGAACAAGCTAAAGGTTCTGGCTACATTGGCTTTAATGTGGCGGAGGAGAAGCCTTGCAGGTGATGACCTGTAGCGATTTGGAGTCTTACCTTCATCAATGTAGGACCGCAGGAATTTTGGAGCTTTAGGGTCGTCGTAGGTATTGTGAGGGCTGAATCCCACTCTCTTGCTTCCATTTCTAAGAATTGTTGGCATCTTGGAGAGAAATTTAGATTAGCTTAGCACAGGCATTGTAAGGAAGCTGGTGAGGTAAATATAGAAGGAAAACAAAGAAGGTGGAGAGAGAGAAAAAATGGCTTTCATGATTATGGTAGGTGTGGGAGGAGACATATTTCCTTTAACTGGCCAGAATCAGAATCACAATGAGTAAGTACATCAAGACCAGCTTTAGATAGCGTTGAAGGCTAAATCGGCTCACATATGACTGAAATTTTGTGTTGGGGGGTTGACCGAAAGAATCTCCGACACTGAAGCAATCGAGAAAGCAAAGCTTGGGTGTTCAGAGAGCCGGGAAAGAGACTAAAGGAGACAGAGAGAGATATAAAGCTTGCGCCCGCGATGCTTTCGAGGTTGTTTTATGTTCTGTGGGTTTTGGAAATTGCAACATTCATCTTCTCTTTTCGTGAGAGCTATTGAATCTCATGAGCGAGACATTTTAAATGTGTTCGCTGGGTTTTTATTTATTTATTGAGAAGCTTGATTTGTGCCGATCAAATTTAGGATATGGTAGGATTTTGCCAACATTTGTTCCTTATTATTATAATTATTTGACGAAGGAAGACCTGCAATGTTTTATGGTGTCGAATGTTGGCCATTAAAAGAGAAGCATATTACTAAGTTAAGTGTTGCAGAGATGAGGATGCTCAGGTGAATGATTGGGTTATCTTGACGGAAGGCTCTTTCGGGCTGCCTGTTTGTCTAACGAGCCGCTACATAAACGAGCTTTTATTCGAACACGAGCCCGAGTTCGAACATAATTTTTTAAACGAGCTCGATCTCGAACATGTGTCTGAGAAGCTCGATGAGCTTCAAGCCGAGTTTGAACACGATTCTGACAAGCGAGCCCGAACTCAAATAAGCCAAAGCTCGGCTCAGTTCGGTTCGTTTGCAGCTCTAAGATGCATGCGGTACTTGGTAAAATACTCAATGAGTCACAACAGTTGCTTTCAATATTGTGAAGGTCATGGTTTCCTTTGAGCCAATTTTATTATTATTTTTTTAAATGATTTTTAGTATAAAATTAAAAATATTTATACCAAAATATTATTTTAAAAAATAGTAAAAAAATTATTCTAAATGAAGCCTATATAATCTGATAGAAGGAAAAAAAATTATCTAAAAAATATATAACAAATTAATTTGATCTCAACTGAAAGATGCTCCGAATAAAAAACATTTGGAAATTTTCAATGCTGAAAATATAACGCTAAACGGTTGTTCTATCATGAAAACAAGAAATTTCTGTCACACCAATAATTGATAGTTTCATATTGTATTTCGTGTAACTAATACTTACAAAGAACATCGTCGGTATGTAGCCTGAATTATACGGTTGTTACATATATCAAATGTATATGAGTTGTCGCCGGAATCATTACGTCTTTGTGCTAATATGCTTCAGACAAGCAAAAAAAAAAAGAAAGAAAGATAAATTTAATATTAGCAGTCAATTATTTAACGTAGGCTTCTATTGTGTAATGAAATATTCGCAGTAATTGAGAGAGAAATAATTTAGCATTTTATTTTTGTACGAAGATTCAACATATAAATAGATAAAAAGATAAGATACCAAAAATTTTATGTGAAAATTTTTAAAAAGGGGAAAAATTATGGGGTCTGGCCCAATTTGTAAAGAATCCATTAGTATTTGTGATTGATTACAAATGATCTCCTTCATCATGGGAAAAAGTCGGTTCAAATATTCATCATATAAAGAACTTTATATGGCTCAAAAAATGCAATATCATGAGAGATGTCCTCGAGAAAATATTGTCCTGTTCATTTGGTCAATAGAACTGTAGTCAACGGACAATAGTGATTAAAGCGATCATAGTCGGAGGGTGACGGTGGTCGAAAGAACTGTAGTCGGACGATGGTGGTTAGAGATATATTAGTCGGTGGGCGATGGTGGTCAGAGGGACCATAGACGGTGGACGACGGTGGTCGGAGGGACCATAGTTGGTTGGCGACGGTGGTCGGAAGGATCGTAGTCGGGCGATGTTGCTTAGAGAAACATTAGTTTGCAGACAATGGTGGTTGGAAAGGACACAGTCGAATGACTATGGTCGGGGAGAACGTCATTGGTAGGTGACGGTGGTCGGAAGAACCATAGTCGGCAGGCATCAGTGATCAGAGGAGATTTTGATGTTGGTAGCATCCAGAAAGAGTTCTGACAATAGTCGGAGAATGGGCGAACGTTTGTCCACGATCGGTGGTTGAGAACTCCTGCAAGGTCAACATTGGATGGAGAGTGCAAGAGAGCTCTTAAGCTTTCTCCTCCTCTCCTCCTTCATGTGAAGAATGATTGTCTATTTATAGTTTTTTAGGAATGACATCATAAGTAAATATAGAGAAAATCAAGGGCATATTAGGAGTGTTCCATCGGACGACCAATACTGATTCTTTTGATCATAGAACATTTTTTTTCTTCAGAAATTAAGTACCTTAGAGATGTCATAATTGAGTGATCTTGGGCTCGTTTGATTCATCTCGTCGAGTCGTTGGATTCGACTATAAGCAGTTCATATTTGAATATCATTTGGTTGTCAAATTAATGATTTGAAGCTTTCAAATAACTTTTGTCATTTGATTTGGACTCATTTGGGCTCTGATTGAATTGCATTTGGGTTGTTGGGTTCATCTTATTGGCATATTCAATTTGACTATAAGCTTGCTGAAATTGGAGTTTGGATCAGATCCCAAAATTAATTTTAGAAATTTACCATTCAGATTTGCATCGAGATTCATGCCAGATCAAGATAATATCTTGGTGAAATACCAGCTTCAATTAAGACGGCTTTCTATAATTTTTGTACAAAAAAACTACTTTAAGAAGCAGTAAGAAAACTGTCTGAAACAAAGTCATAATCTTCTAATTTGTTGATTCAGGATTTGAGACTCAACAATAGAAATGTTATATAAATAATGAGTTGTTATTGTTGTATGAATAATGTGTTTATTTTGATTGTCGTCTTGTGTATATATAATTTTAAACTTTTATTATTCAAGTGTTTTGATCATTTGATTTAAGAAGATCATTCGGAATTGGCCTTAAGGTTATTAGATGGCGCAAAAAGTTGTATGGCGGTTGAGAGAGGAGAAGAGGGGTTGCGAGTAGCCCACAGCTTTCTTAGATTTGAGATACTTTTATTTTTTTTATTTTATTATTTTTTTGACAAAAATAAATATATTAAGCAAAAAAGGAGTACATGAAGCAATGTAGCAAAAGACAAAAAAGAAAAATAAAATACAATGTGGAATCAATGTGAAGGGCTCAGTAATTGACCGAGGCTCCCAGCTTCCCCGAAGCCAAGCACAGACCATCCAATTTGGTGAAGATAAACGCGAAGAAGCCAACCGACCAGCCAACCCAACCGAGCAAGAGACCAACACCAAAGGTTGCCACGAGCCATGACGACGAAGAAACGATCTCCAACCACATTATTGCCCGACAAAACTAACGTCCAACAGAAAAATAAAATGGACTCCAACCCGAGAGACAAGAAGGCAACCAACACGGGAGGAAAACTACCTACTCCACAAGCCCTCCCACGAGAGACGACAGAAACAACCAGGCTGTCATGCACCAGTTTAAAATCATGTCCAGGATCAGCACCTCTACAAAACTCCAAAGAATAATCAGAATCGGATTCAAATTCAGATGTACAGTGAAGTCAATCATAGATTTGAGATATTTTTATGTAATTATGTATAACATATACATTATTGAATTGAATTCTTCAATAATTATACATATCATATGGCACTTTATTGCCATAAATTTAAAAAGCTTTATGCTGATCACCTAAAAACAACAATAACTTCAATTTTCTAGACTTTATTATGTCATTACAGTATTACATGAAAGGTAAGCTCAGTCCATGCATGAGTTTCAGTAGGTGACGAGGAATATATTATTCAATTATCTCTGAAAGAAAAGCCTTAAATTACATGTTACTAGACTACTAAACAATGCGGTAATTTAGGCCAATTTGGAATAATTTTCTCACTACTTTCTTCTCAGGAAACAATCATATTTTTTGTATGGCTACTATTTTGTTAGTGCTTTCAATAATTTTTTGTGCTAAAAAGTTATTTTTTTAGCAGCTTTAAAATAGTTACTTTACTCACAACAACTTCACAGTCACCTTTATAAAAAAACTGCAGTCATCTCAAACAAACCCTTAGAGTTAATTAACTCCTTCTTGTTCTATAGACAAACGATATTTACTATGATGGGAAGTAAACTACACAACCAAATAAAAAAGAAATGAAAACAAGGGAAATGAACGACGTGTTTTAACGTGGAAAAATCCGAAATCGATAAAAAAAACTATGGGGTCACACTAAACCAAGAAAACAAGAAATTCACTATAAAAATTGAGAGAAATTATACATCTCTCTCTCTCTCTCTCTCTCTCTCTCTCTCTCTCTTCACTTCACTCTTCATTTTTTATACAGAGCAGACAAAGAGATGCACTTAAATTTCACAAAGGGACGCAAACCTTCAAGCTAATTAAACATGAAAATGCCAGAAAGAAAATTACCTAGCTTGACTCGCAGTGCCGCAGCGTCAGAGTTTAGAGTACCTAGACACTCCACTCGTTGTCTCCAGCTTGACTTTTAGCTTCGTGGCCTTGACTCAAGAGTGCTACAACGTTCAGTTCTCCATCCCCAAATCAAGACTACAACACCGTTGCAATGCATCCCACGACGCTATAGTACACAATTGTGCATCGCTACAACGCTTTATTGCACAGTGAAGCTACTTTGTATGGCTTCATGGAAAAATTTTTTAGGGGAAGGCCTCCTGAAATCCCCCAGCGAGCTTGACCAACTAAATATAACTATAAGTCAACAATACAATCCAATTCATCGGTACAATCATATTTCACACAAAACTAACATACTATTGGATGAGGCTTCTATGTTTGAATGTTAATTACAAAGTTGTCAAACACCTTTTCGCCATTTTAACGCATATGATTGCTACGTATATAGATGCAACCTTCTCTTCTTATTGATTTGAACAAAATAAGCTAATCTTAATTAATATATAGTTGCATGATCAACATCTCTACGATGATTGAATTGAAGAAAAAGAAATAAATAATTTTTATTTAATTCATAAAAAATAAATGTAAAAACTCTATTAAATGAACAAAAAATGAACACAATCCAATTTGTTTATATTTGCACATGAGCAAACTCGTTTGTTATCCAACAAGTACCTATTCAATTGCTTTAGGCTTCGTTTGATTTTCTGGTACTTTGGTAAAAGATAGTTTTAAGAAACATTGTGGTTCAGAGTATGGAGTTTTCTAACAGAGAAGCATATATAAAAAGCTTACTCAAAACAATAGAAAAATGAAGAAAAAAAAAGAGTTATTGGGAACGTGATTTGACGAACCAAACCGTAAAGAAGAAATGAATTTGTTGTTTTAAAACGGAATAAGCACAAAAAACTTCCAATCAAACAAAGCCTTAATTGGTAGCTTTTTAGTAAGTCGACAAATCATTCTAGGCTTTGTTAAGAAGACTTAGGAGGAAGGCGTGAAGTTTGAGTGAAGAAGAAATATAGTTAGTGATCACAACTTATTTATTATTTTATTTAATTCCAAATCTATTCAATTGAACCGATTATGGAGTGTCAATGACTGCTAATTTCATTTTATAATCTAGAGATAAAATCCTTAGATAATAGATAACTACATAGTTTTGATCATCAAATATAATGTTAGTTGGAAAATACGTTCATCTTCGACTGTTATGCATAGTTACAATTTTAGATTTCATCGTCCAAAAATAAAGGGGATTCTTCACATTTAAATATTTTACATTTGATGTATTCTGAGAAAATTATCTTGATTGGGCACGAATCTCGAGGGAAAATCAGTTCGGAAACTTCAAAAATTAAATTCGAGAGCATCTGAACTCTGATTTCAGCGAGCTTACAGTCAAACTGAGCGTCTCGAAAATACAAACCCAACGACACCAAATTTGACCCAATCCGAGCTCAAATGAGTCCGAATCAAGGACCCGTAGCGCTGTTGGAAGGTTCAAACCGCAATTTAAGTTAACCAACGGTCTCCGATTTTACTGAGCTTATACTTGAATCGAGCGGCTCGACGAGACAAATCCAACGACCCCAAGATCGCCAAATTCCGACATCATTAAGGCCTTCAAATGTCCAACGAACGGTGCACGATAGTAGGATTCAATATCGGGCGTTCATTCAAACCACTCCCAATTCGCCTCTGATCTCACACCTATTTACAGGCTATGCCATCCCAGAAAAACTATAAATAGAGCCCTCATTCTACACAAAGGGGGACTGAAGTGAAGAGAGAGAAGAAGAAGAGAAGAAGGAGGAGAAGGAAGAAGCTCCTCCTCGACCACCGCCGGAGCTCTTCCTGCCGCTTGAAGAAGCCGGAACTCTACCGGATTTTCGGGAAACGCCGGGAATTTGCAGAACTTTGTAACTTTGTGAGAAGTTGATTGTAAATTGATCGTCTTGATTTGTAAGACGGATCAACCTTTGTACATCGATCAAACAAATACTAGTGGAACTTTGCAACTGGGCGAGGCCCCGTTGTTTTTTCCCTCTTTCGGGTTTTCCACGTAAAAACCTTGGTGTTCACTTCTCTTTTCTGCTTGTGTGATGAATACTCGTACAACGCTAGGACGTAAATTTACAAACTCTACCGCCGCGTATATTCTAACACGCAACAACATTATTTTAGCCCTACTTTCATTTTTGACAAATGATAGAATTCATATGTTTTTTTATATTATAAATATTTTTTATGATTATTTATCAACAATTATTTGACAATGAATTTTAGCCACCAATAATTATATTTAATGAAAACTTTTAATATATTTAAAATAATTAATATGAAACAATAAGATCAAATTATATAACCCTAAAACTAATGATCTATATCAAAGCTTTAGTAAACGGGTCCAATTGGCCGACTAGTAATAGTCGTAACAAAGGTTAGGTACTACTAACAGAACATATTAACTAACAAAAGAGTTGAAAACATATTAAAATAATTATTTTAAACCACAAATAGCATCAATAAGTTACATAAAGCATGCGATCCAACGAGGATTTACGATGACCTGCGAATTTGGCTCATAAGCCGTTTGTCATATTGCCGCATCGGCATCCACCTCTTCCTCCGCTACGTAATGCATGAACTCAATGTCTTGGAGCAACGCCGCCATGGTTTCTGGCGCAAGGCAAATTTCCAGGTCAACGCTCCCTCCCCCTTCCCTCCCAGGAAACGCCGATATCTTCCCGTCGAACTTATTCGCCTTCCCGCTCCTCACCGCCACTGGCTCACCCCACCCGAAATCATTCCTTTCGTACATAGGAAATCTCGGCGAGCTTCCCATCGTCAGCCCTGCTCCGCCGGGATTCCCCAAAGGAAAACATCTCGGCGCCGTCTCCCACTCCGCCACTACCTTTCTTATCTTCTCATCCCCGTGCGCAGCCACATTCCGGCGAAGCATCCCAGCAATCCAACTAAGCTCTCCAGCCGCCACTTCTCCGACCGCCGCCGTGGTCGGGATGCTCTGTATCGCGTTCCCGAAGTAACAATCGTCCACCGCCGGCAGTACTCTCCGACGACAGTTCACCGCCATGCGGAATGTCGTCGGCGTTGACGGCTGGAGGTGTTTCCTCGCGCGAGTCACCGACCGCCACAGCTGCGCGCACAGAGATTGAAATGAGGAAATCTCTTCTACTTCTTTGAAATGTTTTCTGTCGTGGATAGATTTGCCGTACGCCTCAGCGTTTTGGGAAGAGTGGTAGTTATTTGCTTTGGCTTTCAGTTCCTGAATTGATTCACAGCGGAAATGGAATATTCTCTCTCTTAGTGGAGAGTCAACCGGGAAGGTGACGGCGGGACCCTTGCCGCCGGGAAAACGTAGAACGGCGGAGGAGTCGGGGAAGAAGTTTCGGATAAAGTTCGGAGGACGGGAGATGGTGGTTAGAGTAGGTGAACGGCAGAGTTCGGCCCAAGCGTTGAAGAAATTCCAGAAGGAAGTGCCGTCGACGACGGCGTGGTTGATAGTGCAGGCGAGGAAGACGGTGCCGTCGCCGAGTTCGGTGAGTTGGAAGGAGGAGAGGGGAAGGAAATGGCCGTCGTGGCTGACGGTACAGTCGAGAGGGAAGAAGGATTTGACTTGGATGGGGACGTCGGAAGAAGGTGGGAGGAGGAGGGGAAGGTTCAGGGAAGGTGAGCTCGCAAGGGAGAATTCGGAGCCGGCGTCCGTAGAGGATATGAAGACGCGGCCTTCGGCATCAGTGAAGAGGCGGCCGGCGAGTGGTGGGAAGCAGGAGAGGGCGCGGGAAAGGGAGGTGGCGAGGAGAGAGAAGAGGGGGAGGATGGGGATGGGAGGTGGCGGGAAAAAGAGGCCTTTTTGAATGTAGTGGCAAGAGAGCATGGGGAGGTCGGAGACTGAGAGCTTTAGGTCTGAAAAAGTTGATTTCTTATGAGGGACGACTGTCAGTTTAGAGAGCATGGTGACAACGGAAGAGGAGGAGGAGGAGGGGGACTTGGCGGAAGAGACGAGCGAAGAAGGCATGCTTGAGTTACTGTGTAATTAGCAAGTTGATCAAGGCTACACACGTACTTGTCTCTTTTATTTTGCGTGTTTTTGGAGGAAGTTCCAGGAAGCTTATATAGAGGTGGAGAAAGGTATGGATTCATGCATTATGGGAGTTACTGAATAGGGTTTTTTTGTGCGTGGATTTTTTTAAAGAAAGAGCAGGCTGGTTAATTTAAATTAGGAATAAGTATAGAGTATTAAAAAATTTAAAAAGAAGCAAACTATCCAAATAGAATGGTACATTCTAAAGAATGCACTAGATCATTTGGTTCATTCAACCTAGTCAGCCGGACTAAATTCTAAAATTACTGTAACAATGCGCCAAACAGTTTGGCGCATGCAATCGCATGCGCGAAACAAAATGGTGCATTCCATTGAACGTGTCGACTTATTCTAAATACACCAAACAGTTTGATGAATTCAATGAAATACGTCATTTTGTGTTTGCTAGTTTATTTCTTTTTAATTTTTTTAATACTCCAATGGAGAATCTTCATAGTTGCTAAAGGGAAATGGTAGTAACATGTGGATAGATATGGAGTAGGGTCATGTGCAGTAATATCCTCTTCAATTTTATTATGATTTGATGGTTGATGCCTTAATGAGAATGGATGCTTTGCACTAATGGCCTTTTTATCCATAAGAGATAATTTAAATATTATTCTTTTTATTGTAATATAGTTTGTATCATGATATCAAAATATTTTTTTCTTTCTTTGTTAAATATACTGTTCATTGATGTATATGGATTCAATCAATTTGGTAAATGAATAGAAATGCTCCACTTGACATACTTGATCATATCTTTATGAAAAAGAAAAAAAGTGTTGAGAGTTACATAAAATAGGAGTATTAATTATTCTGATAAAAATAAGATAATTTTGTAGATAGTATTCTAATATTATAATTAATAAAGATAATATCTATATGATTATATTGCAATATGCCCATCCTTGGAAGAGTACAACAAAAATTTTCAATTTTTATTCTTAGTGATTTGTTGAAGTACTTTTAATGATTTGGTTGTGCATGCATAAATATGTTGAAACCGGTTTAGACTCTTATAAAATGGCTTGATTAAATAGTTACTTCATAAATAAAGTGATAAATAATCATATAAGATGACTTGCTATAATATATAGTACATAGTATTCCAATGAAAATAATAAAGAATAAGTTTAAACAGTTGCGTCCTGAAATATTCGCGGCGGTATAGAGAAATATAAAGTTTAATATCTTAGCTTTGTACGAATATCCAACACACAACATTTTAGCGACGTCCGTGAGAACGTGATTCCCGACTGGGGGTAATTTTTGCTCTAACCTCAAAATGTCGTTCTTGTGAACGTCCTGACATCAGCTATTGCTATATCAATTTCCTGAGAATTAAATGTGGATTGGGGGGGGCAATCTTGACTACAGCCGTGATCAATAAGATTCCTCCAACTCTTCCAACATCCAAGACAATGCTTGTTACATCAAGCCAATGCCTTCTCTCCAATCAAATGTCCCATTTGTAATCAATTGCAAATACTAATTAATTCATTCGAACTAAACTAGGTCTTATGGTTTTTCCCCTTTTTAGGGTTTTACACGTAAAATTTTTTGTGTCTCTTATGAATGCTATACCCTCTCTCTTTCCTGATTGCGTGTTAGATCTTCGTACAATACTAAAATGTTAAACTTTATATTTCTCTACTGCCGTGAATATTCTAGGACGCAACATAAATTATTCTTATTTTTATAAGAAAAGATAAAACAATACATCAAATGATACGCAGAAAAATATTTGATTGAAACAATTAGAAAATATATGAAATAGCTAGACACAAGAACTAAAATCACAAGTTCAAACAATTTGCTCCGTGGAGCGCACGAGTCACGAGTTTATATCCAGATTGTGATCTTCTTCTAAAAATCAATCCAAACAACTCTGATAAGACTAAAAGAGATGATAAAGAAGAAGACGATGCTAAAGCAGAAGAACAGACAAGAGTTAGTACGTAAAGGAATGGGAAGAGATAAGGGATGCATGGGTAGAGACATGAACGGAACTTCTCAGAAAAATTCTGGCCTGCAGAAGCTATGAGCCTACGATAGCCAAGTTCATGCATTTGGATCAATTCCCAGCAGCACAGGTCAGCGGCAACCTAGGAATCTTTCCTAGCCACTGCAGAGCTCTAGTTTAGGCCACTAATTTTGCTCTTTTGATAGCTAAACCACCAACATTTTTATAATGGAATAAAGAAAAGTAGCGCATTGCGAGCCCAGCTGTGCTACTTTTCCTTGCATGAAATAACTCCATAAACATATTGGATGAGCTTGGTTCTCTACTGTACATTGATTCTCGAAAATCCTCACTTAAATATTTATTGTGTTAATAGCCTAAATATTCATTTAGAGCTGTTGAATAGAAGGCAAAATTTTTAGTATAATTGCCGCATATTTTAAGGCTTGTTTTTCCGCAAAGAAATTTCTGGTAGTCATTTCTTGTCGTTCGGGCTTTATGTTTTCTCGTTCTAAGAAGCTTACGTGCATATTAATATGCTAAGCTCACTAGAGAATCCTGCACAATTTTGGTTTTAAGATGCCATTCAGCCCTCAATTAAACGAGGCTTTGAAAAATGTATGGAAGCCCTCACCGATGAGAGAGAGAGAGAGAGAGAGAGAGAGAGAGAGAGAGAGAGAGAGAGAGAGAGAGAGAGAGAGAGAAGCTTCTTCTCTCACTATCCCAACTAAACTTGGTATATTAGCCAGTTAGGCTGCAATTGATTGAATGATTTAAGCAGCTTTGTGCTTTCCAGGAGATGTATCTTTTTGGAAAAATCCCACGAGAATCCATTCTTCTCATCTTATTCAGTGTTATCCTTAATTGTTTTCTATTAATATACTTGTGTGCTTAAAAACTTATGGTGATAGGAAAAGAAGTTTCCGTCTAACTTCTTTGAATATCTCACAGAAAAAAAAAAAGAGAATCGTAAATATAAGTGAGACATTTTTATGTGAAAATTTTTCAAAACAAAAGAATCATGAGATCCAACTTAGTTGAAAAGAGTTCATTGCTATGACTTAGAGATTACAATTGTTGCAGAATAGAATATACGCGGTGATAGAGTTTGAAAATTTCCGGCTCAGCGTTTTATGGATATCCAGCACACAAACAAGAAATGAAATAACAATGCCAGGACTTTTACGCGAAAACCCTGAAAGGGGAAAAACCACGGGGTCACGCCTAGTTGAAAGAGTTCAACTAGTGTTTGCTTTAAATACAAGAGGCTAACTCGTCCTTAAAATTTAGGACGATAAGATTACAATGAATCACTTCCGAATTGAAAATTAGTTACAAGATCGAGCAGAGTTCCGGCGTCACTTAGAGATCGGGCTGAATTTCGACGTTACTTGACCATTAGGCAGAATTCTGGCGTCACTTGGGCAGAATTCCGGCGTCACTTGAGCGTTGGGCAAAATTCCGGCGTCACTCAGGCGTCGAGCATAATTCTGGCGTCATTCGGGCGTCGGGCAGAATTCTGACGGTGGTCGTGTAGGAGTTTCTTCCCTCCAATCCTTCTCTTCTTTTTCTTGCTTGGGTCCCCTCTCAAGAGAAATGAGGGGCTATTTATAGTTTTTTTAGGAAGGCGTGACCCGTAAATAGGAGGATCAAGGGCAAATGTGGAGTGGTTCGATGGACGACCGATATTGAATCCATTGATCGTGTACCGTTCGTCAGACATTTGAAATTAGTCTTAATGATGTTGAAATTCGACAATCTTGGGCTTGTTAGATTCATCTCGTCGAGCTGCTCGATTCTATTATAAGCACGTCATGTTTGAAAATCGTTTCGTAACTCAAATTATGGTTCAAACTTTCCAACAGCGCTTCGGGTACTTGATCTGGACTCATTTGGGCTTGGATTGAGTCGAATTTGGTGTCGTTGAGTTTGTATTTCCGAGACGTTCAGTTTGATTATAAGCAAGCTGAAATCGAAGTTCAGGTGATCCCAGATTTAATTTTTGAAGTTTCCGGCTTGATTTTGCCTTGAGATTCATGCCTGATCAAGATAATTTTTTGATGATATATCAACAATAATCCAGCCTTCTTTTGATTAGAGAATGAGGAAGTACTATAATAGAATAGTTTAGGCTGTATGGGACTATTGTTGTTCAAATACAATGGAAACAACCCAAAAATCAAAGCACAATCAGCACAAAGAACACGAAGATTTACGTAGTTCGGCGAAGATACTTAAATGTGTCTACAGGTGGTGGTTAATGATTTCATTATATTGGAGAAAAACAAGGATTGCAATTGCTCTGTACCTCTCTTACATCTATAACAAACCATTGAACCTGAATTTATAGATTTGAGGTGAACAAAATTTAAAAAAAAAAACTCCATAATCTAATACATAATCAAATTCCCAATCAAATCACCTAATTAAAAAAAATAATCAACTCCCTAATCAATTACATTAACGAGTCATCAAAGTCTTCCAAATTAAGGCTAATTTGGATTTGGAATGGTTTCCAAATCAACGATCTCCACCTCATTTTTTACTTCACAAAGTGAAAGATAATAAATCAAGCTCCAATATCAAAATGACTGTATCTAGATAATTGACTATATACTCCCCTCCCACGGAATTAAACTGAGCTTAGTTCTTCAAAATAAGTAGGCAATCCGTCACGAGTCTTGCACCACTACTGTCGTAACCACCTCTCCAATACCAAGCCTGCATCAACTATACTATTTAGATACTTCGGGATACTCTTCACAGCTTGCTAATGATTCATTCCTAGATCATGTATGAACCTACTCACAATGTCAACAGCATATGCAATGTTTGGATTGAAATGCTCCAAAATCAGACCATAGTGTGTAATTAGTGCCAAGTGACTATGAATCGAGGGATGCTTAACCACTGGGGAGAGCACTGATAAGTGTAAATAATATATTATTTTATTTATTATATTTTAAATAAAAATATGTTATTTTAATTGTGTTGTGCATAAAAAATATAAAAAGGCACTAAATTTTAAGTATCATCCAGTGTTGAGGCGTCAGACAAATCAATGCCGCAGCACTTTTCAAATTTAAGGCACCGTCGGAGTGCTACAACAGTGACATGGCAGTGCTAGTTTATTTATTGGACAGTGCAATGGCGTCAAAATATTCATCATTGCAGCGCCATGTTCATTATCTTCAAGCGCTGCGGTGTCACAATCTATTACACCTCATCGCCAAATTTATCACTCAAGCGCCGCAGCGTTTAAAGGTCAGTAGTGCCGCAACGTAGTAGTTGCAACTTCCAAATAACATAACATGTCAGTGAAATGACATGATTGTTCACTAAATGATCCACATTAGCAGGTACCGTAGCAGAGCAAAAATATCAGCACAGCGACTTTAGTTAATTTTATGGGCATTGCAGCGTCAATTTTTTAAGCTTCACAACACTAGTTGCTTAATTTATATTTTCTCATGAATAGTTATTGTGTTATGTTCTTAAGAGAGTTCAGTCACTTATATAATTATAGTATTTTTTATAGTGCTTTAGATCTCTCTTAGAGTCAAATCTAAGAGAGACTAGGGAAGTACTAGATACAATCATCAGAGTGTTTAGTCATTGTTTGTTTGAGCAACTCCGTACATTAAGGAAGAAGAAGTGCAAAAGAGACACATTGATTCTTCATAGTGATATTATTCTCTTATATTTTCGTTCTTCTATAATTTCAATGAAAACGAGTTTGCTTATCTTTTTCTTATGTCTTACTAATTCTTTAAAGAGTTTCACCAAATAAAGATTTAGAAATTTCAAATATGAGAAAGACGTGTTTGAAACATTATTTTCAAATGAGGAGGAGAGAAGAAGTGTCAATATTGAGCTTGCTATTTTTTTTGTTATTTAGAGGACTTTGGTGAACAAGAGTCATTGCGTGATAGGTGGAGAATTGATCCAAAAATATGGTTGATTATACATGGAGCTTCAACACCTCTACTTCAAACAATCACCATAAAATTGCTTGGCCAAGTTTCATCCTCATCTTGTTGTGAAAAAAAATTGGAGCACATACTCGTTCATCCAATCAATGAAGAGAAATAAAATTACTCCACAACATGCTAAAGATTTAGTTTATGTGCATACAAACTTTTGGCTTCTTTCAAGGAAAACTCCAACTTATATGGAAGGAGACAACAGAATGTGGGATGTTGCTGGAGATGGATTTAAATCTCTTGAGGATATGTGAATATCAGTAATTACTTGATGAGCCTGAATTGGAAGCTATGATATTTATTAAAGATGATATAGAAATTCAAAGACAAACCAATGAAGAAGCTAATCCTATCATTCCTTCTATTGAATAGTTGAAACTTAACGTGCTGGACAATTTACATTTTTGTTTTTGTTGTTGTACTAGACATTTAAATATTTAATGCTTACTTTTATTTTAATATTATAAGATACAATGCTACAACTAATGTTGCTTTCAAATATTACGCTTAGATTACTTTTTTAATTTTTATGTATGATTTATATATTATAATGTCGTATCCGCGCCGTATCTGTATCCTATATTTTTAAGAATTGACGTGTCCCATATTCGTATCTTGTCGTATTCGTGTCGTCGTATCCGTATCGGTATCGGTGCAACAAAGATTTGAGGTGAACAAAATAAGGAAAAAAAAAATACTTTCTGATACAATCCTCAATCAAATCACATATATGAATTACACTAATGAGCCATCAGAGCCTTCCAAACCAAAACTAATATAGATTTGAAAAGAATTCTAAATCAACAACTATCTCCAATGATGGTAAATTTGATTTATCTCAACTAAGAATCTACTAATATTACAATCCGTATAGCTTCTGAAATAATTCTTAGAACTTGAAATTTCATCTTGAACCTCATTTAAATTAAAAAATAGCTTAAGTGTCCTTCCAGCTTGAAAAATCATTTCAAATAAAAATCAGCAGTTAGCAGCCGCCTTTCTGCTAATAGATCCACTTACCACCCTCTAATCATAACCCCACGCATTTAAATAAGACAAAAAAAAACCTTCGCAGATTAACAAAATCTAATTAATCATAACTGATTAATGATTAGGAAGCAGTGTTACATAATTATTGCAGAATAATTCCCGGCATGTTATTTAATTAGGTACCAAATGGATAAAATAGAAAAGGCAAAGAAATATATATAAGGGCAATCATCATCAAGCAGGTCAATGAGACTTGCAGGCGGAAGGGCCTGTATGTGGCCAGTTCCAGTCCCTCTCCTGCCACAAGGTCCACAAACGACGACCAACAACTTACAATAGATTGAGACCTGATCGATCTGCATCTCTCCTCTGTTCAATTTTTAAATTGGTGAAGGTGGCAATTGCTACATGAATCAGTCCAAGAAAGGAAGGAGCGATCAAGATCATCACCTGCTCCAAGGAGCTTTTTAATTCTCTTTTTTTAACACCATATTAGCGTTTTTAAAAAGCTTGGGTTAGATTCTCGCTTATGTTATAATAATTCTTGCTTGGCGGATTTTAGGGGTCGGCAAAACAAATTGGATTAGAAAATGTTGTGAGAGGATATTCTGATCTAAAATGTATTATAATGAGCTTCAAATATCTTGAATTTGTATTGTGATTAATATTGTATGTAATATTCTGAATTATGTTAATCTCAATGTAGATTCAAGAGTTTTGAAGCCCATCGATCAGGGGCGGATCCCTTTTGTGCTCAAGGGGGCATATGCCCCCACTTATATACTATGAGAAATAGTAAAGAAAATTCATCGTTTTGTTTATTAATTTGAATTCCAAAAATATCATTACAACCAAAATTTATTCCGATGGCGCTTCCCTCAGAAACCCTTGTAGAGACGCTGCCCCTTGACCCTGCGACTTGACAGGGCAGGTCGAACCCTGCCAGGGGGCACTGCTTCCTTGAACCCCCGACATATCTGCGAAGCGAATGACGATCAAGGATATGAACAAATATCAATTTCATTTTATTTAGAGGTATTAGCGGTCATTTTCTTTTTGTCTCTATTTTTTTCTTCGCTATTGACCCATTTTTTGTAGTAAATGGTTGAGTCAAATTCGAGGGAACACCAAAGTTGCTTATAAGTTTGCTCCCTCCTAAAAAATAAGGCAGGTTCCGCCCCTGTCATATTGATCCTAATGTATATTGAATCAAATTTCTGAAAAATAAAAAATTCTTGATTAGAAAATGTTGTACTTAAAAGCTATTTTAGAAAGTAATAAAAAAGTTATTTCAAACAAAGTCTTAGTCAAAAACATTTTTGATTGCCAAAAAATAACATGATATAGTCAATCGGCCTTTAAAAATGTATGAAGAGGGAATTTTCATAGGGTTTGTTACTTTGTTGGATTGCTTGTACTTAAGAATTATATTTTATGCAATGATTAGGGTTAGTAAATTTATTAATTATTGGATTAAATGTCATTAGACGTTAACATTAATTTTATATTTGATAAAAATTTAAAAATTCTCTGAAAACAATAATTTCATTTTTTAATAAAAAAAGACTTGTTTACATTTTGCCCATTTTTTTAACTTTATTCTTTAAATAATTATCATATTTTTATTAGAGTATATTATTTTCTTAATATTTTTTAAGATGAAAATTTTTTTAATCTAAATTTTTAATTAAGATGAAAAATAATTTCTTACAATCAAATTTATTTGGTTGCAATAGTTATAAAATATATTATTTGATCATTTCAAATAAAAAGATACCATATTACACTTAGTAATTTTAAGAAATTAGTTTTCTTTTTCTCGGCAGTTCTATAATTATTTTTACATATTCATTAAAAAAAAAACATCAAGCCTTTGTCTAAATTTATTTGTTTATTTACTCATTCTATTAAAGGATCATCCGTTTAAAATTGACTCGTTGGAAAAAAGATTAAGCTTTTAGATCTCTGATTGCTTAGTCCTATGGTTGGTATCTCCTCAGCTCTCATTCTTCTGCTCAGATGGAGGATCTTTTGTCATTGTTATCCAGGTTTTTTTTTTTTTTTGTGGATATTTAGATCATTTAAGTCAAATTCATACATACAACGCATACACAATGACTTGAACCTAATACCTCTTTTTTGGAAGCCTAAACTCTCAACCAACATGCCAAGGTGAGCTCTGTGTTATCCAATTATACTTCTCTCTGCATTCGGATTGATGCGGTGGTTTTCTGGGCTATGATGATTGCTTTCGGACAACCACTGCTGTTTCACTGGATGGTCGTGCTGGCAACTTGTGACTCTTCGCAAGTTCTTCCTGGGTGGTTGAGGGGGCTTTTCTCTTTTTGATCACACATGGTTCTAAAATATATTTTGCGCATGCCGAGCCTAGATTAGGGGTGTAAGTAAGTCAAATTAGCTTGAGCTCTACTTGTTTATGAGCTCATAAGCCGAGCCTATCGAGCTCGCGAGTTGAGCTCGAACTCGAGCTTGATGTAGGGGTGTCAAAACAAGTTGGCGAGTTGGGTTCGGTTGAACCCGAGTTGACCCGGATCTAAACATGTACAACTTTTAAATTGGAACCTGACCCGTTCATGTTACGGTTGACCTAACCCGCACAAGTTAGAGTTGACCCGGCCTGGCCCACGAGAACCTAGTCTCGAGAGACAGCATAGCAATCGAGGCGGAGCTCGAATTTTGAGCTTGACACGAGTACGAGCTCAAGCTCAATATTTGACAGTCTAGCTCGACCCAAACACCTCTTGACTCGAGCTCGACTTGACTCATTTGCACCCCTAACCCAGACTTATTTCTGTTTAAATATAGGTATTCTCTTTGATTGGTTTTAAGAGATTTGTTTCTTAGCCTTCTTTTGGTCACAACACACGACACATTGTAATCTTTCCTTTTTTTTATTGTTGCAAACTCTTGTAATTATATTTTATAGTAAATGAAATGAAGCTTTGCATCCTTACAATCAAGTACAAACAATAATGCTCAAATATGTGGCACACCTATCAAAATCAAAGAAAGAAAATAGCATAAAAAAATAAAAAAAGTCATCACAAGCAGACAAAAATCCTATGAATTGATGGAGGAAAAAGCAATTAATTAAAGAAGGTTCAAGTCCCCTGGATCTATCGGTGCACTGCATGCGTTATCAATGACTCATAAACATTTAAATCAATAAGAAAATATCCAAAATCATCTCCATCAAGTCCACATCATTATGAGTGCTGTATTGGTGATTTTTCTAAACAAAATATAGAAAGAAAACACATTGTTCCTCCTCCATTTTTGAGTTAAAGCTGACGACTGTGAGCCAAGAAGATTGACTATTTTTAATCCCAAGATGATCCCAAGATGGTTAAAGATGCTTATGTAGCGTTGTTAATGAATTAGTTCAATCTGATCACAAGCCTGTGAAGCTCGATGGATATCATTTTTTTGTTGATATAGTTCATGCAATGAACTTGTTCTCAGCACTATTATAAAGCTATGTTTGATTAAGGCTTCGCTTGAGTCGTCTTTTTTATTGCTTCTTAAAAAAAAATTTAGTATACAAATTTTAAATTCCGTTTTAAGAAGCAATGAAAAAGCCATCCCAAACGACCCCTATGACAATTGTTTGCAGTGCATGCGGTCTACGAAGAAAAAGTTCAATAATGTTCATAGCATGATTCTAAACACATAAGGAGAAAAATCTAATGAGGTTTATCTTTTACTGATTACAATCTTAAGAGTAGAGTAAATGGTACATAAAGAGATAACAATGAAAATTGAACTAAATATCAATAAAAGAGTTAAACAAAAGGTCACCTTGATGCATATTGATGAAGTTGCAAGACTGATTATATGGAAAAGAATAGGGCAATCAAAATCGGATCACGGGTTGGATTGGGGTCAACTTGAACGTGATCCATTTTTTTAAATGGGTCAATTTTTTGGACCCGAACCCAACCCGACACGATCCGTAACTCAAGACAACAGGAGTTGGCTTCAGGGCTTAGGTAGTGTTGGCTTTAGGCGATGGCGGGACAGCGGATGTTCAGTCTGAGGTCATGCGGTGGCTTTAGGCGTTGGCTTCAGGAGATGTGTGACCGCATTGAGGGCATGCAGGCAAACGACAAAAGTGGCCAGTCTTAGGTTGCGAGGGTTGAGGGCTTGCATGCATATGATGTCAAGACACGTGATTGGGCGACGAGAAAATTGACCAGATAACGCTGATGAGACTCGACCAGACACCGACGCAACTCGACCAGGCGACAATGCCAACACGACCAGATGACGCCCACACGACTCGAACAAACCAGACGAGACCAAAACGAAACGTGACCAAATCGAAACGACGGGTCAAAATCCTAAACCCGAACCCAACGAATGGGTTGACCCTAGCCCAAAATTATCAGGTCGGGTTCGGATCGGATTTCCAGGTCGTGTCAAATATTGACACTCCTAAAAAAGAATTATACACATATAGCTATATCAAAAAGATTATACATATGATGTGAGTTGAACAAATCAAATCAAATGGAGGAATCTATGGATGCTGCAATGAGATCTATAATACTTTGTTCCCTATGTGAGGATACTCCCATCGAGTCTTGGATCTTATAGTCAAGTGTATCTTTTAATCCGACTTCACATAAATATTATACCTAATTTTCTGCAAGAGATTGCTATAAGGTACATCTTTTTTATGGTGCACTCTTGAATATTATAAGAGTTGATGATGTGCATATTAATATTTAAATTGGGACAATGTGAAAGCTTCATCATATGAGGCACAATCCTAACTTGAAGAGGAACTTGATATCAATTGAGTAAATTGTTGAACAAGATAATATCTCAACATTCTGTGCAGATGACTTGGAAGAAAGGATATAAAACGCTAGAACAATGGGAGAAACTATTAAATTTATTGCTTGTGATTATAAAGATGTTGTGTAGGATAAATTTTTTATCAAGTTGAGCCTTCAAAATGTCATGGACAACTCAAGATAAATGATAAACAGGATCAAATAGCAACGAGATAACAAGACAAGGATGATGATAAAGATGATAGATTTATCAATACGAGATAGAGATTTTACAAAGACAGTTAATCCCTATGAATAACTAAGAGTGGATGTCACACTGTGATGACTCTCTCAAGATATTTTATCAAAATTTAATCATCAAATTATTGATTGTTAAGGCGTGGAGATAATTTTCCCAGGCTACACAATACTAAAGAGTATCACTCTTTCTTTTTCTTCATTCAGCCAGGTGTGAAGGCAAATTTTTTAAGTGGTGGTTGATTGAGTGATTAGATGTTATAATTATGTTAATATAATACAGAGAGATTTTTCTATCAAATAATTGGGAAAAACCACCGAAGGCTGAAGTTACAGATGAATGCTTTGAATTTACTCAAGAGAAAATTGATCACTACCATAGGGGAAATTGATTGGTGAGGAGCTAGGTCAGATAGAGGTGATGAGGAGCATAGCTAGTGTAGAAATGGTGATTAGGTTTAGAGATAGATAAAAGAGACTAAGAGAGCAAGAGGGTGTAATATTAGTGAGCTAAAAGTGGGAAAAAAAAAGAGAAGATTTGTATCAAATCTTTTTTATGAAGTCATGAATATTAGAAGATATTATCAAACCATATACATTCTCACTAGACATTTGCAAGAGGACCTTGGTGTATGCTTTTTGCTGATGATATTCTTCTTGTTGATAAAATTAGAGATGAAGTTGAAGGTAAACTTGAATTATGGAGGTCAACTTTAGATTCTAAAAGTTTTCGCTTGAGTAGATCTAAAACGGAATATATGGAGTATAGTTTTAGTAGTAATAGACCTAAAGAGGGGATTGTGACTTTGGGTGATCAAGTCATTAATAAGAGTACACGTTTTAGATATCTTGGATCTATTGTTCAGAGTGATGGTAAAATAAATGGGATATTATCAGCAGAATTCAAGTTGGAAGGTTGAAGAGGAGGAATGCATCGGGCTTGTTGTGTGATAGAAAAGTACCCCTCAAACTTAAAGGAAAATTCTATAAGATGGTGGTGAGGCCCGCAATGCTTTATGGTGTTGAATGTTGACCATTAAAAGAGAAGCATAATACTAAGTTAAGTGTGGCAGAGATGAGGATGCTTAGGTGGATGTGTGGCTTTACCCTTAGAGATAGGATATGAAATAGAATATACGTGAAAAGGTTGGAGTAGCTCCAGTAGAAGATAAGATTAGAGAGAGTCACCTTAGATGGTGTGGTCACATAAAACGGCGGCTTCCGATGACCCGGTTAGGAGAGTAGAGAAGGTATTAGATTTGACTTATGTTAAGAAAGGTAGAGGCAGACCTAAAAAGACTTGCTTAGAAAATATTAGGAATAACCTTTCTTTATTAGATGTAAACGAGAATTTGAATTTTAATAGGACACAATAGAGAAAAAGGATTCATGTAGCCGACCCTACGTAGTGGGATAAAGGCTTAATGTTGTTGTTATAGGTGCTCCCATTCCAGACTATTTTTCTAATTTTTACCATTCACATTACTTTTAACCATGTTGTTTCTCTATATTGATAATAGTTCTATTGGATCTCCACCAAGCTGTGGCAATTTTTTGGATGTATTCATGTTCTGCTACAGGCCATACCTTTCGATTATATTAGAAGTTTTGAATGCCAATTTAATGTTCAAAGAAATACTATATTACTCTTTTTTTTTTCTTTCTTTCAGATTTCTTTTTGGATGACAAGAATGAGATGAATAAGTATTTTTTCTTTATGTTTTTTTTTTTTACCTGCTGAAATGTTATTAGAAATTTTTGTACATGTGCTTAGCGGGGAACTCTGTCTCATAGGATCTTTTTTTTTTTAACTCTTTTAAGCAGTAGGGAGCTAAATGTTCCCTTAAGAACCTTGTACTATTTTTTTAATATTAACGCATAGGCTTGTTGGTGGGTTTTCTCAAAAAAAAAAAAAATGTTATTTCTCCAATAATAATAATTAGTTCTAATGGCTAGTTTACTTCAAGAAACTTAGAGCTATTAAATAGGATTTAATGGTTCATCTCATCAGCATTATTTAGGCCATGAATAGGTTCTTTTGAATGAAGGAGAAGAAAACCATTAAATTTAATTTAAAAAAAGCGCTTAAAAATTATATCATTTAGATAAGACTTGTTAAGGAAAAATCTATGTATTCATTCTACTACAATTTTTTTAAGCATTTATTTGGTGGTGATCTGTCTAGTCTATGTAGATTAATTTTTATTGAGTTTTACTTTATATATTTAGCAATCTAATCTATAGAGACTATGTATTTTCATTTGTTAGTAATAATCTTTTTCACTATAAAAAGAAGAAAAAAAAAAGTTTCAAATTTTTGTATTTCAGATTATCTTGGAGTGAAAGAGGAAGTTTACTAGACACATAAGCAAGGGTGGATATCAGATGGTTTTTGCATCAACAAAGTAAATATCAATCATGTACCTGAACTCTAGCTTTACTAGAAACATAAGCAAGGGCCACTGCACCAATAGACGATTGTAGTGTTAAATATAGTATGTATTGTTCGATTATTTAACCGATCACATATGTATGGTATGTAAGTTTGATTTGAGAAGAGCTTTGAAAGAATTTTAGAAGTACTACCGCACATCTAATTCAAATATGGGCCTACAACAACATTAAGTATTTATCCCATTATGTGAGATGGGGTCAGCTACATGAATCATTCTTCTTCATTGTGCCCTGTTAAGAGTCAAATTACCATTTAAATCTAATAGAAAATGTCGTTTCTAATATTTTCTAACCAAGACTTTTTAGGTCTACCTCTAACTTTCTTTACATAAACTAAATATAATACATCTACTCTCATAACCGGGTCATCATAAGGCCATCATTTTATGTGACCAATCATCTAAGACAACTCTAATCTTATCTTCAATTGGAGCTACTCCAACCTTTTCATGTATATGTTTGTTTTGTATCATGTCTCTAAGAGTAAATCCACTCATAAACCTGAGCAAACCTCATCTTTGCAACACTTAACTTAGGGGTGCAAACAAGTCGAGTCAGGATGTGTTCAAGCCAAGCTCGAATAGGTAAGGGAAAAGGAGCTCGTTGAGCCGCACTTCGAGCCTGTTAAAGAGCCCCGAGTCAGCTTTTACGTCTTCCGCCTGCGTCTTCCCGCTTGCACAAGCCCCACGTCATCTGCCTACGTTGTCCGCCTAAGCATCTACGTCATCCATCATCCGAACGAGCCGAGGTTTTCATTTTCCCGCGGTATAATTTTCCCCGCATCCGCTTCTCTTACACCTGCATCGTTTTCAACTTCCGCTTGTCGTTTTCATTTTTTCCACCGCTAATACACGACCTGCTCGACGAGCTCACGAGTCGAGCAGCGGGTGTTCGAACTCGGGCTCGTTAAGCTGTCGAGCTCGACTTGTCAAGCCCGAAGATCCGGCTTGACTCGGTTGCACCCCTAACTTAACTTAATTCCAACATGTACCTGAACTCATAAACTTAAAAATTTCTACCACTTATGATATTTGATGACGTATATGACTAGGTGGTCACAAACCAATAAAAAAGACATTTCATTTAGAGTGGACGATGGGCAATCAGCAACAGGAGTCCTAATGAGTCTATCAGATGATAAGGTTCAATGGTTCATGGAAGGGGCCAGGAGCAAAGTATCACTGTTGAAACAGATGAGAGCCACATCCAACATCATATATTTTGTATTACCTATTGCTTTTGAATTGTTTATGAAGGAAAATAATCCCACTAAACTTTTCCTATATCAATTCAATGTACAAATACAATAACAAGTCAGCTCAATCAATTCCCATTAATAGGAGATGTGGCCCAAACAATCCATGATTCACAGCCTCAACTGAAAAGCCCTAAATTCCATGTCACACAAAAATAAAATTTTAACAATAATCTACACATTCCTTCATGGAACTACAATACAACTTGATAGGTAAAGCAAACATTATGTTTTCTAAGAAAAATGGCACCTTAATAGTCCCAAATCAAGGAAACCCTTGTCCACAATTTGGCTCTGGACATTCCACTATGTTCGTTTTGGAGAAGTGCACCATGTAATGGTACTATGTATAAAAGTAATGGCAGAAGAAACTTCTAGGATTACATTAAAATATTATTTAGGGGTTGTTTATTTTAAAGTAAAAAAATATAAAATATTTCATTTACAAGAATATTAAAAATATTGGTGTTTGATTTGAAGTAAAAAAAAAAAAAACAAGAACAACAACAACATCAAACCTTTATCCCACAATGGGGTCAGCTACAAGAATAATTTGTTCTCCATTATGTCCACTTAATAATTCAATTCTCATTTAAATTTAATAAAAAATATCATATTTCTAATATTTTCTAACCAAATCTTTTGAAATTTACCTCTACTTTTCTTAACATATGCAAAATCTAAGACATCTACTCTCCTAACCGAGTCATCAGAAGCCGACATTTTATATGATCAAATCATCTAACACAACTCTTTCTAATCTATCTACCACTAGAGCTATTCAAACCTTTTCACGTATATGCTCGTTTCATGTCCTGTCTCAATGTGTAAAACCACTCATCTACCTGAGCATCCTCATCTCTGCAACACTTAACTTAATATTATGCTTCTCTTTTAATTAGGGGTGTCAAAATGAGTTTTTGGGTCAAGTTCGACTTCAACCTGAAATTGACCCGCCTTCAACTAATAAGAGATGTTGGGTATATAAACTTTCACTTGTAATAACTTTACAATATTTACAATCTAAACGGCCTATTTTTTCTTATAAGAAAATAACCAATCTGAATTTTACTATATCCATTCATATAAGTGATGAGATGCTTATCTCTTTTCTTAAATAAAATATCAACAATTACAAAATCATAAGCTAGAGCAAAATCTAATATGATTTGCCACCTTTATTAATCGCTTCAAATTCATAACAACCACGAATGCTTTTAAAATCATTTACCTCTCTACCAACATGTCCATTTAAATCTCATGTAACAAAAACTTTTTCTTCAAAGGATATCTTTTGTATTAATTCTTCTAAGTCATTCCTAATTTTGAACACATCCAAACCTACTTAAGAAATATAAGCACTTATAATATTAATAGTCTTAGTATCAACAATTATTTTTAAAGCTATAATTATATCTCCAATTCTATTAAGTATTACAACATTATTCATTAAGCTCTTATATATAATCATACATACACCATTTCTAATAGGACTCTTACCAGAGTATTATAGTTTAAATCATAAACTATTAATCTCTTTAGCCTTCTCTCCAATCCATTTAGTTTCACGAAAGCATAAGATATTTATCTTCTTAAGAATCATAATATTTACTAATTCTATTAATTTGCCGATAAAAAGAATCTATATTACAAATTCACATCCTAATTCTAGGTTCATAGACTTAGCTTCTTTGCCCACATCAATCCATTATGTGGGAAACCTTGCCTACTTAATACTACACCCGTGCGCTGGTGCAATGGCCCTAACACACTTCTCGTTGTATTCAGGCCATACAACACATTGCCTCCAGGGAACGCCCTAACATTAACACAATCTTTAAAGGATTATGTCATGATTATTCGACAAATTTTATGTTGAATATCAACTGCCTAATGCAACATTCCACTTTTTTCATCCAAAACTTATAATCTGACAATGCAAAATAAAATTTTAAAAGCATTTAACTAACAAACTTTCTACCATTATGACCCCTAGCCACCATCACCACTACCATCATAGCTAGCTAACACCTGACATCATTGTTGCAGCGTCCCATCGACCACTACCCACCATTTGTTGTTGGCTGTCATCCGACATTATAGACTGTCGCTGCCGCCATTATTAGAGCCATCAGCCACCACCTGCACCTATCATTGCTGACACCAACTGCCAACCGCCAACCATCATCATTATTGATCTTTACACTATATTCATTTTACTTCCAAGTCAAATATTAAAAAAATAATAATCATCTACAATTATTTTACAATCATCCAAACAACTTAGGACATTTCAAATACATTGCCTACTTTTCCACTGCATTCAATTTTACTATGCATTCTTATTTTTAGCAAACCAAACAACCCCAAAATACCCATTCAAGCCTATATTAAGAATTTATGATAAAGCAACCAAAAAAAAGTTCTCAGTTTTTCACGGGCTTCATGACTGATCAAATAATTATAAGGATTGATGATGTGACCTCGTGTTCAAAAAATATATAAAATAACAGATATAAAATAAAATTAAGAGAAAAAACTCATTATCCTTCCAAAGGAAAAAAAAAATTCAATATACTCTCTTTCCTAGCACAGAACTAATGAATACAACAAAATACCACCATATTTAAGAAAGTGATAGAGGATAAGAACGCAAGTGCTAAGTTCAAGTGGAAAATGGTCCAATTAATGTCGCACGTCCAAATTGTGATCATTCTCTTAGAAAACTAAAATGGGGAAATTTTTAGGGAAATAGAAAAAAGGGCATTACCAACTGGCATATCCGAGCGAATGACTTCTGCGTCCAGCATAGTTTTCGACACAACAGGGCGGCCATTAGAAGTGTTCGTACTGCAGCTATTATTTGTGTTTTACGAAATCTAGAAGATGATTAAAAACAATCGATATTGGTAGAATCAATGTAACTCGTCAGACAAGTAATTATTGTAATTTGCTAATAAAACTGATAACCCTAATGTAAAACGCAATGTAAACAAATTGAACCAAAATAAATTTCAGAAGCACAGAACGCCAATTCTTCAGCTGATTTCCACAGAACGGACGATAAGAAAGTAGATAATCCATTAAAATCTTGTTGCAATTAGGCTCCGAAATAATTATAATTTAGCGAACAAAGGCCTTCTTCATCCAGTATCACAAGCATATATTCCTAAACCATACGGTCACCACACACTCTGAACTCTACAAGAAGGAAGATTTGCAGAGAGCTTATTTTCCAATCCTTCTTTATAAAGAGTTTCAGGCTCAGGCCCACCCTTTTGCAAATTGAATGACCTAATCATGCCCACTTAAAGCTGATTATCCATCCTCGCATAGGTCTTCTCAATAACTTATAAATTGAATTCAATAACATAAGCAGTTTTTGAACATTAAAATTCCTTTTACATCCAAATTGATAAAGAGCAAAGGAGCGCTGAAAGCCTAATTGAAACCAATGGACAACTCATGCAAACCTAAAAGCTAAACTTCTCGCATACACGTTCAAAGTTGAAATATAATAGGGATGAAGAAGATAATTTACTCCTTACAAAGAGAAAGGAGCCAGGGAACAATCTAATTTTCCTGACGAGCAGCCACCAACGTCATTTAGCACTATACAACTCCGTCACATTCAAACTGGAGTAAAAAGGACAGCTGATAGCAAACAGAAACCGCAGTTTAATCCCAACATCTCCTTTTCTTCTTCGACAGTGATCTTCTTGCCTCCAGCTCCATGCCATTAAGATTGGTTTATAATTATATTCCTTGTTCATTAATTTGCTTGATGCTTGGTTGAAGGTTTGCACCAATCTTTTATTATACCATGAAAACATTGCTTGGCCATAAAGTGCAATAATATGACCAAAAGATGACAAAATAGTTTCATCGGTGACAGTAGAAGTTCAGAGGTACAATAGGTAGATGCCAAGAATATACAAACGTAAATAGGAAATTTGACGGCTGGGATAGGCGAAAAGTTTAAAGCAAATATGAAAACATTTCAAATGATTCAAGGATAAGCAAAGTATGCTAGCAAATTCCATCATTTTCTATATCTGGAGCTAGGAGGCATGGATAAAACTACCATTGCCTGTCAAGAGCCCGACAAAAAAGGTTGAAAGTTAATGTTAGATTCAAAGCCAGCCATAAATCTATGCCAAAATTCATAAATGAATCAAAATAAATTTGTGAATTATGCCTAGAAGCGACGCCACAACCTAATTTATTTGTGCTGAGAGGCAGGCATGAATTGATAGGGAAATATACAATAACGTGGTGAAAAAGTAAACAACAATATCATGACATTATTTGAAATTAATCCAACACAAATCAAGTTAAATTATTGTGGGAAATGAGTAAGAGTTGGCTAACATTATTTGAAATTAATCCAACACAAATCAAGTTAAATTATTGTGGGAAATGAGTAAGAGTTGGCTAAAACTATAATTAAATTTAAATTTGATACAAAGTATTTGTGCTTCAATTGAAAAAATATAAAATTAAGGGACGCAACATTTGAAAGAAGAATGCATCTTTGATGGAACACAAATCAAGTTAACTTATTGTGGAAATCTCTCAAACAGGGGAGATTTGATGTAAGAAGGCTTTCTTGGTTCCCCTTGTGGATGTTTGGTTCCCACTCCCTGCTTTCCCGGTTCCCCTTACTAGATGTTTGGTTCCTGCTCCTTGGCTTCCCGATTTCCCTTGTTTGGTTGTTTGGTTCTGCTATCTATTGTCCCGGTTCCCCTTGTTGGCTGTTCGGTTCCTTTGCCTGGGTCCCTCGGTTCCTATTTCTGTCCCGGTTCCTGGTTGTGGTGGTTCAGTTTCTGGGAGCCTTAAATGATACCTTTTTCCTCTTGTTTTTGGTTGGTTGTTTGGGCGGCTGTTTGAATGTCCTTTGGGTTGCTTCTATCCTATTTAAAGGGGAGTTTTGGGCAAGTTTTAAAAGAGAGTTATGGATGATTTTTGGAGCATGAAAACCTGAGGGTTCTTCTTTGATAGCTTGCGAGCTATGTTCCCCTTTCTCTTCTCATCTCTATAACTTTCGTCTCGAGCTTCTTATCTACTTCTTCTCTCCACAAGTTTCTACCTCATTTGTATCTTTCTTAGGTGTTTTTTATATTCTAATATAAGTAGTTTTTTGTCCTACTTTATTGTTGTGTTTGTAAAAGTTATTTTTGAAAGGAAGACAAATATTTTATATGCAATCTTAGTTTTTCTCAAAATTTTGGTTGCATCATTTTGGTACCAGAGCCTAAGTTTTTGTTAAGTCTTCCTTTCTTTTCTTTAAGTCTTTAAGAAAAATGAAAAATCATGATGTAATTGAGTCTGAAGTTGGAGAAAGTAAGCCAAGTGATCTTGAAGAAACTATTCCTAAGAGCCGATGGATCCCACCGCAAGGAAGTTCTACCGATCCCATACAGAACGAGTTGTATAAAATTTAATATCAAATGTACTTGTGCACATAAAAATATGAAAAGAGAAAGCAAAATTTTCAGGAGCAGTTTAAGCAAGAAAAAAGAAGCATTAAAGGCACATTTGGACCCCCACCCGAACAGCCACAGCAAGGGAGCAGGAATAGAACAACCACAAGAGGAACCGAGACAGCCAAGAGCAGAACCGAACAGCCAAATGCCAAGGGAACCGGGAAAGCCATGCAGGAACCGAACAGCTAGCAAGGGGTACCGGGAGTGCAGGGAACCGAACAGTCAAGCAGACAGGGAAACCGAGAAGCCAAGGAGCAGGAGTACAAGCCGAACAACCATCCAGGAGAACTGGGGGGGGGGGGGGGGGGGGGGCTTTGCTTACATCAATCTTGAATGGTTTAAGAAATTAAATGGGAAGAGAGAAAAAAATTCAAGAAACATTAAGAAAAGTTACAAGTTATTGCAAATTGGCAAGGTCAATAAAAAGCTAAAAAACAATAAAATTATTGTTTCAAGCTTGACATTGGATGATATTGGTGAATGGTGACTTTGCCCTTCAAATTGGATTTAAAACTTTTGAACTAATTTTAAAAATAAATAAATGGACTACAATGTATATCTGGGCAGGAGAGAATCATTATGTAACAACTTAAGGATGAGTCATGGGAGCGTTGGCAGTGGGTGGATGTGAAATGGAAGATAAATTTATGACAGAAAAAAAAAATACCATTAGCATTCAAGTTCACAGCGGTAAACTCCCCAAGAGATCGACGAGATCTTGTTAAGTGAAAAGGCTACTTAAGCACATACATATCTTCTATATCTTTTTTATTAAGAAGAAAAAATTACAAAGATTTTAAAGTTATTCTAGAAGAAATTTTGAACACAAAACATAACTTTTAATGTATACTACAAATGAATAATAAATATTTATCCTAGTATAGGATAGTGGAACTTAAAGAAAGAGAAGTGAATCTTCTAATAAAAGTTCAGAGAAGATGTAAATTGGAATTTATAGGTAAAACAACAAATTTGATAGAGAATAAAACATCTAGTCAGACTAAAACCAATTAAAATTTTAAACTAAATCATACAAAAAGTTGCTAGTAAAGTGAAAATGTACAATAAAATAAAGAAATGTTCTTTTAAAATAGAAAAAAACATGGCAATTGAGATATTCAATCTCTATAAGAAAGTAAGGTAGTCTACAAATACGTAGAAGCAAAACCATGCAATGAGAATATATATATATATATATAGTTGTGCAAGACAAGGCGATCAAAGATTTTGATCCGTTTAAATTTATCAACAATGATAACAATGAGATATTACTAAAATTTAATTGACAGCGAAATGATTACAATATTACTTTGAGAAAAATGTTAAATGAGAGTTTTAAGAATTAAATATTTAATATGCACAAAATGAGTGGAAGAAGTATATTATGAATTGGTCCAAATAAATGAAATTGTGTTAGCTTAGAAATGATCGTGAAGATGATGCTTTAAATCAAAATGAAATGTCTGCTGACCTTATTTTTTAAACACCCATATGTGTACTGAGACTACTGTCCTCACTTGATCTTAATCCTACTCTCCTTGCTAGGTTAAGTCTAACACTCTAAAATACTCTAGTACCAATGGCACTCTAGTTGACCTGGTGTACAGGGCAATGGGTAAATTTCTTTATCATTTTATACAATTTTAAATTGTCATATAATTTTAGAAAAATGTCCTTTCTATAATAAGAAATTTTATGTATTATTGTCATATGTTAAAATATTCAATATAATGTGAGATAGATTTTTAATTCATAAAATTAAAGTCAAGTCAATTGCCACCTCATCTAAAAGTCTACCTTGCAAGTTAAGTCAAACCCTGAATCCAATTATGTGAAAAGCATGGCAAATTCAACCAAAGGAACAAGGCTTCTTCTTGAAGTTATAGAGCTAAGTTGTCATTTAATCTTAACCTTTCATATTATTTAGATAAATGTCCTTTCTATTATAAGAAATTTTATGTCCTATTACCATATGATAAAATAATCAAAGTCAAGTTAACTTGCTGTCTCATCTAAAAGTCTACTTCATAATTTAAGTCAACACATAAAGCCATTTATGTGAAAAGCATGACAAATTTGACCAAAGGAAGGCTTCTTCATTAAGCTATGGAGCTACACTCAAAACCTTCTTTATGGAGAAATGGAAAGACGCTTGAAATTCAAGAATCATCATACTAATTGAAGAAGAATATGAGATGAAAGAATAAATCAAGTTAAATGAACTGAGGGTGTGGAAGATGAAGAAACAAAGCATGAGCCAATTCCAAGGTTCATGAACATGTGAAGGAGCCCCTAATCTCTCCTTATAAATCTTATTTAAGTGTCTCTTAGAATTCTAGCATGATACATGTACTTGAAATCTAAATTACCAACATAATGTTTTGAATAAAATATATTAGTTTGATGTTGCATATGCAAACATGTTCAAAATGTAGATAGTTCAGGGCTTGGTGATCTTCTACAGTGGGGCTTGGTGGCTCAACTATAAATTCATTACTGGAGCCATAATGAAGCTTCCGTGCTAGATATAAATGAATTTCTTCTCCTCCGTCCTCCATCACCTAGCTTTGCTTCTCATGGTCTACTAAACCCATATTCCTTGCACCGAGAACATCTTCCCTCTCGCTTAGATGTTGGAGTCCATACCCCATCTCTACCTCAGCCTAATTAGCATAAACACTTTAGATTGATTAAAACTGCGGCATCCTATCTTTACTGGGTCAACCCAATATGCCATAACACATTATATATTTTACTAAGCCTGATCCCATCTAATCTAGTCGTTCACTCTTGTTCTTATATAAAAAAGCCAAAAATATCATTTTTATTTGAACTTATAATCTCTTATATTAATTAAAACTAGTATCTAGTCATAATATAGTGAATTCTAGGTTGAACGAATAATAAAAATACCCTTTTTTTAACATAGAAATTCTCCAACTTGTCCTAAATAATTTTTAGAAATAGAGCAAGCATGTTTCACTGGGAACAACTAGTAATTGCATTTTAATTATTAGATTGGACTGCTAGATTCATTGTAATAAGTGAATAACTTGTCATTTTACCATTGAAATTAATTGAAAAACTTCAAATCTTCACTTCATTAGGTCATTTACTCACCCATCTAGTTGTATTTTATTTCATTACAATTGTATATCATCCAAAACAAAAATATTTCCGTGCACCAACATTATATATTTTTCATTTTCAATGATAACACTTAATATGTTGGTCATATTTTTTGTCATTTTTAATCAAAATTTCACTTATGAGTACTTGACCTCAACAACATCTACAACTTCAGTAGGTCATTTACTCACTCAAATAATTGTATTTTTAATTTCATTATAATTGTGTATCATCCAAAAGAAAAATATTTGTTTGCACCAAAAGTCTGCATTTTCTATTTTCTATAATAACTCTCAACACGTTGGTCATATTTTTTACTTTTCTAATCCAAATTTTACTCATAAGTACTTTCTTCACCTCAACGACATTTGCAACTTGGAAGAAAAATATTTTCTCAAATCCGACCATTTAGGCCTTCAAAATCATCTAGATCCAATAGCCCACATTTAAAACTTGCTAGAATTCTAAAAATTTGAAGCCTTGTCATATTATTCATCCCAATGACATATTATAATGGCTATTCACAAATAAAACATATTCCACTCATATAGAAATGTGTAAAGTCCTTATTATGATTCAAGATTCATAAGTAGGCTTGCTAGCTATTCATCGCAACAACCTCTTTTTTAAGATTATGATGCACGAATTGCCAGTTATTCTTCTTGACCTCTATTACAAGAGTATAATTTTAAAGTTGGCTATTTATCTCAAATCTTTTCCTGAGAGTGTAATCATAGGTGTAAAGAGGACTATCATGAGCAAATAATTCAAAAATTAAGTGTATTTTTACTAGTAACAACGTTAAATCAACTAACTAACAATAAACCTATCTGAGCCAATAATCAAATTCATATCCAATCAAACCAAATTCAAGTAAAATCAAGCCTGATCATCCCAATGTTATCCACACAACTGATAGAAAATCCACACATTCCACCTTTATATGTATTGATAATAGTAACAACACAATCAAAGAATAAGAAACTCCATAAAAATTTTGATACCTAATTGAGGTAGAACCATGTGAGGCCAATGAGTTTAAAGTGAAGAGACTAAAAAAGTTGACCCCAACATCCTCTAGACTCTTCTATCACTATTGAAGAAAGGCTCCATTCATATCATTAGTTCTCATGAGTTTAAGCTTGATAGTATTCTTGGTCCTATATGTACTTTAAATGTCATAACATTGGTGAGTCAACTTGTAGATGAGACTTCATCCCTTCCAACTAAAGAGATAAATATTTACTAAATTTCAAGAAATGCCCATGATACCCTAGCCTTTCATTATAAAGTTTATCTTTGGTCGTCTATCCACTGAATATGAATATCTACATTCTTTAAATCAATTGGCATCATCTTTTGCACAAAATTTGTATGGTTCTCCTCAGAAAATTCAACTAGAAGTCTAGAAGTGACTATTTATGATAAGCATAAATCTAATGTTTATTTATATAAGGAATTTCTTTAGTTTGACAAAGGATATATGTTGTTGCTAAGAACAAGATCTAAGTAATTTCTTATGGAACTAATTCAAAAGCTGATTTTTAGAGAAGTTGAAATATATCAGATTGCTAGGAAGATAAGCATTAATGGATATGAACTTGATCTTCATATAGAATTATAGATATTGAAATTTAGTATGGTAGACTTGACTTTATATCATAAAAATGTTTTTAGTGATATTGTTGATGCTTTTGCTTGTAGCTTTCCTACTAACATGCAAGTGAACCAATGGATAAAGGTTCATCATTAATGTTGTCATAATTATTGAGTTAATGATTGATATTTCATGTGAGATGGAGAACCAATAAGTTATTTACTTAATAATGAGATTGTATCCCTCTTGAGGATTATATATGAGTTAAAGCAGTTGTAACTTCTCCTTGTCATCTCCTTTGTGTACTTAGGCTTCATTTGAGAATGTCAAATTCCTTGAAGCTGGGGAGAATGATACAAGATGCATCTTAAGCTAGTTTAGTACCTATGAAAGTCCATGTCTAAGTGTTTCCATGTATGATGAGATGTTCTAGTTTTTTCATTATTCTCGAATATTTGTGTCATGATGTTATAATTTTGGACATAAATGTATTGGATCAGATGTGATAGCCAATGAAGGGATTTTATGTTTATTAGAATTGGTCATGTTATCAAAGTCTTTTCTAACATCATGGCCCATAAAGGGATTTCATCTTATTAAAATTGGTTATAGACATGATAATGATGATAGGTATGGTAATGATGATGGTTAAGGCATTGATGGTAAGTGAAAATTTGGTGGTAAGTTTAAATTTAAAAGTAGGTTTTTTGCATTTTGGTCCCTCTTATTTCTATAAATTAGTCGAGTTTTCACCATAGGCATTTAATTTTCACTGTATTCACAGTGTTCTTCCATCTTTATAATATCATCTTATTTTATTTTTCACATGTGATCTTATCTAAAAACACACAAAAATATTATGTTTATATGAACTTACAATCTCTTGCGTTAATGGAAACAAATAACTAGTCATACAACGGTGAGTTTCGAGTTAAATAAATAGTTAAAAAATCTTTTTTATGCTCATAAAAATCATTCAACATCTCCCGTGCCACTAACATAAGGGGGCCCACCTAGTAAATCCCTAGGTCCGTGGTTAACCACCCATCTCACAGTGTAGTCAACCATGGGCTAAGCCCCATTTAAAACCATATCCCAACCATATATTGCCTTATTTAGCATTGTGCCAAGTGGTTGGACACCCATAAGCCCCAACTTATGCCCCAAGCGCCATTGAGAGTTGGATTGGCCTTCTTCCCTTCCCTTTGTTCAAACCAAGAAGGAAGACAAAAAAAAACCCAATAAGGAAGAGAGCCATGGCATCCATTCCGTTCCACCTCAACCCAAAGGTGCTTCAAAAGAGCATGGAAGGGTGATTTGGAGTTGGAATAAGATGCAAAAATTAAGCTCAGGGGAGCCTCGACTTCAAAATCTAACAAGCATTGATTCTCGTCTACTATAGCTTAAACCTCCAAACATCCCTTTAAGACGTAGAACCATTAGGTTAGTGCCGAACCTAAGAAAACTTAGGAGCAACCAAAGCCCTAGAAACCCTCTCATGTATTATATGTTTTCTCCTATATAGATTAACAAAATAATTGCTCCGTCACCGATGACTATGTCACCTCTTGCAATGGAATATATATAGTTTTCTTTGTTAAAATAAAATTTATATGCTATGTATTATTACTTTTATGTAAAATAAATTTTCTAGCTTTCTTTAATTTGTTTAATGCTGCTTTAGCATTGAATTAATTATGAAAATTATATATTTAATTAGATAAAACAATTAACATATTTTCATCATACACATAACCTATTTAGTATGTTGTAATCATTTGCATTACATGTCATTCAAAAAAAAGTATTATTACTTAAAAATTCTTGCATGCATCATCAATTATCATACATTTCAAAATTATATATATTTGAAATAAATCTCCTTTTCCATTTAATACTACTTTAATATTAAATAAATCAAGAAAAAAATTATCTAAAATATAAAAACTAGTTGACATAATTTAATCATATATGTGATATATCATGCATAATTTCATGCATTATAAAATAAATAAATATCACAATTTAAAAAAAGCATTGCATGCACTATTTCATGCAATTATTTTAAGAAAATTAAAAAATTCATTGTTAGTATTTTAACATCATCATCATTATTTGAATATTTCCTAATTACTTAGAGCAATGCCCTAAGCTTATTAGGATTTTATTCTCATGCTATTCAATGTGTCTGCATTCCACATATACATCTAAGACCTCCTGACCTCACTTTTCAAATGTGATTAGAAGGGTTAGTGGCATTCTTGATTCAGGTAAGATATAAGTCCATTAAAATTGTGCTTCTTGGTCATTATTTGACCAAGTTGTAATTCTCATGGGTGGGTGTGTTCCACAATATAGAAGACTCCTTTCTCTCCACCATCAATCGTTGGAGGCTAGGTTTCCTCTTGTTAGGTAAGGTAGTTACTATTAAGGTAGTGTTGTGAGTCCTGTCTAGACTTCTTCCTCCTACGATATAAACTAATTCTCATTTGTCGCAATAGAATTAGGTTTTTGTCTTCATACCCTCCTATTTCTATGAGGTCCCTTGAATGACATAACTTATTGGTTGCCAACTATTATGTATACCTCACAAGCCTATGATGCTCCTCAATGACGATCAATAGTTGCAGATAAAGTTCGCCATAAATGTAGGATAATTTAGGGGTGTAACTAAGTCAAGTCGACTCTGAGCCAGTTTAAGCTCAGCTTGATAAATGGCTCATGAAGTGAGCTCAATAAAAAAAGAGTCAAGCTTAAGCCAACCTTGACTTGAGTTGTTAGGTTGTGAGTCAGCTTGTTTAAAAAATATTAATATAAAGTAACTTAGAATATATTATAATTTAATATTTTAAGTATAAAGTTATTAAAAATATTTAAAATCATATCTCACCTCTCCATATCAAGTGATTCTATTGTTTCCCCTCTACTTTTTCATTTTTTTAATCATTTTATTATAATAATTGTTTAAATCAAAATCATTATTTCTTTTTCATAACAAATGAGCCGGCTTTGTTGACTAGAACTCATAAAACAAAGCTCAAACTTGATTCATCAATCAAGCTCAAGCTCAAACCGGGGACACCTCATTTTGGCTCGACTTGTTTACACTGTTAGGTTGAATATCACCTTAAACAAAGTGAATAAGGGCTCTAATGAGACAAAACAATTGAACCATTGGTCTTAATCAAGGCTGCTCTCCTAAACCTTTCGGTTAAATTGTCTTTCATAGCACCCAATTCTGCACAACTATCTTTTAGTTATGAGATCTAACTTCTTACAACTCAATGACTGACAACCTTGGTTATGCTAATAACATCAGATCTATCATCTGGTGCTTGCAAAATGAGAGAATCTCCTCCCTCTAACGTGGCCCTGTCGTCCTTATTTAGCCAAACTATTGCTTATGGTCTAGAAAGCTCAAAGGTTTCCAACAGTCACTCACCAAATTTAATGAGAACTAAGATCTTAAGCTTCATTACCTAGATTCAGCACAAGCAGATTCCATGATTGAGAGTTTTCTCAAATATTTTTGGAATATAAATATATAATTAACCTTAGGAGATTACTCTTTTGAGATTCCACAATCCCACATAATTAAAATAAACTCTATTAAATCCAATGTTCATTTAGAGGAAAATCCATGGATTATACTTGCCTGATCCACCTTCCATTGATGCAATGAGTGCATTGATCTTCGAGTAGTCCTCTGTTGGAATCCATAGGAGCCAATTTAAAGGTTTGTAATGCCTACTGAGATTTGAAGAGATCTAAGCCATATTGAATTGATTTGTTTATGTTTTAAACGAAATGTAATGAATAATTAGACTTGGGGAGTTATGGGATATATTAAATTGATTGGTAAATGATTGTTTTAAAAATCCTTTTAAATAAAATCATAAACATTAAGAGGATGATTATGATAGAAAAACAAACATTTTGATAGTAATATTTAAGATCAAACTAACTATTTTATCACACAACAAACTTATGCCAAGGTTACATACTACTAGTTTAGAAAAATCACATCAATAACAAAGAATTAATTCTGATTATATAGTGTTTTCAAAGCACAAGTCACACTCAAGGTGATATGACTTCCCAAAACATCAAGCCCCTAGAAACACCATAAACAATCACTCAAGCAAAGCAAGGCACTGAAAGAGAAATTTTTATATAACGTATAAATTTATTTTAACAATGAGAATTAATTATAAATAGTGTAATATTTATCACATTATATGTTGTGCACAATACTGAATTTTAAATTTCATTGAAATAATGCCTACTAAATTAACTATTTAAAACAACTGCAATTAAACAACTTAAGCTTCTAACCTTCATTATTATCAACTGCGTCTTTGCTGTCATCTATGCTCTCCTCTATATTACTAATTCCATCTCTTTGTGCCTTTTTCAGCTCATTCTCTCATCTTCAAGACTTTTTTTATTTTTTTATTTTGAATGCACCAAAATTTTATTCTCTCGTCTTCAAGACTTACTACTATAGAACATGAGTTCTTACACCTGCATTTGATCAACCTATTTCTAAAGGTACATGTTTGTTTCTCCAAATTTTTATGCTATTTTTCACATCACCCCACGTCAAGTGATCACCCTCAAAAATTAAATCATCCACACCATTTCAAATATTAGCACTCATATGTTCAATCAACTCTCCAAGGCATTTCATAGTAATGACACCCACTCCCGAGCAAACCAGGGCCTCACATTTTCGCAATGCCCAACTAAGTGTTCTAGTAGCTTTAAACAAAATTGATTTTATGTCATATGGAAAGCTTGCTTATAAGAGAGGATTCAAGAGAAAATGAAACAAGTTCACACATAACACCATTATACCATGAAGGCCCAAACAAAACCATTTAAGATGTTTTTTGATTCAGCACAAATGCCGCAAGTTTCCAAAGCTAAGATATTGATTCCAAGTATAAATGCCAAGAGATAGTGTTCACAAAGTCTAAGCTATCTCGCAGCAACTCAAAATTTTCCCAATATAACAAAAGCAAGAGGTTAAGGAAACCATTTTAAAACCAAACTATTCCATTGAAAGTGGTGAGGGTAAAAAGAACCAATTAATAAAAAGAAAATCTAATCAATCATGCAATTTTATTTTGCATTCTACATAGAAATATTACAATGCATAGATTTTTTATGTACACAATTCAACCAAATCATTTGTTTGGGGCTCTATGTACCAACCGGTTTCTATTGGGCGAGAACATTCAAGTTAATCCCTATAGGTGAACCTAAGCAAGCCCTAATTAGATCAGATATGTGCTTAGAGATGACAACAATAGAAAGTAATAGATCATTTATCATTAAAATTGATGCGTTCAACATATTATGTTTGTATATGTATTATATGTTCCTTCAATTAAACAAGTTTGGATGGGCCTTTAATCAGCCCAGGGCATACCAAAAATAAACAAAATCCAGTAGGCCCAATTTATCCAATAATCAAGTCTAGTTAGAACTTAACAAAAATGTTAATAACTTGGAAATATATCACTAATCATCGGCTATTAAAAGATACAGAGGTCTAAAACATTCTTTGCTCATAAGATTATTCATGCGCAACTTATCAGATGATGATTGCAATATCATAGCATGATATCTATAAGTAAGATAAAGGCCACAGAGAAAACAGAAGGAAAGCAACTATCATCTTGCATTTCCAAAATAATCACTTTCATATCATTATTATTTTCAAGATCAACAGTTATCTGCTCTTTTATGAGCACACGTCACTTGGCCTATTAAAGTATTATACTTCACAGTTTTCACCCATAATCTTGGTGATGCTCAAATCATGCACTTTTGATCCTCCGAAATTCCTCCTTCCAGCATCTTTTGTGCCATCATACTAACAAAAAAATTTGATTTCCCTTTAAAATATTATTGTCATACATTCTGGCATTGAAATCTATATGGGCATTACTTTAGAGCCGTTTTCCAATGAAATGAGAAAAGAAACCAAATAATTTTATGATGTTAGAAATCACTATATTAGACCTAGATTGAAATGGGTTTTCACAAATTAAAATCATATTATCAGACTTAATGGGAAAAAAGCTAAATGCAAATTAATTGGTAATGCCGTGGATAGACTTGATGCAAATTGATTCTGAATTTCTGATTGCAATTTAAAAAAAGAAACGAATGTTGAAAACATCCTGCCTTAGTTTTTGCATGTAATGCATCTTATCAAGCTCAACAAAAGCCAAGCAAAGAAGCAATCTAGTCCTTTTCGGCATCATGCTAAATTTTTAATACATTTCTTACACAGCAGCATTATTTCAACTTTCAACTGGCCATATGAATTGGCGGGCGTTTTTATTCTAATAAAGAATAACAATTAAAAGAGAATGGCATATAGTTGCGCAAAATCTTAAACAGATCAAGCGGCATACAAGTATCAAAACACAGAATCCAAGAGAACTTCCCAAGAGAATGCATACATTATTAAGACAAACCACCATCTTAGATATATAAAATTTTGCACAGCAAGAGAACACAATGCAAGATCCATACAACAGTAGCATAAAAATCAAGTCGGCAACATAGGGCTATTTACATATTAGACTTGGATTTGAACATTTGTATGCGAACTCGAACAATTTTATTCATCCTTACCTCCTTAAACTACGAACTTCAACCATCGTTAACATCTTGAAAAAGAACAGGCGCATTCTCAATAGTCAGCACGATAGTCATTGTAATCCTCCCTGGTAGCCAGATCACCCTCGACCCGTTCTGCAATCTTTCCTTCCTCATGCTTCAGCCCTTCTTCCAGCGCCAGTCCAGCCAACGACCCCGCCACAGCACCAACTGCTAATCCAGCCCCAAATCCTACGTTGGGCCCCTTCTGCTTCTGTTCATAAGGTGTCGCGGACGAGTAGTCCAGTGGAGCGGAAGGACCTAGGCCATAGCCAGATGCCCTATCGTAGTAAGGCGGCCTGGCTGGTGGAGCAGCTACCGCCGGAGCAGGAGGGGCAGAGTAGTACCCCGAAGCAGACGAGTAGTACCCAGAGTACGGATCGGAGTAGTTATTATAAGGATACTGGGAGGGAGGCGGCGGGATAGGGTGGTTGTAAGCAGAAGGAGAAGTAAAGGAGCGGTAGTCACGATGGGGCGGAGGAGGGGCTGAGTAATAGTAACCAAGATTAGGAGGAGGCATTGAATAATTAGGCTCCGGCGCGTAGGGGCGCTCCCGAATGGCCAGCTTGATGCGGATTTTGCCTTGGGTTCTGCCGGAAGGGCGCTGAAGTTCGAGCGTGAGAATCGGAGTAGGGGTTCCAGAAGGATCTTCAAGATCCATAAGGTCGTTCAGCGGTGACCTCGCTGTTCCGACGAGGGGTTTGGGAGTTTCCGAGGGCTTGGAGTGAAAAATGTCTAAGGTTAGGATGAGAGGCGAGTCATGGTGGAGGGGAGAGGGAAGTGGGAGAACAAGGCGCTCGTTCCATACGGGACGCGTGGATCCAGCGTCATCGGACTTGGTGGCAGATCGACGCTCAGGGTCGATGTAGGCGACAGCATAGGGTTTGAGATCACCGTGGCGCCAATTAACGTTCTTCAGGTGCTTTGCGGAGACGACGGTGATCTCGATTTCAAGAGGCCTCGTTGCCGGTGAGGTGGGACGGGTAGAAGCCATGGAAGCTGATTCCGGTCGTAAGTGCGTCTAGGTTTCGGGTCGCGTTGGAAGGAGATCGCAGCACTAATCGATAAATGAAATTGGATAAACGGGGAAAGGAAAGGAAAAACTAAAGGCAATCCTTGCGTAGCCACCAGGAAGCTCGTTTGGTTGAATTTATACAGTGAGGGCTTTGAATATAAACTATAAAGAAGACATTTATAAAAATTTTAAATTTTATTTTGCACAATAAAGATTATCATTTTTTTTTATTCTATAAATTATTGATGATAAATAAAATACTGTAGCTCCCAATATCGTAAATGCGCTAAATAGCAACCAAATTTTAATAAATATTGTTAAATATAAAAAACATCACAAAAATAGAATTTAATTAGTTATAAGATTTAGGTTTTATTTGGGACAATTTTTTGACGATTCTAAATCAACTTTTTAGTACATAAATTTATAGTTAAAAAATTTTTTGTACTAAAAAGATGCTTTAGAAAGCAACAAGAAAACTGTCTCAAACAAAATTTTAAAAGCTTTAAAAAGCTTAATTGGATTATCTTATTTAAATTGAAACCTAAACAAAATCTAAAACTTGTTTTATTCGGGTTTTCAGCTTATATTTTTGGTTTTTCTTAAAGCTACTTTTCAAACAAGTTTTAATTGTCATTTTGAGATCATTTTTTTAGACAAAAATATAGAGAATAAAAAAACTATCATTCAAAAGCACACTAATTTTGTTGATTATTTTTTGTCACAAAATTATTCCAAAGATTATTTCAAAAGAAGGAAGAAGAAAGAGATGTATAGTAATTTTATCTTTTTTACATTTTGATATCCTAAAGTAAAATAAGGATAAATTAAAATTTTAGAATGTTGAGAATGGACAAAATAATATATTTTATGTTAAGCGTGTGATCATATGATTCATGCAAAACCCTCGAAGATACATTCCTCTAAATATTCAGAGTTCAAATGATTGTCCTCCGAATCATATTATTGATGACTAATCATTATGTAGTACTCGACATATTGGTGAATGAGGACATCAAATATGTAAGTCATGACATGCTTGTTGGTGATTCTAACACCTATGAGGTTGAAGGGAAACACTAAGTAACAATAAACAATAAAGTGCTAAAAAAAGTAGTAAAATACTTATCTTCAAGTCATCTTGATCTAATTGTATCCAAATGAATCATTCATGAAAAATAACATGTGATTGATGAAGCAATGACAACCATAAACTCAATAATTGATATAGATATGTTACCAAAAAATTTATCCTATCAAGCATGATTCCATATGCAAGTGTTTGAATAAAAAACATTTTAAGGTCTAATTTAGATTCATATGGCCTTTATTTTCAATAAACTTATAGTTGAAATAACATTTTCATGAGACGAATATATTAGCATCAAAATTATCTTGGTCAGAGTCAAAATGATCATATATTAAGCATTTAAAAATAAAAGTAAAACTAAATGATATTTGAATCTTACATGGTTACAACATATTTTGAAGTTACAGATTCAACGAGCACAATATTGCCCAATTATATATCTTTAAATCATTTAAATGCCTATAAAATATTATTTGGTCAAGAGAATCAACATGATCTCCAATAAAATGTTTAGAATTGCCCTAATTATATTGGCCATGACTCAGTCATTTTTTAGCCCACATTTTCTATGTAAGTATTTTATTTTTATATCTAAAACTATCTAGAGGAAAGTCTTTCCAATTTCAACCATGTTGACCTTCAAAATTGCTCAAATCTAAGAGCCCTCATTTTAAACCTACTAGTAATCTTATTTTGAAATTTTATATCTTATCACATCTTTCACCCTAATGGTTTATTATAGTGACTATTTATGTACATATGAAGCATGTACCTAATCAGATAGGAATATATCCTTTTTATGATTCAAGATTTATAAGTCACAATCTCTTATACAAGAGTATATTTCAATGCTTGCTAGCTATTCATCTCGATCTCTTTCCCAATAGGACAATTTTAGTTTTAGCCATTCATCACAACCTCTTACTTGGAGTATAATCCTAAGTGTTAAGTGGATTACTATGAGAAGATAATTTAATATCAAAGAAGAAGTGAGCACATTTATGCTATTATCAAAATTAAATCCACTAAATATAAGCCTATTACGTACATTAACACCCAAATATATACTCAATCAAACTTGATTCGACATCTAAATGAGCATAATCATCTCATCTTTATCCTTATAATTGATGAAAAAACACACAAATTCCATGTAATACCAATTAATAATCATGAATCACAATGTAAGAGTGAAAATCTTCATAAAACTGGGCTCACTAAGTTAAGGTAGGCCCCATAAATTATTTGCTTTATGGGGAGATCTTATCTTTCATATGGTTTGAGAATTACTTAGTGCGGCTGCAACTTTTTCTTAACATCTCCCTTTTGTACTTGGGGGCTTGTCAAATTCTTTAAAGATAGAAAGGAGGATGTAGGAGGCATTTTGAAGATGGTTTGTCATTCTATGATTTAATATTCATGATTCTTTTACTACTATGTTATAAATATAAAGTTCATGTATAAGAGCTTTTTATATGTGGTGAGATATTTTAATTCTATTTGTAAGAGTTTTTGTGTTTTTATCAGGCCTTGTATAAATGTATTATATTATGAGCCGATAAGATTTCTGTCATTTCTTAAATCAAGGCTCATGAAGAAATGTCAAGTTTTTAGTATGATAATGATTTGTATATTTGATAAAGATGGTAAGAACGATGCTAATAATATGTATGAAAATTATAGTGCTAGGTTTAAATTTGAAGATAGATTTGTGTATTTTGATCTCTCTCTTTTATTCATATAAATATGGAGTCTCTCATAACACTACTCACTTAATAATTGAATGATCAATTTTTTGCTAGAGTCTTTTATCATTATTATTATATTTTCATCCACCCAAATAAATGATTTCTTGGTTGTGAGTGACATGACCCTTGGACGAACTTTTAAGGAAGGAATATTGCAACTATGAAGAAGGATTGATTGTGGAAGCAATCTTCATTATAATTTGTTACATTAACAGTTAGTCTAGTTTTCAATGTAAGAATTTCATTTTCGTTATATCTTTGTTATTATTTTTGTCTTCTTTGTAAACTCATCTTATCTAATTTGTCACTCTTATTTTTATATAAAAACATCAAATTATTATCTTTATTAAACTTGTGATCTACTGTGTTAATAAAAACTATCAATTACTCATAATATAGTGCACTTAAATAGAATAAATAGTGAGAATATCATTTTTAAAATTAATAAAAATTATCCCAACTCATCCTATATCGCTCATTTTATCTTACGAGTAGTGATCATCTCCTACAATATGTGTCTATAGACTTTGGGACAACATCTATGTGAACCACATGAGGACAACATGTCTTCATCCATAATATGACATCACCAACTAACTATAAGATGATGACATTCTAGCTGACTTATTGGCATCTTCCCACCCACCATGATAATGTCCACCACCCATCACCTACATCTATAGGTTATAGTTAGTGCCTACATATACCATTTAACTTTAATCTAAACCTTCAGAGCATCTACATTATGTAATGTTAGTAAATAGAGCCATTAAATCTATAGCCACTTGCTTTAGACCCATTATCCTTATGTCAATCTCAAATTAATAACTTCTAGGCCCAATAAAAGCCAAACCTCATCAGTTCACAGTGATTGGTCCTTGGAGCCCAATACTATGCGTACATGTTGGCTCCCTGCCTTATGAACCTCCTAATTTAACCTGATAGCATATGGTGTATTGGACAAATTTATCCTCCATATAGTTATTTACATGTTTTCCTCCTTGTAAGACTCCCTAGGACTGATGTCGCTCTTTATTGCACTTGCAATAATATTTTGGGGAATGTTGAAATATTTTTAATTTTGATTGTAATATCCATTGTTCTAATTTAAATAGGTATGAGTTTGTTTATACATATTGATAATGAACCCTAGAGTGCATGTTAAAAGATTATCTTAAATGATTTATAAAATAAGTGTTATTTTTTAGTCAATTTGATTGTCTAAGTCCAAAGATTTCATTGCTCAAGTTTGACTCTCCATGGGGAATCCCCCTTATGGTAGATGCCATTCCTTTTTTCCTCGCCCTAGAAGAGTATCTCTTTACCTTTAGTTAACATTCCATTCATTCAGGTTCGGACACCACAGCTTCCCTTTCATCTCTAAAATGAGATGACTATGCAGTTCAATCAAATTCCTTAATTGGCCACCATCTGTGATTTCAGGAGACCTTTTTGTCGCCATATAATTAATGACACTAGTTCTTTTCATCGTCCAATGTTATGCCAGTGTAGAGTCAAACATGTTAGGTTCATTACTTGAGCTCAAATCATTGGTAGGATTATGGTTACTTTGAGTAGGGCCTTCAATAGCTTATTTAGGTACACCAAATTTTAGGACTATGGTTACTCTTAGAAGTTCAAGTTAACTAATCCTAATCTTAAGCACAAACTTAGGGCATCCCTTTAAGTATAACAAAGAAAGCCAAAAAAAAAAAAAAAAACTATCCTTAGGTGTATTTTTAAGTATATATGCCTTCATATTCCATCTTAAGCATAGTCAAGAAAGTCTATACAATAAAATAAAAGTTAAAGAAAATTTCAAACCAAACATAAGCTTTTCACCTATATAACCAAAAAAATTCATGTCAATTAAAGTTAGCCTTAAAGGCACTTTTAAGCACAGCCCTAAGGTCCAAATATACGCACAATTTGAGAAGTCCAAATTAATTAATTAGTCATGAAAACTTATTTCAATTGTACATGCTATGAGTTGAACCTAGACACAACTGCTAAAACCTTGGTAACAAATTAGACATGAAAATACTCAAGGCATAGCTAGAGAATTCCGAGCTGAAGTCAAATCTTGAATGATAGTCATAAATATGAATTGATGTCTAACATGAAGGGTGAATTGTACATCATTAAGTTGCCACATTCATAATAGGGAGAGAAGAAAAATGTCACATCATGATTGTCACGACCCGACGGGGACGGATCCCGCCCGAGCCGGATTGCGACCAGCCTAACAGACTAACCAGGATCTAGCTTTGGAATTGGTTACTGAACTGAATCTTCCAAAATGTTATACCCAAAACAAACACACAGAGCTACTATAGAACATCAAATGCAGCGGAACAAATCATCTATATTTTCTTTCTTTTCCTCAAAACAATCATCTACAAATACAGTGCATGGCTGACAGAAAAATAAACAGAAATAGCCATGACTGTACAAAAAAAAATCAAAAGTACAAAATACCTATACTGATCAGACTCTGAAATCTAGTCCTGGACTTCCTTCCCTTTCCCAGAACCTGAAAAACCACCAGAAAACAAGAGTGAGCTCAACAGCTCAGCAAAGCAACAAACCTCCAATCATAACTCTCAGAATCCAAAACCAAACATATCAGACAGAAATTAGAATCTTCGTACTGAAATCAGAATCGGACAGTTCACAACAAAACAGATCAAATCAAAACATATATGGACATATATCAAATTAGAATCAGAATCGTACAGATCAGATCACATCAGAGTACAAATCAGAACGGATTAAATCAACAGAGTCAGAATCGTACAGAAATCAGACATTCAGCTCATATCGTATCAGAACAGAATCGTATCAGCATCGAATCAGAATCATATCAGAATCAGAATCATATCAGAATCAGAATCAGAATCAGAATCATATCAGAATCAGAATCATTTCTCAGATATCGGATCTCAGATATATATATAATTAATAGCTAAATTCCCTGACACTGACGGAATCTCTACGGATTCCGGCCCCTTATGCCTCCCTTTGTGCTCACGGCACCAGAACAGATGTGCTTATAGCACCAGAACAAATGTACTTATCGTACCTGAATACATATATATAGTGCTTATAGCACCTAAACAGATTTCCTCGGATCCGGAACAGAACAGATATCAGATTTCATATTTGAGCTCATTTCAGATTTACCAGACACTAACTGAATCTCATAGGATCCAGGCCCCTTATAACTCCCTTTTTATAGCATATACAGATAGCATTTCAATTCAGAATAAATCCGGGCCAATCAGAAATCAGACAAAAATCGGGCAGCACAACGGCAGTATACAGAATTTACACAATTTTTCCTGAAAATCAAAATTCACCAAATTCGCACAGAATATAGATAATCACATTTCAGAACATTTATTCTACTGCACAGATAATTTCAGAATACACAGAAAAATCTAGTCGACGAAAAACACCGTCGAATCAAAAATACCCGGACAAAAATTTTCAGAAAATAACCAAAATGTGCACACTCGGCACGCCAACAATATACGGAAAGTTACGCGATAAAAACTGAGCCAATCAACAGATACGGACGAAAATCATTAACGGAAACGAAATCCGGACAGAATATACCGCCAAACACGACGGTTCTGAAAATTGAGAAAGGCGGAATGTGCCTTACCTTGCGTACAGCAATATCCTGAACAGTCTCCTCGGACGAAAACGGCTCCGCGTCGTCCGAAAATCAACTTTTCCAAATTTGCCCTCGACTTTCTCTCTCCTCAGCTGATATTTTCGTTTTATAAAAATTTTCTCTCTCTTCAAAACGACTGAAATCAGCTTTATAATCTTCAGATCGGCCCGGCCGATCGCCATATCGTCCCAGGACGATCAGACCAATTTGGATCGTCCTGGACGGTTCCCAGAACTAGTCTCAGGCCGATATTTTCTACAGTGCCGATCGGCCTGGACGATTTCTTCAATCGGCCTGGACGATGTGTACAGAAAATCACCTGGAGCAAATTCTGGAGCAGATTCTGGAGCAAAATTCCACTGATCGTCCCAGGACGATCCAGATCGTCCTGGACGATCCTGGAGCAGATTCTTGATATTACAATCTCCCCAACTTCAGAAAAATGTCTTCCTCGACATTATCCAATCCAAACTCAGTCAGAACAAGAACGGGTACGACCGTCTCATGTCAGACTCCTTCTCCCAAGTCGCTTCTCGTGCAGTCCGGTGCTTCCACTGGACTTTAACCATCGGAATCTCTTTATTTCTTAACTTTCGGACGTCGTACGCCAAAATTAACTCTGGCTCTTCCTTATATGCCAGATTCTCCTGAATCTCAACTTCATCAGCAGATACCTTCTTTCCAGAGTCAGATACCCACTTTCTCAAAGTGGATACGTGAAATACATTATGCACATCAGGCATCAAATCAGAAAGCAATAGTCGGTAAGCAGATTTTCCAATTCTTTCCAAAATCTCAAACGGTCCAACGTACCTTGGACTAAGCTTGCTTACCTGGCCAAATCTGCTCACACCCTTCATCGGACTGACTTTGACATACACAAAGTCACCAACTTGAAACTCAACAAACCTGTGCTTCTGATTGTAATACTTCTGCTGACGGTCCTGAGCCACTTTCAATCTCTCCTTAATCAAGCTGATCTTCTGAGCAGTTTCATCAGCAAAAGGGGCACCCAAAGCCTGTCTATCTCCGACCTCCGTCAGAGTCAAAGCAGTACGGCACTTCCTGCCATACAGAGCCTCGTACGGTGCCATACCGATACTGGACTGGAAGCTATTATTATAAGCAAATTCAATCAAAGGGATATGATCTTCCCAGCTTCCGCCAAAGTCCAAAACACAAAGTCTCAACAGATCTTCCAGCACCTGAATGGTCCTCTCAGACTGTCCATCGGTCTGAGGATGAAAAGCTGTACTGAAATGCAATTTCGTACCCAATCCTTGCTGAATGCCCTTCCAAAGTCTGGAAGTAAAACGTCCATCTCGATCAGATACAATCACGCGAGGCACACCGTGCAATCTAACAATCTCCTTAACATAAACCTGTGCCAAGCGCTCTACTGAATCAGTCTGTCTGATCGGAAGAAAATGGGCTGACTTCGTCAATCGATCTACAACTACCCAAATGGCGTCGTGTCCTTATCGTGATCGAGGAAAACCCATAGCAAAGTCCATCGTCACCTTCTCCCACTTCCACTCAGGGATAGGCAACGACTACAACAGTCCACCTGGTCGCTGATGCTCTGCCTTCACCAACTGACAGGCTTCGCATCTCGACACAAACTCCGCCACATCCTTCTTCATCCCAGGCCACCAGAATAAAAGCTTCATATCAGCATACATCTTACCACTGCCTGGATGAACAGTGTAGCCTGAATGATGAGATTCATACAGAATCTCCTGCCTCAAATCCCCAAACACAGGTATCCACAACCTGTTCTTACAAAAAATAGCACCAGAATCAGAAATTTGAAGTTCAGGAGTCTTACCAGATCCAATCTGAGCAATCAACTTTGAATAGTCAGAATCTGACTTTTGGGCTTCCTGAAACCTTGTCTCCAAAGTAGACTGAATACTCATCTAAGCCAAATCCAAACCATTGGAGGAAATCACCTCCAACTGCAAGCGCTCCATGTCTCGAATCAGGAAATCATCAGAAGTAAGCTGAATACCTGATAATCCAGAAGACTTCCTGCTCAAAGCATCCGCTACCACATTCGCCTTCCCAGGCTGGTACTGAATAGTCAGATCATAGTCCTTGATTAACTCGAGCCACCTTCTCTGCCTCAAATTCAGATCCTTCTGAGTGAAAATATACTTCAAGCTCTTATGATCAGTAAAGATCTCACAACTGACGCCATACAGATAATGACGCCAAATCTTCAAAGCAAAGACAACAGCAGCTAACTCCAAATCATGTGTCGGGTAATTCTTCTCATGTGGTTTTAATTGTCTAGAAGCATAAGCAATTATCTGACCATGCTGCATCAGAACGCATCCCAGTCCTTTCAGTGAAGCATCACTGAACACCTGAAAACCTTCCGTACCTGACGGAAGTGCTAACACTGGAGCTGAAGTCAAACAATCCTTCAATCTCTGAAAACTAGCTTCACACTCCGGTGTCCAAACAAAAGGTACTGACTTCTGAGTCAGTCTCGTCAGAGGCGTCGAAATCTGTGAAAATCCCTTCACAAATTTCCTGTAATACCCGGCCATGCCCAAGAAACTACGTACCTCAAATACCGTAGTCGGCCTCGGCCAATCAGCAACCGCCTGAATCTTCTGGGGATCTACAGAAATACCTTCTCCGCTAATCACATGCCCCAGAAAAGAAATGCTCCTCAGCCAGAATTCACACTTGGAGAACTTAGCATACAGCTGATGCCGCCTCAGAGTCTCCAACACAATGCTCAAGTGTCTGGCATGCTCATCCTCAGAAGTAGAGTACACCAGAATATCGTCAATGAAAACGATCACAAACTGATCCAAATACTCCCTGAATACTCGGTTCATCAGATCCATGAAAATAGCAGGCGCGTTGGTTACCCCAAAAGGCATAACCAAGAACTCATAGTGCCCGTACCGAGTACTGAAAGCTGTCTTCACCACATCAGCTTCCTTCACCTTCACCTGATAATATCCGGATCTCAAATCAATCTTCGAAAACACAGAAGATCCGGAAAGCTGATCAAACAAGTCATCGATCCGAGGCAAAGGATACTTGTTCTTGATCGTGACCTTATTCAAATCTCTGTAATCCACACACATACGGAGTGTCCCGTCCTTCTTCTTCACAAACAAAACAGGTGCTCCCCAGGGCGAAACACTAGGACGGACAAAATCTCTGTCAACCAACTCCTGAAGCTGAACTTTCAACTCAGAAAGTTCTTTCGGTGCCATCCTGTACGGAGCTTTTGATATAGGAGCGGTACCCGGAAAAACATCGATAGAGAACTCCACCTCTCTATCCGGAGGTAAACCAACCAACTCCTCAGGAAAAACATCAGCAAACTCCCGTACCATTGGGATCTCAGAAACAGAACCAACCTCCAGGTTCAGATCCCGCACCGAAGCCAAAAACACTAGGCATCCTTTCTTCCACATTCTGCTCACCTCTAATGCAGAAATCAGACTGGAGAGAACACCTCGTAAGCCCTAAAATACAACTCTCTCCCCAGCCACAAGCAAGCTCACTTGCTTCTTCAGACAGTCAATCTGAGCCTCATACCGACTCAGCCAATCCATGCCCAAAATCACGTCGTACGATGAAATCGGCAACAAAATCAAACTAGATTTCCACTTCTTGCCAGCAATATCAATCTCGCACAAACAAAACTTCCGAGCAATCAAAGGATTCCCAGCCGGTAAAATCACAGACAAAGAAATCGGCAAAGAAAACGAATCCAAATGTAAAATCTCAAAACAGTGCTCGGATAGAAAAGAGTGACTAGCTCCAGAGTCAAACAAAACACGACAGGGCTGATCAGAAATGTAAACCGTACCTGTCACAACATCTGGAGCATCTCGAGCCTCCTGCTGACTCAAACTGTAAACTCGGGGCTGAACTGGAGCAGGAGCTGAAGCAACAGAACTACTCTGCTCCCTCTGAACCGTAGGTGGTCTCCGTGGTGCAGAACTAGTACCACCACCTCTACCAGAAAATCCCTCAGGACGAGGAGGAACAGTCCTCGGTCTCCCTGCTGAACCAGTAGGTCTAACAGAGCCCTCAGATCGAAACTCAGAACGTCGATCAAAACCCATCTGTGGACATTCTGCAATCCTATGTCCTGGCTGACCACATCGGAAACACAGACCAGCCATCCTGTAGCACTGGCCCAAGTGTCGTCATCCACAACTCTGGCACACAGGTGCCGTACTAACAGATCCAGAACTCGTCGTACTGGTAGCAGTACCAGACGACCCTCCACTCCTCCTAGAATCACCAGATCTAGAACCAGGTCCAGATACAAATCTCCTCTTCCCAGAGGAACCACTGCCTGATGCCTCGCCTCCAAACCTCTTCTTACTCGCAGTCCACCGCTGCTGAGTAGCCATCAGATCGTTTTCTATCAATCGAGCTCGCTCCACAAGCTCAGCGAAATCAGTGATCCGGAATGGTATCAGGGGCTGTCTCAAAGTATCTCGTAGTCCTCTCAGAAATCTGTAGCACCTCTCAGCAGACGTGCTAACCAGCTGCGGAGCGTACCTGGCTAATGCAGTAAACTCAGCCTCATACTGCATCACCGTCTTGCTCCCCTGAACAAGTCTCAGAAAAGTCTCCTGCATCTGCTGTCGTGCAGAAGGGGGAACAAACCAGTCTCGAAATACCTCAGTGAACTCTTCCCAAGTGATCAAAGAGTTCAGTCTGCTCTGAAATCTGGCTGCTTGCTGGCCTTCCCACCAGTGCTCAGCCTCTCCATCTAGCAAAAACACTGCTAGCGGGACCTTCCTGTCCACAGGACACTACATCCCGTCAAAAGTCTTTTTCAATCTCCTCAACCACTCCTCGGCAGCTCTGGGCTCAACAGCGCCCTCAAACCTCGGAGGCTTCAATCTCAAAAACAACTGCAGATGTCTATCAATGTCCTCAGATCTGACAGTAGAAGCTCTGCTCTGGGTCTCGCTCATCATCTGAGCAACAAGCGTAGCAAACTGTGACAGCGTGTCAGCACCGGCCACTAGGGTTGTACTCCCCACTGGTGCTGCCTGACTGGAACTCTGCCCGTCAGTCATGTCTGGGTCTGGCTGATCCATACAGAAAAATCCAAAAAATCCGGAAAACTATCACAAAAACAACACAAAAATAGCACAATAAAAAGCCAAACGACCCAAAACTACCCCCAGACAAACTCACTAATCACTTCCTATAGCTCTGTCTGACAATCCAACCAAATTCCAAAACTAGTGCTCTGATACCACTAAAAAGGGCTTGTCACGACCCGACCCGATGGGGACGGATCCCGCCCGAGCCGGATTGCGACCAGCCTAACAGACTAACCAGGATCTAGCTTTGAAATTGGTTACTGAACTGAATCTTCCAAAATGTTATACCCAAAACAAACACACAGAGCTACTATAGAACATCAAATGCAGCGGAACAAATCATCTATATTTTCTTTCTTTTCCTCAAAACAATCATCTACAAATACAGTGCATGGCTGACAGAAAAATAAACAGAAATAGCCATGACTGTACAAAAAAAAATCAAAAGTACAAAATACCTATACTGATCAGACTCTGAAATCTAGTCCTGGACTTCCTTCCCTTTCCCAGAACCTGAAAAACCACCAGAAAACAAGAGTGAGCTCAACAGCTCAGCAAAGCAACAAACCTCCAATCAAAACTCTCAGAATCCAAAACCAAACATATCAGACAGAAATCAGAATCTTCGTACTGAAATCAGAATCGGACAGTTCACAACAAAACAGATCAAATCAAAACATATATGGACATATATCAAATCAGAATCAGAATCGTACAAATCAGATCACATCAGAGTACAAATCAGAACGGATTAAATCAACAGAGTCAGAATCGTACAGAAATCAGACATTCAGCTCATATCGTATCAAAACAGAATCGTATCAGCATCGAATCAGAATCATATCAGAATCAGAATCAGAATCATATCAGAATCAGAATCATTTCTCAGATATCGGATCTCAGATATATATATAATTAATAGCTAAATTCCCTGACACTGACGGAATCTCTACGGATTCCGGCCCCTTATGCCTCCCTTTGTGCTCACGGCACCAGAACAGATGTGCTTATAGCACCAGAACAAATGTACTTATCTTACCTGAATACATATATATAGTGCTTATAGCACCTAAACAGATTTCCTCGGATCCGGAACAGAACAGATATCAGATTTCATATTTGAGCTCATTTCAGATTTCCCAGACACTAACTGAATCTCATAGGATCCAGGCCCTTTATAACTCCCTTTTTATAGCATATACAGATAGCATTTCAATTCAGAATAAATCCGGGCCAATCAGAAATCAGACAAAAATCGGGCAGCACAACGGCAGTATACGGAATTTACACAATTTTTCCTGAAAATCAAAATTCACCAAATTCGCACAGAATATAGATAATCACATTTCAGAACATTTATTCTACTGCACAGATAATTTCAGAATACACAGAAAAATCTAGTCGACGAAAAACACCGTCGAATCAAAAATACTCGGACAAAAATCTTCAGAAAATAACCAAAATGTGCACACTCGGCACGCCAACAATATACAGAAAGTTACGCGGTAAAAACTGAGCCAATCAACAGATACGGACGAAAATCATTAACGGAAACGAAATCCGGACAGAATATACCGCCAAACACGACGGTTCTGAAAATTGAGAAAGGCGGAATGTGCCTTACCTTGCGTACAGCAATATCCTGAACAGTCTCCTCGGACGAAAACGGCTCCGCGTCGTCCGAAAATCAACTTTTCCAAATTTGCCCTCGACTTTCTCTCTCCTCGGCTGATATTTTCGTTTTATAAAAATTTTCTCTCTCTTCAAAACGACTGAAATCAGCTTTATAATCTTCAGATCGGCCCGGCCGATCGCCATATCGTCCCAGGACGATCAGACCAATTTGGATCATCCTGGACGGTTCCCAGAACTAGTCTCAGGCCGATATTTTCTACAGTGCCGATCGGCCTGGACGATTTTTTCAATCGGCCTGGACGATGTGTACAGAAAATCACCTGGAGCAAATTCTGGAGCAGATTCTGGAGCAAAATTCCACTGATCGTCCCAGGACGATCCAGATCGTCCTGGACGATCCTAGAGCAGATTCTTGATATTACAATGATGAAGATGATTAAAAGGAGATTAAATATAAATCAAATAGAAGTAATAAGATTGGTGAAATCTTGTTGAGTTTGAGGCTTCGTTTGGGACGGCTTTCTTTCTGCTTCTTAAACATCTTTTTAGTACAAAAATTTTAATTTTTATACTAAAAAGCTGTTTAAAGAAGCAACAAGAAAGCCGTCCCAAACGAAACCTAAAGTTGAGTGAATTGTATTGAAAAACTCATTTTGACTAACAAATGATTGACGTTTGAAATGTCGAGATGACATCATAAGTGTTGAAGATGAATTATTTAATAATTATAATTTAATAGAAAATCAAGTTATAAGAAAATTGTTAAGTCATAATGTCTAATCTACATATCATATATCTTTTGATTACTTATTTATTTTCTCTTTAGTTAATATAGCTATTCTAAAATAAGAAAAGATTCTATATTGCCCAACTCAAAAGGCCTAAAAGCATAAATGTGCTTGCATTGCATTAAAAGAGAGATATAGAGAGAGGGAGAGTGGAATTCTTAAAATGGGCATATTATTGGTAGGCTTTCATTGTTAGCTCATTAATAATTTTTTTACTCTCTTAGTGGGTAGCATAACATTATACTAAAAAAAATACAAAATCTTTCTCTCATAAATTTGACACATCAAGATTTTTCTAAAGTATAGCTTATTATATTTTTTAATATAAATAATCATTTTGTAGAGTCTTTTCTTTTATAACTAATAAACTATCTAAATATATTTTAATATTAAAATAATAATTTTGATATTAAAATAGGATTTAAATTTGATTATTGATATAATATTAAATCATAAAGCTTTGATTTAAAATTTTAATTTATAATACAATTATTCATAAAGGCAATTAAAAATATCATTTAAATATTATTTCTTAATTTGATATTTTATTAAAAATTTAAAATCACATAATAACTTACCATATTAATTATTTTGAATTAATATAGTAATCATTCTTCTCTATAATATTATAAAATATAAAATAAATAAATTATAAATAAAATTACATTCGTTAAAAATATATATTTATTTTCTAAACTTGATACGAAACCATTAAACTAAACTTATTGTCAAAAAAAAAAAAAAAAAAGAAATAGCAAACATTTTTTAGACGTTTCTTTGAATTCTTTCTCCCGAAGCGTAATTCACGTCGCCATCCAATCAAACTGCTTTCCACCCGCTACCTCGTGTCCGCGACGAAGTCTCTTTGCCGTACTGTGCGACGAACATCACGTCGTTTCTCTCACTGTGATCGGAGCTCTTCACGCCGCCTCTGTTTCTCGCCAGCGGACTAGCGGAGGAAGCGATGTCAGACGCCGTCATCAACGGCGTTGCGGGTGCCGGCGGCGGAATCATCGCTCAGCTCATCACTTACCCCTTGCAGACTGTAATATCATTCTTACTCGAAAACCCCAATTCCAACTCTTTCATCATTTTCCCTTTTGTGTTTCTCCTGAACTAGGAATCTATTCATCATGATCTCAGGTCAATACTCGTCAGCAGACGGAGCGCGATCCGTCCAAGTCCAATGCTGGAGATGGAACTATCAAGCAGATGTGCCAGGTAAGGCGGTTCCCTTCTCTTTTCCCTCTGCTCCACGTCTCAGACAGTTTGAAGTTTTTTTTATTTTTTTATTACTTATTGTTGATGATCTAATTGCACTCGGTAATGGTTTCTATTTTTAAAATGATCTTTGCAGGTGGTGAAACAGGAGGGATGGAGGCGGCTCTATGGAGGGTTGACACCGTCGCTGGTCGGCACAGCGGCGTCCCAGGTGAGAGGACTCTGCCCTAGCTGAATCTTTTCTCTTTGGCTAACTTGCGTTTTCGGCGCGCTCTGCGTCCATTTCTCGTTTGCCTCCTTTGCTGATCCATGACGTCTTTACCATGCTCTGTTAATCCGTTAACTTCGTCTTTGTTAACTTCCATGAAAGCATGGGGCCCTGCAACAGGACAGTTTTGATTATGTAATGTCGCATTGCTCCGTTTGTGTTGTTCAGGACGTAATTTATCTCGATTTTGAAAGATAGAGCATTTTAGACTGCTACGGTGAGCAACTCTGTATTCTTGAACTTAAAACTGGGGAAGTCCATATCAAGTCAACTTGCGAGAATTGTTCTTTTGTTTCACAGAGGATTATTTTTAGGGACTGTTTGATTGGCCGCATTCTAAATGTAAAATGATTCTTGCCAAGTAAATAATGGAGATTGACGGCTTTGTCTTGCACCAACAAGTGAAGTGGATTGCCTAAAGTGGGCTTTGTTATAAATTAAATTTATCAACTTCACAGCTTAAAAAAAAAAAGCCACAGAAACTTAGGTATGTTTTGTTTTCTTCAAACTCACACTCACTTGAATCCGACCAAACAGTTTCACAGATATTTACTTTGTCGGTGAAAAAGAAAACTATAGAGTTGCCTTAACTTGCCACTTACTAAACTGTTGTTGAGAGAAGAAAATGTTTTTGAATTGCTTTATTGCACCATATTGCTCCTTGAATGCCATGCCATAAATATGAGTTGCTACTTGGTCTAGGCATGGAGCAGGGGGAAAAAACTCTGTGAATATCTTTAGTTTTTCTTGTGATGGTTCCATCCATGCTCAATTGCCAATTAATGCCACAAGAGTACATTTTGTGCAATTTTTTCAATCATTGATGATTAGCTAAAACAAGGACTAAAATTGCATCTTAAATCATGGAAACATGTTTATGGAATAAGTACTGCACATGACTAAGGTGATTGGAAAAGAATGAGGGATAATCTTCAAATTTGCTTGCATTGGTGTTCCATTAGGGATTATTGAAATTATAAACCAAGTATACCCATGTTTTGGGAATTTAAGTGCTTTTAGTATTTGGATTGCTTAAGGCATAAGCTTGAAATGAATGTATTGAAATGTTAGTCCTTAAATTGAGAGCCTTTAAGGTTGATATACTGCTCAATGAACTATTATCGTATGCTGTTTTTGTGTTCGTGTCCTTACAACTTTCTCTTGGGCTCTAAAGGAGATTCTACTAGTCTACCACTAAATCCAAAAGGCACATAGGGTGAATGAATTGTGCATATGTCAATACAGTTGGGGAAGAAGGTACACCCTGAGCATGCCATTGAATCTTATATATAAGTTGTTCAAACAAGATGTCAACTTTCTCCTTGAGTACGAAAGATCCATTTGATGCTAAATTAGCAAATAAGCATTTCAAAATCCAACTATACAAAATTGCGAGAAGAAGATTGCATGAACCCTATTTTTGCCTTGGGTTTTGGGTCTTTTTGATCGGACCTCTTAGTACAAAGAACTCATCAGATGAAATGGACATAATTCAGTAAAATAATAAATATGAGAGTCCAATTTGTATGCTTGACAGGTCAAGGAAAATTTCATTATTTAGAAAAGTGGTTAGGAGGAAATGTTGATCCAACAAATCTTATGCATGCCTAAATAAAAAAGCTTTAATGGTTGTATTTCTTTTTAAAAAAGAAATCTAGAATCATATTTAAACATAGTAGATACATACATATAATGCATATTGAAGAATAAGATGATATTTTTTGTGTATATCTCTCAAATGGATAAATCCAATGATGTTGGAGTGGTCTGCCAACTCAAACCTCATATTACATGTACATCGGTAAGTGTTCATTTGAAGAAACAATCAGCTGAACATATCCTTTCTAATTTGCATGATATAGTTGGAATATTCAATTTACTATATATTATGTGGTCTTCCCTCAAACATATGGAGCATAACTTCTTGAAAAAAATTACTTAATTCAATTAATGGATTTCCAATTGCTTATGATAAGACAGTAATTGTAGTTGGAAGCAAGCACTCCATGAATATAAAAGTCATGGCACGTTATCTCTAAAATTTTTTTATATATCTTTAAGGATTGAACTCATTTATATATTGGTCTTCTTTGTTCTAATATGAGTTGTTATTTGACTTTAGTAGGCTTTAAGATCTTTTGCCTAATTCTTGGACCTCTAAATCTCGTCATCTACAATACTTACTTTGATGCATCATTGTTTTTAAATTGTCCTTGATTTAACTTTTGATATCCACCACAATATTAAAATCATTGTCAAGTTTCTCTTGATATAAATAACATGTAAATTCTGTCGGATTAAAATCATTCTCAACTAGGGCATGTTTCAAAAAATATTGTGCTTTATCCACTTATGACATATATCATAATTTTGAAGCTTAGATTATGCTAATATAGCCAACTTAATAATTTTGGTATCCCAAAAATCTTTTGCCATAGTTAAACTCCATTCAATCTTGATGGGGGATTACATTTCTCTATTTCATCTTATAAAAAAAAAATCATTATTTTTTTTAAAGATATTGTATGAGCTTATACATATTACTCTCTATCTAACTCCTATAAATTTATTGTTTATTATAATCTGCCTGATATTTATATTATAATATTTACAACCTTATAATTAATAAATTCGAGCTTGTTACCTATTACCTCTAAACACTATTGCCATTTAGTTTGAAGTAAATGGGGTGTAAAGTATTCCAAATGCAAATGTTTTGAAAAAGTTCTGTTTGGTTTGAAGTAAATAAAATATAGAGTAAAATTTTGAAGTATTTGAAATCCCCTTTACTCCTCTCTTTTTTTCCCTCTCTAGTATAACAACATCAACAACAACATCAAGCCTTTGTCCCACTACGTGGGGTTCGCCTACATGAATCATTTTTCGCCATTGTGTCCGATTAAAAGTCAAATTCTCATTTAAATCTAATAAAGAAAGATCATTTCTAATATTTTCTAACCAAGTCTTTTTAGGTCTACCTCTACATTTCTTAACATAAGTCAAATATAATACCTCAACTTTCCTAACCGGGTCATTGGAAGGCCTCCATTTAATGTGACCAAACCATCTAAAGCGACTCTCTCTAATCTTATCTTCCACTAGAGCTACTCCAACCTTTTAACGTATATGCTCATTTCATATCCTATATCTAAGGGTCAAGCCACTCATCCACCTAAGCATCCTCATCTCTGCAACACTTAACTTAGTATTGTGCTTCTCTTTTAATGACCAACATTCGGCACCATAAAACATTGCAGGTCTCACCACCATCTTATAGAATTTTCCCTTAAGTTTGAGATGGACTTTTCTATCGCACAATAAGTCCGATGCATTCCTCCACTTCAACCATCCAACTTGAATTCTGCCGATAATATCCCCATCAATTTCACCATCACTCTGAACAATAGATCCAATATATCTGAAACGTGTACTCTTATTAATGACTTGATCGCCCAAAGTCACAATCCCATCACTAGGTCTATTGCTACTAAAATTACACTCCATATATTTAGTTTTAGATCTACTCAAGTGAAAACCTTTAAACTCTATAGTTGACCTCCATAATTCGAGTTTACCTTCAACTCCCTCTCTAGTCTTATCAACAAGAAGAATATCATCAGCAAAAAGCATACACCAAGGTACATCCTCTTGCAAATGTCTAGTGAGAGCAACCATGAGTAAAGCAAAAAGATATGGACTTAAGGCTGATCCTTGATGTAATCCAACAGAAAATACTTGGTCAAACCACCTTGTGTTTGAATATAAGTAATAGCTCCTGCATACAAGCATTATTAACTCCTTTTTTCAAGAACTCTCCATAGCACTTCTCTTGGAACTTTATCATATGTTTTCTCTAAATCAATAAATATCATATGTAGATCCTCCTTATTCTCTCTATTCAAACCTCTCAATAAATGTATGGCTTCCATAGTAGACCTACCCGGCATGAATCCAAATTAATTTTGAGAAACATTAGTATCATGTCGCAACCTACGCTCCATAACTCGCTCCCATAGTTTTAAAGTATGACACATTAACTTAATTCCTCTATAATTTGCACACTCCTGTGCATCACCATTATTCTTAAAAATAGGAATTAACACACTCATTCTCCACTGATCTGACATCTTTTTAGCCTTCAAAATAGTATTAAAAAGTTTACTAAGCCAAGAAATTCATTCATCTCCTAAGCATTTTCACATTTCTATTGGAATACCATCAGGTCCAACAGCTTTTCCACACTTCATTTTCATTAAAGCCTCTCTAACTTCAGTTTTACTTATACGCCGATAAAAACAAAAATCTTTATTTTCATTTAGGGTGATAAAGTCACTAAAGTCAGTCGTATTTTCACATTCTTCATTAAAAAGTTTAGCAAAATACCTCATCCACCTTTGTTGAATATCATCTTCTAAGAAAAGTACTTTTTGATCTTCATTCTTAATACACATCACTTGAACTAAATCCTTACTACTCATATCTCTTTGTTTGGCTAACGTATACATATATCTTTCTCCCTCAGTATCTAATCTATTATATAAATCATTAAAAGCTAAGCTTTTTGCATCGCAAATAACTTTCTTAGATTCATTACGAGCCTCTTTATAGCTTTCCCAATTATCGGAATTTTTACCTCTAAACCAATTTTTATAACAAATCTTCTTATTTTTTATCTTTTCTTGCACATTTGGATTCCAACACCTACTATTTTTATTATTAGGAGCTTTTCCTTCAAAATTCCAAGCAAATTTTTTTGCAATATTCTTAATATCACAAGTTACTTTTTCCCACATAACATTGGCATCATCATGCACAGACATAATCTTAAGATCTAAAATCTTGCTCTCAAAAATACTTTTGTTAATATTCTTTAAATGCCTCATTCTAATCCTAGAAAATCGTTCTCTCTCTCTAGTATGGCAATAAAAAAAGTTGAATCATATATGTTTTATGAGTAGTAGAAAATCCTTAAAATTTCCAGTTCAACAATCATAATCAGTTGTTCCTTCTTCCCTTTTCCAGAGGAGATCAATGTTATCCATTTGCTTATGTAGTTTGCAATAAAATTAGTTTAGCTAAGATTGAGTGGAACTTCAAAATACTTTTAGATTTTTTTCCTCATTATTGAGCACTCTCTTTTTACAGGGTGTGTATTACTATTTCTATCAACTATTTAGGGACAAGGCAGAAGCTACTTCCCTTGCTCGACAAATGAAAGGCGTTGGAGATGGATCTATTGGAATGCTCCAATCACTTGTAGTTGCTGCATTTGCGGGGTGATTAATATTAACTTGAGCTTTTTTATGTAACTATTACTTTCATTAGCCTATAACAAGAACAAGAAGCTTTCATCCCACTATGTGGGGTCAGCTACATGAATCGCTTTTCTCCATTGCATCCTGTTAAGAGGCAAATTCTCATTTAAATTTAATGAAAAAGTTATTTCTAATGTTTTCTAATCAAGTCTTTTTAGTTCTACCTCTACCTTTCTTACATAGGTCAAATCTAATACGTTACTCGCCTGGCTGGGTCATCAGAAGGCCAACATCTTATTTGACCAAACCATCTAAGACGACAAATCCATTATCCTATATGCTTATTTTTATTTTCCAGGCATTAGAATTTTACTGCATTTTCATGATTGATGCTAGCTTCTAAGCTTTGATGCAGATCAGTAAATGTGCTGATGACAAATCCTATATGGGTAATAGTCACACGCATGCAGGTATCGAGCCTATTAAATTTGACAGAAAGGCTTCCATATGTATTTTTAATTTTTATCATATTGAATCCTTGCTCCGTTACTCTAAGCATTGGAAATTTTCAGGAGAGTGGTTTGCTTTTGAGCCGCATCTGTATGGTTTTTTGTGCTTCATGATTCTATTATTTTTCAGACTCACAAGAAAGCCAGCATATCCTCAGAAAATCTTGTTTTAGCAATTGTTCCTGATGAAGTGCTTGAAGATGTTGTTGTTGAACCTCCGCCTTATGGGACTATTGATGCTGTACGTATTTTTCTTCCTGTACTTCACTAGATTGTTTCCAAGAAATGCACACTTTTACAAATTTGAAGCGCAATGTTTCAGCTACCTTTATGTTGTGATCTATTCTCCTATATTTGAACTTACGTTGCAGAGATTTTTCCTTAGAATAATATCCTTTCCCTTATAATAACATTCTTTCGAGGTATTACTAAGCTTGGCCATCAATCTTTTACTTGAAATTAACAATTCAACTCTTTTACACGGTAGGTCCATCTTGTAAATCTGCATAGCTGCTTGACCTTTCATTGCTTGATGTACTGGTTGACAAATGCAACCTTCTTTAATTTTTGTTCGTTTTTAACATTAGCTAATTAATTTTTAATTTACGTATTGACAGGTTCAAGAACTATTTAGTGAAGCAGGCTTATTAGGCTTCTGGAAAGGAGTACTACCAACATTAATAATGGTTAGTATATATTAAACTTTTTATTTTGAAGATTTTAAACCCAATAATGAGGCTTGAATATCACTAACCTGCACACAAAATTTTCAAAATCTACTAAGCTGCCTATTAGACCTAGGAAAGCTTTTTTCATAGAGGAAGTTGAAATTAATATATTATTTTTGGTTAGTTACAGAATGGAATAATTTAGTTTAGTGGTCTCATATGATAATCTCATCTGAAAAGTTCTTGTTTAAAGTTAGAGGTGTGCATTCAGTTGGTTTTTATGGTTTGGATGACATTAGCAAAACTAATCTGTTTTAGACGTCCAAAAAACCAATCCAACCAACTAAACAGAATGCACAAATGAGCCAATTAAAACAACAACTTGGTTTATTTTTTTCAGTTTGGTTTTGGGTAAACTGAATTTGATTGCTATGGATTGTTTATATTGCATAATTCATAACCAATAAGCATAATTGAAATGATACAATTACCAAAGAAATTAGTTTTGAATTTTCTTCATTATAGAAGCATAATTAAAATCATATCATTATAAAAGCATAGTTAAACTCATATAATTACCTACCTAAAACATTGCAAGAAGCTTCTTCAAAAAAATCTATCCTATATAAATTTGGAAGAAAGTTGAAGGGGAACCTCAACTTGCATGAACAACAGAATTGCAAGCTCCGACGTATGATTAACAGCTGGAAGCACTTCCTCAATTTTGAGCAAGCATTGACTAGGACAGGGAAAGGCTGATTATAGAAGGGAGGAGTAGGCATGAAATTGCAAATATGCGATTACACACGGGGTAGGAAGGAATGAAGGAGCTAAGCAGAACCGAAGAAAGTTTAGGTTCTTACAATAGGGTTGCATCCAGGTTTCCTATAGCTTTAGATTGCAAATCTTGCCTGTAACCTCGATGCCCTATCTTGACGTTGATGTGACTTCCCATATCCGCACACATGCCACCTATGATGCACCGACACGGACACGGCGACATGGACACGACGCGACTTGGACACGAGACACGGCATTTTTTTAAAATATAGGACACGGGTGCGACGTTGACACGGTATAATAATTTTTTAATATAACATATAGGACACGGGTGTGGCGTGAAATCAAAATATCCCAATAATAAGACAACATGAATACAACAATATACCGGTCTGCCGGGGGTCTAAGGGGGCATTGCTCCCTGGCGGGATTCAACCTGATAAACTTTAATTCCCTCCTTTGATACACATCTGTTTCCAATAACTAGGGATTCTCTAGCATTGCATGCTATACATATAGTGATCATAGGTACGATGTTGACATATAGCCCAATGATCATAGGTGCAACATCAACATATAGCCCAACAATCACAAATTTCACAATACATTGCTTAGTAACCCTAGGCCTAGTTTATTTTTTGATTTACTCCTTGGCATGTACTTTAGAATCTTCCTCCAAGGAGGTTCATCAGGCAAATCTATTGCTAACAAAACTTTATGGTTACTTTCTTGTACAAATTGTTTGTACTTTTATCTCAGTTGTTGTTATTAGGCCCCCTTTTCCTCCTCATGGTTAATGGGATAAAGTTGAGACTGAATTAATCTATCTTAATAGATCATCTTGCTTGGATTCAATATTCTATTTCATGAGTGCACATGCATGTGAGGACATTTTAAGTCGAACAAAAGATACTTACTCTTTATGAATGATTGTTGCTATAAATCGAAAATTTTATTTTAAGAAAATCAAGTCGGTTATCCACCTTCTCCGCATCAATTGTATTATTACATATGTGAATATCCAACTTTACATCCACTTTAAATGTAAGTTGATGTTGGAGGTAATGGAGATTATTTTCTTCTTTGCACTTATCATTAGATGATATTTCTAAGGTGCTATTTTCGTCATTTGGGAACATTGCTCTTTTATTATGAGGATTATTGCTTGTAGCACCAACACTCTTTTGTTTTAGAGGTGTATTGTTCTCTGTAAAGTTCAATGAGATCACTTCGGATGTAAGATTCCTTAGTTTATTTATTTTACCTTCTAAACCTCCCTTGTTAATCACGAGGGTTTTCCTTTTTGCAATAGTAGGTTAAATGGCCACAATGGGCTCAAAGGGGCTACTCTTGTTTAAACCATTTTTTAAAAACCTTAAACCCTACTGGCCAAAAAGCTAATGCCAAAAATGATTTAGGATTGGAGAGGGTGATTACTGATGAACTTTCATATCTAACCCTAGATGTTAGTGGGGTGTATCATGGTGACAGCAATGAATATAATAATCAAAGCTATAGAGTTTGATTAATAATTGAAATGTGGAAACCATAAGGATTTTATATTGTAGGGTTTAAGGTGGTGGGCTTATGCAATTGGGAACTTTGATAGGTTTATCCAATTGTGTGTAAATGGACGAAGGGTTAAGTGAGGGATATGATGCGGGAAACAAAAAAGGTCGTGCACTAAGGAGAGATTTAATTGAAAGTTGTAAATAAATTAGCGGAGATTAACCTTATGAAACCTATTGATGACTTCTTTGTTGAAGCGTTTTAGCTTCTTCTTCTTCTTTCATTCTTCCTTAATCTTACTCCTTGATGATGCTTTGCTTCTTCTTTTCCTCGTATTGAAGTATAATATCGTTTCACATGCACGTTCTTACCTGTTTTATTAGATAACAATAATTTAAACATCTATGGCTTCAGGTTAGCAATCCGTCTATTCAGTTCATGTTGTATGAAGCAATGTTGAAGAAGATGAAGAAAAAACGTGGCTCAACCGCGAAAGGTGCTGAAGGATTGGCAGCTTTTGAGGTAGATATCATTATCTTCTACTTCACTCATGGATAGGATAATAGCATATACTAATGGACGGTGTTTGTTTAAATTTTTTGATTTGAAAAGAATTATGCTTATCTTCTATATGATTATGAGATTTCTTTTATGGTCCTTTGGTTTGTAACCGAAAGTTTTGATGCGCGACTTTATTGTCTTCACAATTGTTAGTTTCATGTGGACTGATAGTGTATTATGCTATTATTAGATTTTTCTTCTTGGGGCTATCGCCAAACTTGGAGCTACAGTTGTGACTTATCCCCTTAATGTTGTTAAGGTATATAAATGAATCCTTGCTGTTCTATGGCTCTGTTAGTGCCAAAGACTTGTCAATATACTTCATAGGTGTCTCCTTTCTCTGTGTGTAGTTACCTATGCTTTGTTAGAATGTTTCTTCTTTCTTTTTGGTTTTAGAATCTGACATACCTTTTTCCATGCTCTCAGGCAAGGCTTCAAGCAAAGCAAGCTCTTGATATTGATAGGAGGCATCACTACCAAGGTTAGCCCGCCTCATTTCTTAAAAGAACATGCCTAGAAACCCTTTTATTTGAAAAGAAATAGCAGCCATTCTAATTTTTCACAGTTGGAACCTGACCAGTAATTTGCCAAATCAAACCAAGTTTAGAGAGATTCTCAGACAAAAATGCAGTTCTCTTACTTGGACATAGTCCCTGGTAGAACTTGAATCCAAATCTCTTTCTTTCTTTAACGAGTCTCTTGAAAGACTAAGGTTTCGTTTGGGACGGCTTTTTACTGCTTCTTAAAATGACTTTCTTGTAAAAAATATGCTGAAATCATCTTGGATCTTAGTCATTTAGGTTTATATTATTCAATTTCTATCCTGCCAAAGATACTTCTCTTTTTCATTTTTAATGTTTATGATTGGAATGGCTTCAATGCAAAATAGAAGTTCTAGCTTTTTTTGGTTCTCTTTCTTTTATCCATCAACTTTTCATATATTGATATTTTGTACTTTAAGGCTTCATTTGAGACGGCTTTTTTACAGCTTTTTAGTATAAAAATTAAAAATTTTATATTAAAAAGTTACTTCAAGAAGCAGTAAAAAAGTCGTCCCAAACGAAGCCCAAGTTGAGCCTCATTTGGTTGCTTGTAAATAGCGGAAATGTTTTTAGAAAATGAAGATTTTATTTTCATTTATTTTGAATGTGAAAATAGAATCACCATTTTTGAGAGTATTTTCATAAGGTTCACAAAGTTTCTTTTTAGGATAGAAATATATCCCATATGTTTAATTTAAGAGAAGATGGATAGATTTAAATCCATTTGGGATCTAGAAAATTTTCTCGCATCAGATTCGGTAGGAAGCTTTCAAAAGTGCATTTTTCTTGTGGTAAGTGCGTTAATTTGTTTTCAATATAGAATATATGCCACTGCACGTGATTAGAAGCTAAGTTGCAATTGAGGTTTTGTTTGGGACGAATTTTTTATTATTTTTTAAAATAGTTTTCTAGTACAAAAATTAAAATTTTTGTACTTAAAAACTGCTTTAAGAAGCAGCAAGAAAGCTGCCCCAAACGAAATCTGAATCTTAGAGATTTTATCAATGGATTAGGTAGCCATGACAAGCTTACTGTGAGCTCGTATAGCCTAAATTTCTGTGACGTTACAGGTACTTGGGATGCAATTAGGAAAATGATCAGATACGAAGGCCTTGCTGCCTTCTACAAGGGAATGCGCACTAAGATAGTGCAGAGTGTGCTTGCTGCTGCTGTCCTCTTCATGGTGAAGGAGGAACTTGTGAAGGCGGTGAAATTAGTTCTGAACCGTGACCTCAGGCTAGTTGGCAAATCAAAAGCGAAGCTTTCCCGGTGATTATGGTTTCTCATTCTTTATGTTCTAGGTATGTGTATGCTTAGAGCTATCATTGTTGATTTTATGGCCTTTAGGTGATTAGAAAAGTAATTTAGATTATGTACTTTTCCATATGCAGAAAAAAAAGAAGGAATTAGTCTTTTATTTATCTTTAAGCTCGTTTAAGCATTTACGTTGGGCAAACGAGCAGTCTGCAATAGTTTCCTTTAAATCACTTGAATTGTATAAGATATTAAATATTATTGATGAATGTAAATTGGAAAAAAGAAGAAGCATTTATCAGCATGGTGGTGTGTTTTGTCTAGCTGTGTAAGTGAGTCGAGCCGGCTCGAGCAGAATTTCAAGCTCGTTGGATTATCTACCTCGGGTGATGCTTGACTTGATTACTCTTGAGTGGCTCAATTAGCGTGGGTAAATAGTGGGCAAAGTGTGGAAGGCACGAGCGAAGAGCGGAAGTTGGGCGAAGCTGGACGCACGGACAATGTCTACGTGTGTGAATTGTGGTAGGGCTGCCCGTTTGCGCTTGTGATCGCAGAAGGTGGATCAACGGAGTCATAGACGGTGAAAGGCTCATGAATCGCTCATTGAGTTAGTTTTCATTGGCACGAGTTGGGCTTGAGCTCGACTTGAGTTCGAGCTCGAGATTTGGCTCGCAAGTTGAGTTTGAGTTAGGCCTGACTAGCTCGACGACTCGTTTGCACTCCTAGTTCTATCCAACTTTCCCTATCTATTCTCTCTCAAAATGGCGTAGGTTTTAAGCTTGCTCAGCTGAAGGGTACCACTCAACGCGAGAGAGTTAACCAGTTTAGGAATTCTATTACTTCAAATGACTTTCTTACTGTTTTCTAAAATAACTTTCTAGCACAAAAAATTCTACTTTAAGAAATTTTTGTGTTAGAAAGTTGTTTTAAAAGATAGTAAGAAAATTGTCTTAAACAAAGCCTAAGTTTGATAGGTTAGCTTTTTATTTTTTTGAAACTTCATTCTCTGTTAACATTTTACCATGGGGTCGAGTGATTTTTTGATACTTGATATTTATCATGTTTAGTAAGTGTAATATACCCTATTTTTACAATGAAAAAAAAATAAAATCAAAGGTTGATTTTTTATTTATTTATTAATGTTATACTCATAAAGACTGAAGATATGCTCATTCGAAGGAAAATTATTCTGTGGGGACACTGGATGGCATTTGTACATCAGTTAGAACGTTTCATGTTGCTTTTTAGCTCGATACCTATGCTCAGTACCACTGTGTATAGTCAGAATAAAAATTTTCACAGCAATGTAATCAGATACATTCCTCACATATATCAAATCGCGCCTTTGAGGTATTTTGAATTTATTTTACTATTTACTAATGTGCACATCATAACATACATAATAAATCATATATTTCTCTTCTAGTGACTGAAGAGTAGTTCACAAATTAAAATGGTTAAAGAATGGAGAAGCAATGGGCTTTGTATTTTGTAAACCAAATATTTCGAACAATGTTTCATTATATTAATATAGTGGTAGAAATAAAATTTATCTTTCTATTTCTATAACCGCGGTCAAAATCTTCTTAGGCATAATAGTTTGGAATAATCTTCTTACTGCTTTTTAAAATAATTTTTTAATACAAAAATTTTTAGTTAAAAAATATTTGTAATAAAAAATTGCTTTAAAAAATAATAAGTAAGATATCCTAACGAAGCCTTAACATGGTCAAGATTTTTCATCTCAAATGTTCAACTAAGATTAGCTTTTAATTTATGAATTGGTGATGCATTTCTATCTATAATAAATAGGGGTGTCAATTCGGGTCAACGGGTCGGATTTGGGTCGAACTTGAAATTGACCCGACACTATACGGGTCAACTTGAACCCGACCCGTTTTTAAAAACGGGTCAGGTATCTGGACCTGAACCCGACCCGATTCGGGTCTGGGTCAACCCGACCCGACATGAATGACCCGAAGTTGACCTAAAATTGCTAGTTTTCGGGTCAAAAATCGGGTCAATCTTTGATTTTCGCATCAGAATCGGGTAAAAAACGGGTCAATCTCAAGTTTTCGGGTCAAATAGGAGTTTTTGTGTCAATTTCGGGTCATTTTTGGGTCAATTTCAGGTCAATTTCGGGTTGCTAGGTCAACCCGACCCGATTTTTAAAACGGATTGATTTGTTGAACCTGAACCCGACCCGTTTCGGGTCCTGGTTGACCCTAACCTGGATTTTTTTAGGTCGGGTCCGGGTCGTGTTTCGGGTCGTGTCAAAAATTGACACCCCAAATAATAAACATATCAATATGTAAATAATATATACATAAAAAATCAGTCCATAAGTAGCTTATGATACAAACAACTTTTAAATGAGCTTTTTTTGAACACATGATTGATCATAAAACAAGTAATATAGTGATGTGTAGAAGATATCATTCCACATGAAGTGAAATCACTAATTATCAAAATTGAAAGATTCTAAATTTATTTGAAGAAAAACAAAATGTGAGCTATGCTCTAAAACGTGAATGAAACTAATGCTAAAAATTCAAAGCTTCTAACCATAGAAAACGCAAGACACGAAGGGTAGGGATGAGGCTCTAGAGATAATATTTCACTAGGTTACCTACAATTGTTGTAATCATAAATCAAATCAATTGATATTACATGTTAATTAAGCTCGATCAATTGAGATAAAAATTAATCAAGTAGAAAGGTTGAGGTGCAATGTTAGACCAATGAATAGATGATGTTAAAACGATTGATCAACTAACATCGATATAAGGTTAACATGACCAAATCAGCATATAAGCGTGTGTAAAGTGTTCTAAACTAAAATTTGTCTATGAGCAATTGATTCAAATCAAAAGAAACCTGATTTTAAATATTTTGAAGCTTATAAGATATTTTCAGAAGTAAGAATCCATTATATTCGAAAATACTTTGAAATATATTAAAATTAGAACTTGATAATTTAGTAAAATTTAGATTTTGCCTTTCTCCATAGCTCCCTCAATGAAACTGTTTATATGACCCAACCAATCGGCTTCAAAGTTCCACTTCACCCCAATCACGTTTGTAAGCTTCATAAGGTTATATATGACCTCAAACAAGCTCAAAGACAATAGTTCCATACATTCTTTAACTTTCTACTTTAACATAACTTCACAAGAAGAAAATATGATCCTACATTATTCATACTCTCTAATCAAAATACATCCATATTTCTTCTCCTATACTTTGATGACATCCTACTAACTTGCAATAACCCCAAACTTCTTTCTACTCTCACACAAGATCTACACCATAACTTCTCATTCAAAGATCTTGGCCAACCATGACTCTTTTTTGGCATTCAAATCAATTCCACACCCTCATCACTCTTCCTTTAACAATCTCAATATGCCTTAGACGTCCTCCACAAATTCGGCTTAACAGACTGCAAACCCATGTGAATCCCCATCTCTCTCAAACAATCCAAAACACCGAATAACATAGAACCATTCTACAATCTAGCTTTCTATAGGAAAATAGCCGGCACGATTATACATCATTTTCACAACAAATTACCTTTGCCAATTCATACATAATCCATTAAACCAACACTACAAAAATGAAACGGCTTCTCAGTTACATTAAAGGCACCATTTCCTTTGGTTTTCGTCTCACTTGCGGCAACCTCACACTCCACTCTTACTTTGACTCAAATTGGGACTCTGATCAATCCGACATGAAACCTGTCACGACCCGACCCGAGATGAGACGGATCCCGCCCGCGCCGGATCGCGACGGGGAATAGCTAACCAGGATCTGGCTTTGGATTAGGTTACTGAACTGATCTTCCAAATTCTTAACTCAACAGAAGCACACAGAACAACAGAGCTACTAAAAACATCAAATGCAGCGGAACAAAACATCTATCTTTTCATTTCCTCAAAATAATCATCTACAGAACAGTACATGGCTTTCAACAGAAAGAAAGACAGAACAGGAAAGCCATGACTGTACAAAAATCAAAAGTACAAAAGTACCTAATCTGATCAGACTCTGAAATCTAATCCTGGACCTCCTTGCCCTTCCCAGAACCTGAAAACCACCAGAAAGCAAGGGTGAGCTCAACAGCTCAGCAAAGCAACAAACCACCAATCTAAATCCTCAGAAAACAAAACCAAACTTATCAGACAGAAATCAGATCAGAAGTCGGAACAGAATCAGAAATCAAAACTTACGGACAGATATCAAATCACATCAGAGTCGTACAGATCGTATCAGAACAGAACAAATCAACAGAGTCAGAATCAGAAATCAGAATCGTACGGATCATATCATGTCATAATCACAATTTCGTACAGAACAGAACAGATACAGAAAATAGTACAGATACATATAGCTAAATGCCCTGACACTGACGGAATCTCTACGGATTCCGGCCCCTTATGCCTCCCTTCCCAGACACTGACTGAATCTCATAGGATCCAGGCCCCTTATGTCTCCCTTTGTGCTCACGGCACCAAAACAGATGTGCTTATAGCACCAAAACAGAATTCATCGGATCCGGAACAGAACAGATATCAGATTTCAGATTGAGCTCATTTCAGATTTCCCGTTTCACTAACTGAATCTCATAGGATCCAGACCCCTTATAGCTCCCTTTTTATAGCTTATACACATAGCATTTCAATTCAGAAGAAATCCGGACAATTCAGAAATTACCCAAAAATCGGGCAGCACAACGGCAGTGTACAGAATTTACACAAAAATTCCTGCAAAGAAAATTTACCGAATTCGCACAGAATACAGATATCAACATTTCAGAACCTTTATTCTACTGCACAGATAAATTCCAATTTCACAGAAAAATCCGGTCGACTAAAAACACAGTCGAATCAAAAATACCCGGACGAAAATCTTCAGAAAATAACCAAAATGTGCACACTCGGCACGTCAACAATATACAGAAAGTTACGCGGTAAAAACTGAACCGATCAAAAGATACGGACGAAAATCGCTAACGGAAACAAAATCCGGACAGAAAATACCGCCAAACACGACGGTTCTGAAAATTTAGAAAGTCGGATTGTGCCTTACCTCGTGCACAGCAATTTCCTCAACAGTCTCCTCGGACGAAAACAGCTCGGCGTCGACCGAAAATCCGCTTTTCCACTTTTTCCTTCGTTTTTCTCTCTCCTCAGCTTTTTCTCTCTCTTCAAAATATCTCAATTCTATATATATCCAGACTGATCGTCCCGGACGATCGAGCTTCGTACCGGACGATCCATGAAGAGAGGAATTCCGTCCAGACGAAAAATGACATATCGTCCCTGGCGAAGGGTTCACGGGAGAATTTTCGTCCAGACGATCCAATTTTCGTCCCGACGAATCATACAACCAAAACTGATTTTCTGCACAACCTGTACCGATCGTCCCGGACGATCCATCTTCGTCCCGGACGAACCTGGAGCAAAAACTGATATTACAAAACCAACCAAAGACTCCTACTCCTTTCTCGGTAACAACCTAATTTCATAGAGTGTAAAGAAGCAACCCCCAGTGGCTAAATCTTCAACATAAGAAGAATACAAGGCCCTCGCCAGTACAACATCCGAAACAATATGGCTTCATTATTCACTATCCTAGTTCAACATTCCTCGGCCTTCGTCCCCCCTATCTACTACAACAACATCTCCAAACTTGCCCTAGCTACAAATTCGGTGTTCCACGCTCACACCAAGCACATCAAGATCAACTACCATTTCTTTCGTGTCACAATTCAATCAAAGGAAGTCTTTTAACCACCATATGAACACCATAGACCAGCTCGCTGATATCTTCATAAAGGAGCTATCTCCATCCATATTTCACTCTCTCAAAAATAAATTAACTCTCTTCTCCTCAACAACCTAATTTGAGGGGCCATGATAAGCATCATGATAACCAAGCCACTTTTATCAAGTGTCACATGCCAAGCTATCTACTACACCACATAATAACTTCCACTTTCCCTGGCATCCTCTTACCTGACAACAACACCCACTATGAACTCATTATTTCTGTAGCTGCTTTTGTTTGCATATATACCAATGCTTGTGTAATACTGTAGTAGGGATGCACCACAAATTAATACAAAACTATATTCCCGCTTCTACTCTTCTTCATCTCTGCGCGTCTCTTACTTTAAACAGCTTTGTCTTCATAAGCCACCTAAAAATCAGTCTGAATCCTACTAATCCTTGGTAGAGCTTAGCGAGCTTCAAATCTCAACCTTCCAAAAGCTTTTTAAGCTTCAAATCACTCCCAACAGATTCTCTTACATTCTTTCACTCTAAAAAAAAAATAATCACCATCAAACTACACATCAAGCACCACTTTATCCATTACATCATACATATGTCAATGCATAATGCACCAAGAAAAGCTACATTTAAGTGCTATTAGTAAAATTATATATAAAAAACTTAACAAGTAATTATTGTAAAATAATTGAGCTTAACTAGCTTGTAGCTTATAATACACATTGAATTCATAGGATGGGTCAAATCCATGTGAAGCATCTTAGACTTCACCAAGGCTTGTTGTGCTCTTTGAGTGGCTTTGAGATCTTGGGGTGTTGCTTCAACGAGATTATTTTTTATTGCTTCAATAATTTGAGATTAATTTTTTGTTTAGGATAACTTTCGTACTCCTTTTAAATCAACTTTTTAATATAAAATATTTATTTATTTTCTAAAAAATTCATTAAAAAACAATAAAAATATCATCTCAAACCAAACTTAAGCCCCTTACAAAATAAATAAATAAATAAATAAGTCCGCAGTTTTTCGATCGAACCACTGCAGTTTGTAAGCGGCGCGCCTTTCTTCTAATGTAACATAGAGCGAATATGGATTTTCTCCAGTCCAGGCTCTGTTTGCATACCTTCTATGCTCACCCTCCTCTTGTTCGAGCTCTGTCCTCCAATTAACGCCATGGCTTCCTTACCCCAGCCTTCACATGGCCAAGCCCCTTCTCACCAAGGTCTTCTTCTCTTCCCCTCCAAAATCCAAGGAAGAGTTCACCAATCTCTGCTCCAGAGGATTTCTTCGACAGGCCCTTTACGGCTTCATTCCCGAGGTCTTTGCCGACCCAAATCTCTTTTCCTATCTCCTAAAAGGATGTTCCATCCCGCAGGAATCCCTGTCTCATGGCCGGCAACTCCACGGTTTCATTGTCACTTGCGGCGCCTCGGCCGACCGTTTCACTGCCAATCACCTCCTTCACATGTACTCCAAGCTCGGCGAACAGCAGGCTTCCGCCTCGCTCTTTGCCATAATGCCTCGAAAGAACATCATGTCATACAATATTCTCATTGGTGGCTTCGTTCAAAACGGGGACATCAACTCTGCCCGCAAGCTGTTCGACGAAATGCCCGAGAGGAACGTCGCCACCTGGAATGCCATGGTCACCGGGTATACACATTTCGGGTTTGATAGAGAGGGTTTAGAATTCTTGGCCGACATGAGAAGGGTGGGTCTGCAACCAGACGAGTTCAGCTTAGCTAGTGCTTTGCGGTGTTGTGCTGGTTTAAAAGTTCTCCCCTTTGGCCAGCAGATTCATGGTTACCTCATTCTGTCTGGGTTTGAAGCGGATATCTGTGTTGGGAGCTCTCTTGCTCACATGTACATGAAGTGTGGCTGTCTCCAAGAAGGTGAGAGAGCATTGAAATTAATGCCTGTTCTTAATGTCGTTTCCTGCAACACTGTCATCGCTGGCAGGGCACAGAATGGAGATTATGAGGGTGCTCTTCGGCATTTTAGTTTGATGATGGCTGCAGGCTTAGCCCCTGATCAGGTCACTTTTGTGAGTGCTATAAGTTCTTGCTCTGAATTGTCAGCCCTTGGCCAGGGGCAGCAGGTCCATGCACAAGTAATCAGATTTGGAGTTGATTCATCAGTGTCAGTTACTAGTTCACTAGTCAGCATGTACTCCAAATGTGGTTGTTTACAGGATTCCATCAAATTGTTTGATGACTCATCAGAAGAATCTGATCTTGTTCTGTGGAGTGCAATGATTGCAGCTTATGGTTTTCATGGACATGGGAGGATGGCGATTGAGCTATTTGAGAAAATGGTAAATTATGGAATTGAGCCGAGTGAAGTTACCTTCCTGAGTCTGTTATATGCTTGCTGTCACAGTGGATTGAAGGATGAGGGTTTAGGTTATTTGGAGCTAATGAACAAGAAGTATGGACTGCAGCCTTCATTGAAGCACTACACTTGCATTGTGGATCTCCTAGGCCGGGCAGGACAACTTGATGATGCTGAAGCCCTGATCAAATCCATGACTGTGGAAGCAGATGGAGTTATATGGAAAACCCTTTTGTCTGCATGCAAAACTCACAAGAACACAGAGATGATGGAGAGGGTGGCTGAGCTTGTGTTAAGGCTGGACCCTGAGGATTCGGCATCTTATGTTCTGATCTCAAATTTCAGAGCTGCTGCTGCAAGATGGAGTGATGTTTCAGATGTTAGGAGCTCCATGAGGGAGAGGAAGGTGAGGAAGGAGCCTGGAGTCAGCTGGATGGAGCTCAAAGGCGAGGTCCATCAGTTCTCAACTAGCGAGAGATCACATCCTAGGCAAAGTGAGATTGATGAGTACTTGAGAGAGTTGATTGGTAAAATGAGAGAGCAGGGTTATGTGCCGGATACTAGTATGGTTCTTCATGACATGGAAGATGAGGAGAAAGAATGCAGCTTGGCTCATCACAGTGAGAAGGTGGCTATTGCATTCTCACTTTTAAGCTTGCCCAACGGATCCCCAATCAGAATAATGAAGAACTTGCGTGTATGCAGTGATTGCCATAACGCCATTAAATTCATATCTAAAATTATGGATAGAGAGATTGTGGTGAGGGATGTTAGTCGGTTTCATCATTTCAAAAATGGAAATTGTTCTTGTGGAGATTATTGGTAATATTATATGGTAAGACATTGATCTTTTTTTTTTTTAATAATGCATTATATCCTTGCAATTCAATGAATTATATCACAAATAATGGAGCTTTACGCATAGGATAAAGAGCATTACTGTACGGCAAACTTAGTGTGCATCAACATTTGTTCCATCAAGTCTCCTTCTAAAGGCCAACTTTGAGGTATGGCTGATTTTTCTTGGTTCGGCAAATGAAGGGGCACTATCGACATATAAGGTACCATCTTCATCCACTTAAATAACTTCAAGTAATAGGGTGTTTGCTTCATGCTGTGTGTAGACTTCATGATATGTGAATGCTTCATTAAACATAGGATAATTCCTAGATTATCATAGCATAAATATGATTAGAAAGTAAAGGATTTGAAGTAAAATTAAACCTCTTACTGACGCCAACATCTAATTTAAGTGTAACTTTACAAATATTTTTGTGATGACTGTAAATGTCGCATCTATTACATTTGTGTGTCTTTGAACTTATCTCTGTAGAACATCTAATTCTACTCCTTGGCCCACCTCTAGGCTTCATAGTGTTAGAACTGTTATTTTCAATCCATCGCAATGTCTGGTCCATTGGTCTTTTGCATGGGAGGGTAGATATTGCCCCTTCATATACTATTCTAGATATGAAATAAATAATTAGTATAAGTTAGGATAATACACATATAACAAATCATCTATAAAGCTAAGCGTACCTTATCACATTGTAGTGCCCATCATTATAAGTATGCCAATGAGTGTTCATTTCTATGATGCACAAACATGGACGCGGACACGGGACATGCCAATTATTGAAAATATAGGATACAGACACAAGTTGGGCACAATATTATAATTTTTACATTTTAAAATAGTTCATAAAAATTGAATTAGTATAATATTAAAAATAATTTTGAAATAATAAGTCATTTAATTGGAATTTCAGCTTAAAATGATTAACATTAGGATGTCGAGAGTCGGGCGTCGATGCTGTGCATTAGACATCGAGAGAGGAGGTGACAATGCTGTCGATAGTCGAGCATCAATGCTATGCAATAAATATTGGACATCGATGCAAAGAGGGTGTCTATCGTAGATGTTGAGAGGTTATTAGTCGTCGATGTTAAGAGGACGTCGGACAAGATGAGCTGCCAAGTTGTGGGTGCAAAATTTACTAGTGTCAAGAATCAATGTCAAGATCGTGTCACAATTTGATGTTGAGATGGATTTGAAATGTCGATGTTGTAACGATGCTAGACGTTGATGTTAAGATGACATCGGGTATTGTTGTGAAACCAAAATTGCGACCCGCTAAAGAGAAATGAAAATGAGAATATACGATGAATGTGGTATTTAGTGCAAGCGATTGATTAGTGTTGTGGATAGGAAATAAGAAATTTAATTTTTATATTTTAAATAAAGAAAAAATTTAAATACAAGAAATTATATTGAAAAATATATATAAAATATTTAAGACATGCGTGTCCAATTTGTGTTTAATATTTTTTTAATCAGACACATTTTTGAAGCATCCGAATTTGTCAGAGGCGTGTCAGACGCGTGTTGTGAAACTTCTTAAGTAAAAGAAGTTAAACTCTTAAACATTGAGACACCTTTTGGTGTAATTGTTGAATTTCATTAAGAAACTCTACAATTAAGCTTGCTCATCCCGGAGCAATTCTGGGATAAGTGACCTACTAAGAAGTTACTCCGATAGGACAAAACCGTGAGACTCTTAGGCCAAAGCGGATAATATTTCGATAATTAAGAGTTTGAATTGTTACAAAATGATATCAGATCAATATACCAGTCGGAAGATGGGAACTAAGTGACATACAAGACAAAGTGCTACATCATGAGAGTCACCTCTTGAATCCTGTATGGGATAAAGTGCTACATGATGAGAGCCACCACTTGAACTTGTAGGGCCACCTCTAGAATCCTATCTGCCTGGTTGATGATTCTGGGATAAAGATATTGTTAAGGATGTTAGTTACTTAAGCGGGGGAGATTGTGAAATACTGAAATCCCTTAAGTAAATAAAAGTTGAACTCTTAAATATCAAGGTGTCTTTTGATGTGATAGTTGAATTTTATTTAAGAAACTTCATAGTTAAGCGTGCTTATTCCAGAGCAATTTTGGAATGAGTGACCTACCGGGAAGTTACACCAATATTATAAAACTGTGAGACTCTTAGGACAAAGTTGACAATATTTCGATAGTTAAGAGTTTGGGCTGTCACACGTGTCATGCTAAATACGGTCGGACACTGCACGGCTCTTCGAGGAGAAGTGTTGGTGCATCATAGGTTCCTTTGTATCAATAAATGCAATTTGCTTATATAGTAAAATGATCGACTTATCAAAATTTACAATTGCTTTTTTCTTTCTCCAAATTCGCTTCCCCTTTTTCATATCATTATTCTATCTCAGCCAAATGAATATATGATCGTGCTACAATGAATTTTTCTTTACATGTTCCTAAATATTTACATGAATGATCTTTCTAACTTCCAATATTTGATCATCTTTATATTTTAATGTTCTAACTCTTTGAGGAAAATCTCAAAAGATCAAATAGCTTTGAGTCTTCTTTTATCACTAGCTTTATTTTTTGCTGAAAAACTCTTTGAAATATCTTTTGTTCGAAGAAGATTCTTAAAATAATATGTGTTATCAAAATTAGTGCCAACTTACAGACTCATGCTATCTACGTCGTCACATGAAGAGGACCCTAGATTTAGTGGGTGATATTTATTAACGATTACAACATAACTATCACTCCTAATTGATGCCAGTACATCTCACCACCAACAAGATATCCATACACTAAATTCATTGTATTACTCCCTTTGATGTGACTTTTAGCAACAATTGTAGATAGTTGGATGCTTCTTTTATTTATAACATGTCGCTTTCAAAAACATTATCATTTGAGAAAAATATTCTATTATGTAATACATCTGACAGACAAGGTGGGAAGCAATCATGTAGAATCATAGAATGTTGTAATGTAAAAAGTTCTTAAGTCTTACAACTTACAATAGTTTTTAAGGCTCTTTTCATTATCTGAGTAACTTGGCCAACCTTGGCAAATTCAGCCAGTGACTCACATAAAATCTTTCCTTATTTGGAAATTATTATGTACATTCAATGTGATTGATCAGTTATAGGCTAGCTAGGGACATTTCATAGTAGCATTTCTTAAGAGTTATAATATAAATTTTCTTATGTAGCTATCTCTGTAACATTATGCCTTGCTCCTAATTTATAAATAGAGGGTTAGAGGGTGAGCTAAGAGACCCCAATTATTGTTATAATCTTGTATATTTTTGTAATATTGTGAAATCCCAATGGTTCTCTCTCTCTCTCTCTCTTTCTCTCTCTCTCTCTCTCTCTCTCTCTCTCTCTCTCTCTCTCTTGTCTCTTAGTTATTTCAATCTGTAAAGTTTTAGTTTTACTCAGATAATTTGTATTCAAAGTCTATTCACATGTGTTGAGCATGTATGAATGCCAAATGACCAAAATCAAGTATTAAAGAAACAAGACATAGAACAACATGATAATGAGAGATCAATTAAAATGGAGAACAAAAAATTGTCACCAACAGGAAACTCAATCAAATAGAGGAATGACACATCAGAATAATCTAAGAAGTTTTAGAGCGGGTTCTCGTAACCATTCCACGGATAGAAGCTCTTGAAGAAGAATCCTCTAATTCCATCATTCATCCTCAACCATCAAGTCTAAGGGTGTTGACCTCGACTCCATGTAGGATGATACTTGTTCTTCAAAAAGTAAGACAAAATTAAATCCACTTCGAAAGAATAAGAAGTGTTAGCCACAAATGACAAGTGTGTTCTCTAGAGAGATTATTGATCATAGCCTCCAATAAAAGTCAAGGTTTCACACCTAGATTCATATAAGGGAAAGATAAATTTGGTCAACCATATCGTTTACTTTGAGTCATTTACATCATTACTAAACATTAATGCTATCATAATATATATATATATATATATATATATATATATATATATATATTAGTTTTTACCATTTCTAAGGAGTCTCCATTTAGGTGGTTCTTTTATCTTCCACTTAGAGTTATCACTTCATTCGTTGATTTTAAAAGATAATCACCTAGTTTTGCAATTTCTCAAAGACAATTAAAATATTCCTAATCCTAAATGAAGAAGAGTCAAGATCATGGTGAATCCCTGAGAAATTTTATCATAAAATGTTGGCGATGATGTTGGAAGTGAAGGATTGTATCATCTCATGTTACAAGCATTGCTCCCTCAAGGTCTAAGAGAGATGCCATTTAGAGATACACTCAACCTGAAGAATGTTGAAGTTTTTTTTTTTTTTTTTTTTTTTCTATTTTGGATGTGAATGTTGCATAGCATATACTTAATATGAAAAAAAAAAATATATGTCATGTTAATAAACTAGAAGATCATACAAGATGTTGTGATGCTAGTTGAGCATCTACACTATGAAGTACCAAAATTACTAGACTCTGGCTTTGTTAGAGAAGTGCAATACTTGAAATGGATTTTTAATGTTATTTGTTTCAAACATTTGATGGAAAGTGGAGGATGTGCACTAATTTCACCAACTTCAACTCAACATATCTTAAAGACAATCATCCATACATAAGGATTAACACACAGGTTAACTCTTCGATCATTTTTCCAGTTATAAGTTTTCTTATTGCCTTCTTAAGTTATCATTAAACGTAAATAAACTCGGCAGACAGAGAAGGTTGTTTTCAGCCGGCTTAAAAAAATGTGGGTTTGACTTATTAGACGCTGTTATATAATGTTTTCAAAGAATAAACTTCAATGAATGTTGAAGTATATGTTAATGACTTATTGTGAAAGGCAAATTTAACTTACATCTCAATCCTATCAAATGTACTTTTGGGATTGAGTTAGGAAAATTTTTAGGATTTCTGCTAACTCTTAAGGGAATAAAAATAAACTCAGGCAAAGTTAAAGCTATATTGGAGGTGCCGCCTCCAAAGAATATTAAAAAATCTTAATGACTTACATGGAGTTGTAAGACTAAGTCATTTCATATAAAAGTTTAGAGACAAGTGCTTGCGCTTTCCGAAGCTGTGATGAGTGCAAAACATTTCCCGCGGAATGAAGACATGACAAGGCTTTTATAGTTTTATACAGTTTGAAAGTACTTTCTTCTTTGTTGCTATTCCTTCAAAGCCTTCCAACCAGGAGAAGACTTGCTTTGGTATCTCAGAATGGGGGATGAAGCTGTGAGGTTGGTTTTTAATTAATGAAGATGAAAAATAATAACTGTTTTACTATGTGCGTAATTTCAAGGTGTCGAACTCAAATACTTTATCATAAAAAAACTAGCATGGGCATTAAGAATCATTACCAGGTAATTTTATCTATATTTTCAAGCATACTCTATTTAGGTCATCACCAACCACTCACAAAGGGTAGTTCTTTCAAAATCTCTTAACTCCAGAAGACTCTTGAAGTGGCTAGTAAGGCTATGTGAATTTCATATTTCTAATATGCCAATATATGTTATCAAATCACAGACTTTAGCTAATTCGTTTTGCCAATTTTACTATCTAATTCGTAAAAAGAAGAAATCACAAGGGACAATTTTCTCTAGACTCTCTACATTGATGGTGCCTTAAAATGAATTAGAGAAGTTTGTGATTTTATGAAAAAAAACTAAGAGGATTTATTGAAGGGAAGCACTCAACAAATACTATCTTTCAAGATGAATAGATGGCTATTATACAACCGAGTACTGATAATGAAGGGGACATCAGATCATGGAAAGTATATCAGAGACATGGCCGACGATCTACGGCTACAATCGTGTCGATCTATTTTTGAGTCTTCATATGTATTTGTTTTAGTTGCATTTTCCTTTGTACTCTTACTTAAGGGCTTTGTCATGTGTAAGCCCTAGGGGCTATGTCGTCTTTTATTTTCTCTTTCATTGTATGAAGTTTTATATAGCCCTCTTTTATTTCTTTTGAAGTTAATAAATGAATTATAATCAAATTCCTGCAAATTGAGTTCTTGTGAGAGCTTGAGAGTCTTTAGAGAGAGATCCCTAGGAGAGGGAAGCGGATCACCCACCAACCTTGGGAGAGTCCGGGTTCGTGGCTAGTTTCTTTTTAATTCTTCTTCCTCTTTCTCCCCTCTCCCCTTCCACCCCACGGCCCATCCAAATCCCCAACTGCCGGCCACCAATCCTGGGTAAAGCTCCACCGCCAGCCAAGACCCCTCCCCACTCCACCTAGCCGCTGGCTATCCAAGAAGGTTCACCCCTTGGTTGGTTGATCCACTCAATTCCTCCACCTTCACCTAACCCTAACCCTAGCCCTAGTACTAGCCGTTGGCTACCCTTTCCCAATTCCCTTTGTCTTCACAATTTCACCCCCTCATCATTACTTATTTCAATTATTCAAATCAAATTTGAATTTTGAAATGTTTTCTAAAATAGAATCCTATTTTAGGAAAGTGTCTAAAATCAAATCCAAATTAAATTTGAATTAGATTGGAATTAAATCATATTCCTTAATTTGAGAATCCCATTTAAGAAAGTAATAAAACCCTTGTTTATTTCCTCCAAACCCTCTCCCTATGCCGCCGGCCCCCTCCTTGCCTCGCCTGAATACTTTGCAAACTTCAAGCTTCTCTCTTTGGGAAGAATTTGATAGGAAACACTTGAAATCAAGTATTTCCTATTCACCTTTGCAGCAAATCTCCACGAAATACTGTAGTAGAAGAAGAAAACAACAAAGATACAATTGATCCTCAATTCGAGAGAAGGATCGATCTCTCCCAAATCTCTAGACGCCGCTAGAGCCCAAAGAAAACCTAAATCTACGGGATCTCAAATTTCAGCCAAATTCAAGATATCCAAACCCTAGGAAAAACAACTATTTAATGCATACAAATCAAAAGGAAATCCCTAAACAGCCCCTACATTCAAATTCCCCTCTCAAAACGCTAAAAAACGCTTCCTAAAATGTTCTAATGGGCTGGTCGGGCCGCTCGATCTCTGCAGGAGGCGGAGATCTCCACCTGTTTCTTGATTTTGGCCCGTGAACCGGTCCCGCCTGGACCGGCTGGACCGGTCCAGTGGACCGGTCTAACAATACTCCCCTCCCAAAGATCCACCTTGTCCGCAAGGTGGAAAGACGACACCCTCCATTCCTTCTTCATCACAAACAGTAAGAACTTGAAGAGTTCGGTCCTTACACCTGTGCCTCGGCGTATACCTCTCGTCACATCTGAAACAAAGCCCTTTTGCCCTCTTCTCCTGTAATTCTGTCTCAGTGAGCTTCTTGAAGTTATCCCCACTCCCTCCTCCTATTGGCTTCTCCCTGGTGATCTCATTATTGTTGACTGATGCAGGCCCATTTTGTGCTAAAAGAGTGGTCGTAGTCTTGTAAGAGCCTCCTGAGCTGCTGCTCCTAGCTCCCTTCTCCAGGTTATTCTGATTTTCTACCAGCTGTGCCAACTTCATTGCCTCCTCCAAGTCATTAGGCATCAGAACTTTAACTGCCGCTCGGATCTCTGCCTTCAACCCCTTCATGAAATTCCCCTCCAATACGCTATCTGATAATCGCTCCACCCTACTAGCCAGGTGCTCGAACCGATCACGGTAGTTTTCTACTGATCCCTCCTGCACCAGAGCAAAGAACTGCTCATAGAAATCTCCTCCCTGGTCGGTTTGGAAACGTTCTATTATGCAGTTTTTGAATTCCCTCCAGTTCCTGATAGGCTCCCTCCTGTCACGCCACTGATACCATGCCAAAGCCTTTCCTTCCAGACACAATCCTGCCGCCGTTAGCTTCTCATCGTCTGTCAACCCATTGACCGGAAAGTAACGCTCCACCTTGTAGATCCAGCCATGGCCGTCTTCCCCCTCGAAAACGGGCATCTTCAATTTCCTCACCTTGAGATCTCCCCGGTATCCTCCATAGCCTCCCATTCCCCTCAGAGGAGGCGTTCCCCAATTGTCTCGATCGTCCCTCCGACGAAGATACTCTAACCCCTCTTCATACTCACCTCTCCTCCCTTCAACCTCATCACCTCGACGCTGAATACCTTCAAATTCAGCACCTCGACGATGACGTTCCTCCCTTCTTCCTTCAAAATCCCCCCCTCGACGTTGAATTCTTTCGAATTCAGCACCTCGGCGATGCGATCCCTCTCTTCTCCCACCAAAATCAGCCCCCCTTCTGTCATATCCCATGCTCATCTCTTCCCTCGAAAGGGGCTCTAAAGGAGGCATGTCGTTCTCTTCCTCTAGGATCTCCACCTCCACATTTCTCCTCCCCCGCAAGGGGTTCGGATTTCCTCCCATGCCATGGCCGTCGGCGATCTCTCTTACTTCCGATGTCGCCGGATTGGTTTTCATCTCAAGTAGTTTCTTCAACATTTCCTCCATTGCGGTGAACTTCCCCTCTAACCTTTCATTGTTGGAGGTGATTTGATTTTGAAGGTTGAAGAATCTTTCCTCCAAATCGGCTTTCAATTGGTCGACTTCGCCTTCCAAGATGTCAACCTTCTTTCCGGCCATCTTTCTTCCCAATGGATCTCAAAAGTATCACTTCCGGAAATGATAAACTTGCTAAAATTTCAGAATTTCAGCCGCCGGTGGTCCCAAATCGACGCTCTGATACCAATTTGATAGGAAACACTTGAAATCAAGTATTTCCCATTCACCTTTACAGCAAATCTCCACGAAATACTGTAGTAGAAGAAGAAAACAACAAAGATACAATTGATCCTCAATTCGAGAGGAGGATCGATCTCTCCCAAATCTCTAGACGCCGCTAGAGCCCAAAGAAAACCTAAATCTACGGGATCTCAAATTTCAGCCAAATTCAAGATATCCAAACCCTAGGAAAAACAACTATTTAATGCATACAAATCAAAAGGAAACCCCTAAACAGCCCCTACATTCAAATTTCCCTCTCAAAACGCTAAAAAACGCTTCCTAAAATGTTCTAATGGGCTGGTCGGGCCGCTCGATCTCCGCAGGAGGCGGAGATCTCCGCCTGTTTCGCGATTTTGGCCCGTGAACCGGTCCCGCCTGGACCGGTCCAGTGGACCGATCTAACAGAATTCAAAGCCCCTCCCTCTCTCTAACCCGCCTCCTCCCTCTTCCCAAATCTCCATTAAATCCTTTCCAAATTAAAGGATTAACCTGGGAAATAATTTCTTAATTTCCCCCATCGTCCCTCCAAAAATCTGAACCTACTTTCCCCCAATCCCCCTCTTTTGGCCGGCCACCCTCTCACCCTTTCTTCCACTTGGATTCTTGAGAGAAACTTCTTTATCTCAAAGGGAATCCTTAAGGATAGCAAAGAGCGTCTTCTACAACACTTCAACTCTATGAACTCGATGCATGGTCGATCCTGATCTTGACTCCGGCTTCGTCTACAATGAACAAGGCTTCGTCGACATCCTCCGATCGCCTTTCTTCAACGTCAATCCGGAAGTAAACAATTCCGCCGAGGAGTACTTGGAGCGTATCATCTTCACCTTGTTCGAAGCCATCGAAGAGCAACTTTCCACCGTTTAGTGGCAAATCACCACCGTGCCTCGACGAGGATGAACTTTTCCTCCTCTTCAATTTCCTCTTTAATATTCTTCAATTGTAGGTTGTGAATCAAGCACAAGGAATCGTGCAAAGTTATTTGCCAATGCTTAGTAAACGTAGGGCATGAGTTTTGACTTTCTATGCATCTACTCTCATTGTTAATTTAGGGATGCTATTGAAAATCCCCTAAATTTGCTTATGTTTAAATTCTAATTGTTTTGGTGATCTTAACTATTAGCGTGTGGTTTAGCCTAAGCGGAGCCATCCATCTTTTGTTTTCTATTATCGTTAAGTGGCTAACGTTTTAATTCTTATTGCTCTTACTCAAAAGCATGCAATTTTTATTACAATCATTTAAATCATACATAGTCCTGCATCAAATAATGATCCAATTTCAGAGTTAGCAAATATAGAAGGTGAACACAGAAATTAATGAAAATTTTGACGTTAGGGAGTACATAAATGATGCTGATATATATGATAATTGTAGTGTGAAAGAATAATAAAATTCTAATAACTCAAAATATAGTGAAAAATCATTTTAATGCTGACGATGTTGAATGTTATGTTTATTTTTATATTTCTTATTAATTATTATTCAATTTTATGATAAAGATTAAGTGCTGCGGACATCGATACGACGATTTGGCGCATCTATCACAGGAGGCGTCGTAAATCAACGACTATTATTTAAATTTTCATTTATGAATTATTTACTAAATTTTAGCTCTTGTTTTATGTATTTCCTGTTTTACCCCTAGGTGTTTGAGTGTTGTGGCCCAAGGGGCAATTTTGTAATTTTTATTTTTCTCATGTTGTGGCCTATATATAGGGCCTTAAGCTATTGTAATGAGGATGAAGATTTTATATTAAAAAAATTTGTGTCCACACTTGTGTTCTTGTGAGAGAGCATTAGTGAGATTCCTATGAGAGGAATCGGAGTTGTCACCAGCCGCAGGATGGGTCCGGGCTTGTGATTTGAAGTCCCTTGGAGAAGGGCAAAAGCATCACCCATCAGTCTTCGAAAGAGTCCGAGGCTCGCGGTTTTTGTTTTCTCTCTTTCGTTTTATCTTCTATCTTTGGTTTTTGTTTTCTTTATTCCGTCTTTGTATTTTCGTCTTCCTTCGCCACCTTCCATCATTCGTCTTCGTCACATCCAACTCCACTAAATTTCCCCCAACTTCCTCCATACACCAAGCTCTACTGAAAATTCCCCATAGCCTCGGCCACCTCCATCCGTCCCCAATTGGCCACCGGCCAAGACCACAACCGCCGGCCCCCTCATCTTCCTAGCCGCCGACCACTCCCCTCCTTTTCCCCATCCAATTTTATTTCCTATTCTAGATTAAATTGAATGTAGGAAAGTTTTGAAATTCAAAATTAATCATTGCGAATTTTCAAAATCTTTCCTAATTTAAATAGTCTATTTTAGGAAAGTTTCTTAATTAACTCAATTTGAATTTCAAATTCAAATTGAGTTTAATTGAGCCCTCTACCATCTCATAAATCTCCTCTTTGGGTATAATTAATTAAGGGATAATTCCGGAAATTCAAATTTCGTTGAATTTGAATTTCAAAATTATTTCCTAAAATAATTCTCCTATTTTGGGAAAGTTTTTATTTTAATCTAATTTGAAATTGAAATTCAAATTGGATCACAAATAATACTTTCCAAAATCTTAAACCTATTTTAAAGAGCCTTATTTATTTTAATTAAACTCCCTCTTGGCTTATCCCTGCCGTCGGCTACCCTACTTAGTCAATTAGGATTTATTTCCTAGTTGACTCATATTTCCCTTTGCAATTAACTCAAATCATTCCCCACCCACCCACCCACCCACCCATTACTTCTTAAATCAAATAATTGATTTAGGAAAACAATTCCCTTTTTTTCTTTCTCTCACCCGCCCCCTCTCATTCATTAACTCCAGCTCTTTGGGAAAGAATTCCCAAATTTGAGAATTCCCAAAATCTTATGGAATTATAGCACAATTTAATTCCTATCCCTCCGCGTGAAACTGAGCCATTAATTCCTTCCATAGGCTGAGAGTGGAATTAGGAAATTCTGGTCACAATCAGCCACCTCCTCCTTAATTGTGTTGCTTGGTATTTACTCAGTTTTATTTCCTAGTTTATTGCCCAAATCAGTTCACTGATTTTGGGAATTGAAATCCATCAAATCTCTGTCATCCCGCCGTTCCTTTCCTCTCCAAATTGCTTCAGGTTTTGAATAAAGACCTGAAGAATATTTTCAGATTTTGTGAGACATTTGAAGTTTGTCCATCTTCCATAGCAAAGCGATTTCCATTCTACATCATTAAGCTTTAATGTATTTATTACTAAGTTTTATTTTTTTAGACTAATTTACTATAACAAGTCTTTTTTTGAAGAAATCATGAGCGTCATTAGGTCCCAAAAACACTCCTTTTCCTAATCATTGGAATAAATGGCTGATGAAGCATCTCTACTCCTTCAACCCACACAAAAAAGGTTCAAACTCCCGCCCTCATTACCACTCCATTCTCCATCCCAACAAATATCACTCCACCTTCTTCCACAAGCACACCAGCCTATTCCATACCAATCACTAATACCCTACCAAATGGGCCAACATACTAGTTTATTTCCTCCACCACCACTATAATATTGTGCTAGACTGTCCACATTGTACCCTCCTACAATAGCACCCTCACAATACTGCTCTTCTAGGCAATACTCATACCCTCCTTAACTCCATTGAACCCTTTTATTAGCCATCCAACATAGCCTCATAGTGAAGATAGAAGGCCATTTGTTGAACCTAAGTGCAAGATATAAGTATTCAACCTATATTGTTCTTTAATTACTCTTATTTATCATAGAAGAAGATATCGATCAATATGAAAGATTTTTAGTTTAGAGAGTTTGAGGTATATAATTTCTAATGCAATTCTTTGCAAATACTTTTCTTATTATTAGTTTTTAATTATTTTTTTAAAATATAAGAGGACTTTTAATGGCATTCGTACCATCAATATATGATATACGTGAACTTTAATAAAATTGAATATATTAGCCATTAAATGATATGCTTGGCAGCATATGCCACACTAGACAAAGAAAGACCTAAAATTATAGGAGAGCAAATATGGGGAGGCTTGGTTGCTTGTTGGAGTGTGAAGATTACAACAATATGATGGATGACAAATGCGCATCTGATGCTGAAGGCATGGGCCCTTCTTTCCTTAGCAATGGCTTTATTCCTTTTATGTAGCTAAAGAAAAGAATAGTAATGTTTATTTTCTATGCTATTTACATAAATATATTCAAATGTCATTTATTTGTATGTGCATTTAGAGAGGGTGTTGGGTAGGGCAATCTCTCTTTGTAGGTTGCATGCTAAGTCCCATTGAAGGCAGAGTGAAACTTTATGAATGGATTTTAAATCTAGAAGGGCATATACATGTTTAATCATTTTAATATCATTTTTATTTTGTACATGTTCTATATAATATATTAAACCTAATTATAATTTTAATGTATGTAGCATAATTATATATGATTGAAAGAGATGTTTGGTCAAGGATTTATAGAAGGAAGCTCTTTCCAACCATTATATGCTAATTTGTAGACAAGCTACTAAGAGAGTGAAAAAGAGAAGATTATATAGATTTGCCTTCCTTGATGATTTGATAAACACACCAACATCATCTATTTCGATTATTATGCTATTGCCTATAGATGAGCATATATAACTAGTGATGAGCTATATAGCTACCTTGTTTATAGATCTCAAGAGCCAAATATCAGCTACACAGATTGAGTATCAACACATTATTAAAATGTTCTTTCGTGGTACTCATAATTACTGACCTCTATTGCTAGCAAATGTGCACGAAGATGCAAGAAGTGAGGTTGAGAGAGAATAGAATTGATGGGGTGGGGAGTTTGAGTAGTAAAGTTAATGTTAAAACTCTGTTGACTTATGGATGACAATACTTTTTGTATGTTTTTTATAGTCTTATGGGTTTTCATGAATTTTTGCCTATACATGATTCAGTTTTGTATGAATTCTTATTTACTATTGGTTTTGTTTATAAATTATTTTTTAGACTCTTGTTCATAGTTAATATATAGTTATTTATATTTGATTTAGTTCTTTGTTATTATCTACGGTATGTTGGTATTGTAAATTATCAAATAAATTTGAATATTTTATTATGAAATATTACTATATCTAATTTACTTGTGATACGCAATTCCTATTCCTTTGTTATAAGAATTGCATAATTAAAAATTTATTATAGAGCCTTCAATCTTTTAATATTCTAGGTTTGATTGATCATTGATGAAAATTTCATCACTATGCCTATTTCATAGCTTGGTATGATGTAATATTAATCTTAAATCTTAATAAGTTTCGACAAATATATTAATTGATAGAATATTTATCGATAATTATAATTATCATCAATAAATTTCTACGAGTATAATTTCTACCAATATTTTTGTGTTATTTTTATTTTTTCGATAATTTTCTATTGGCAGAGCTTTCATCAATAATAATGGATTTATTTATCATCATTTGTGATGAATTAATGGCATAAATTGATTTCCAATAGTATTTTTACCAATGTACAACACCAATTAAAAATTTCATCAATAGCAAGATTTTCAACGGATTGTAATCTATTGCTAACGATTTTTTTTTTAATCGGTGATAGGACAATTTCTTATAGTGTTCATGTAGCACTAACAACAACAAACAATCAACAAGTACTAACATAGAGACAGTTTTGTTTGTTTAGCTATCCCTTGCTCGTGTTTGTGCATATCTTCCTCCCCCTTAGAGGAAGAAGGCATCATAGATTGAATTAACTCATCCTCAAGTCTCCATACTCTCATTGTCTCATGTTTCTTGTTCCTTGAGAGAGTGTCCCCAAGCCATTTCTAAGGGAGATCTTGCCTACTCAATTTGTTGATTTCTCTCTAGGGCACTCTAGTTCCTCTGCATTTGTTTCTCATCTAGATTAGAGAGCTAAGATTCACAATAATATGAGACTTCAATTGATTGTATACATGATGAGAATAATTTTAACCCTAGTTTAGTTTATCCGACTAAATCAGCTTGCCAAGGGCATTCCAATGGTTTATGGTGACAGATTTGCTATGCTCCCTAAAAGTAATGGTGAGGAGGATGTCGCTCACATTGCAGTGTCTTCTTATCCTATCACTCCCCGCTTCATAGGATGGCATTCACTAATATCTTTATGATCTACAGTGTCATTCGCTTTGCATGTTGATTTGGTGACATTTATGAATGCCATCTTATAGAAAAATTATTGGCTCAATGGCCAAGATGTTCATGATCGTCTAACATAAGCTTTTCATGATTATTTCCACAACAACCATCAATGATTCTTCCTGGCGTCTTCTTAGATGACCTTGATGTTTTTCTTGTTGTCACGCCAAATAATTTTCACATCCAATTCTTTGTCAACAACAATATATGTACACCCTTTGTGTCCCCAAGCGAATCCCTCCTACAATTTCGCAAAGGGCAAATTTGATGTGAAACCAAGTAGTGATTGCACATAGAAATTTATAAAGATTGAATTAGGCGTTGTAACATCAACCAATGTTTAACTTAGAAAGATTCTACGAATTAAAAGTTGTCTAAATCTATATGACAAGCAATTACACAATAAAAGAGCAAGATCTCAAATAATATCAATTAGGAATGGAAACGCAAGTGCAATAAACTAACAATCACCACGTAACAAAGAGAAAAGTCACATCGAGTTTCCCTCACTCATGCTGAGGTCTGTATATGCTTGCTGTCACAGTGGATTGAAGGATGAGGGTTTGTGTTATTTGGAGCTAATGAACAAGAAGTATGGACTGCAGCCTTCATTGAAGCACTACACTTGCATTGTGGATCTCCTGGCCGGGCAGGACAACTTGATGATGCTGAAGCCCTGATCAAATCCATGACTGTGGAAGCGAGTGGAGTTATATGGAAAACCCTTTTGTCTGCATGCAAAATTCACAAGAACACAGAGATGATGGAGAGGGTGGCTGAGCTTGTGTTAAGGCTGGACCCTGAGGATTCGGCATCTTATGTTCTGATCTCTCAAATTTCAGAGCTGCTGCTGCAAGATGGAGTGATGTTTCAGATGTTAGGAGCTCCTGAGGGAGAGGAAGGTGAGGAGGAGCCTGGAGTCAGCTGGATGGAGCTCAAAGGCGAGGTCCATCAGTTCTCAACTAGCGAGAGATCACATCCTAGGCAAAGTGAGATTGATGAGTACTTGAGAGAGTTGATTGGTAAATGAGAGAGCAGGGTTATGTGCCGGATACTAGTATGGTTCTTCATGACATGGAAGATGAGGAGAAAGAAAGCAGCTTGGCTCATCACAGTGAGAAGGTGGCTATTGCATTCTCACTTTTAAGCTTGCCCAACGGATCCCCAACTAATAATGAAGAACTTGCGTGTATGCAGTGATTGCCATAACGCCATTATAATTCATATCTAAAATTATGGATAGAGAGATTGTGGTGAGGGATGTTAGTCGGTTTCATCATTCAAAAATGGAAATTGTTCTTGTGGAAGATTATTGGTAATATTATATGGTAAGACATTGATCTTTTTTTTTTTTAATAATGCATTATATCCTTGCAATTCAATGAATTATATCACATATGGAGCTTTACGCATAGGATAAAGCATTACTGTACGGCAAACTTAGTGTGCATCAACATTTGTTCCATCAAGTCTCCTTCTAAAGGCCAACTTTGAGGTATGGCTGATTTTTCTTGGTTTCGGCAAATGAAGGGGCACTATGACATATAAGGTACCATCTTCATCCACTTAAATAACTTCAAGTAATAGGGTGTTGCTTCATGCTGTGTGTAGACTTCATGATATGTGAATGCTTCATTAAACATAGGATAATTCCTAGATTATCATAGCATAATATGATTAGAAAGTAAAGGATTGAAGTAAAATTAACACCTTACTGACGCCAACATCTAATTTATAGTGTAACTTTACAAATATTTTTGTGATGACTGTAAATGTCGCATCTATTACATTTGTGTGTCTTTGAACTTTCTCTTGTAGAACATCTAATTCTACTCCTTGGCCCACCTCTAGGCTTCATAGTGTTAGAACTGTTATTTTCAATCCATCGCAATGTCTGGTCCATTGGTCTTTTGCATGGGAGGGTAGATATTGCCCCTTCATATACTATTCTAGATATGAAATAATAATTAGTATAAGTTATGGATAATACACATATAACAAATTTATCTTAAAGCTAAGCTACCTTATCACATTGTAGTGCCCATCATTATAAGTATGCCAATGAGTGTCATTTCTATGATGCACAAACATGGACGCGGACACGGGACATGCCAATTATTGAAAATATAGGATACAGACACAAGTTGGGCACAATATTATAATTTTTACATTTTAAAATAGTTCATAAAAATTGAATTAGTATAATATTAAAATAATTTTGAAATATAAGTCATTTAATTGGAATTTCAGCTTAAAATGATTAACATTAGGATGTCGAGAGTCGGGCGTCGATGCTGTGCATTAGACATCGAGAGAGGAGGTGACAATGCTGTCGAGTCGGCATCAATGCTATGCAATAAATATTGGACATCGATGCAAAGAGGGTGTCTATCGTAGTGTTGAGAGGTTATTAGTCGTCGATGTTAAGAGGACGTCGGACAAGATGAGCTGCCAAGTTGTGGGTGCAAAATTTACTGTGTCAAGAAATCAATGTCAAGATCGTGTCACAATTTGATGTTGAGATGGATTTGAAATGTCGATGTTGTAACGATGCTAGACGTTGATGTTAAGAGACATCGGGTATTTGTTGTGAAACCAAAATTGCGACCCGCTAAAGAGAAATGAAAATGAGAATATACGATGAATGTGGTATTTAGTGCAAGCGATTGATTAGTGTTGTGGATAGGAAATAAGAAATTTAATTTTTATATTTTAAATAAAAAAAAATTTAAATACAAGAATTATATTGAAAAATATTATAAAATATTTAAGACATGCGTGTCCAATTTGTGTTTAATATTTTTTTAATCAGACACATTTTTGAAGCATCCGACATTGTCAGAGGCGTGTCAGACGCGTGTTGTGAAACTTCTTAAGTAAAAGAAGTTAAACTCTTAAACATTGAGACACCTTTTGGTGTAATTGTTGAATTTCATTAAGAAACTCTACAATTAAGCTTGCTCATCCCGGAGCAATTCTGGGATAAGTGACCTACTAAGAAGTTACTCGATAGGACAAAACCGTGAGACTCTTATGGCCAAAGCGGATAATATTCGATATTAAGAGTTTGAATTGTTACAAAATGATATCAGATCAATATACCAGTCGGAAGATGGGAACTAAGTGACATACAGACAAAGTGCTACATCATGAGAGTCACCTCTTGAACCGTATGGGATAAAGTGCTACATGATGAGAGCACCACTTGAACTGTAGGGCCACCTCTAGAATCCTATCTGCCTGGTTGATGATTCTGGGATAAAGATATTTTAAGGATGTAGTTACTTAAGCGGGGGAGATTGTGAAATACTGAAATCCCTTAAGTAAATAAAAGTTGAACTCTTAAATATCAAGGTGTCTTTTGATGTGATAGTTGAATTTATTTAAGAAACTTCATAGTTAGCGTGCTTATTCAGAGCAATTTTGGAATGAGTGACCTACGGGAAGTTACACCAATATTATAAACTGTGAGACTCTTAGGACAAAGTTGACAATATTTCGATAGTTAGAGTTTGGGCTGTCACACGTGTCATGCTAAATATGGTCGGACACTCACGGCTCTTCGAGGAGAAGTGTGGTGCATCATAGGTTCCTTTGTATCAATAAATGCAATTTGCTTATATAGTAAAATGATCGACTTATCAAAATTTACAATTGCTTTTTCTTTCTCCAAATTGCTTCCCCTTTTTCATATCATTATTCATCTCAGCCAAATGAATATATGATCGTGCTACAATGAATTTTTCTTTACATGTTCCTAAATTTTACATGAATGATCTTTCTAACTTCCAATATTTGATCATCTTATATTTTAATGTTCTAACTCTTTGAGGAAAATCTCAAAAGATCAAATAGCTTTGAGTCTTCTTTTATCACTGCTTTATTTTTTGCTGAAAAACCTCTTTGAAATATCTTTTGTTCGAAGAAGATTCTTAAAATAATATGTGTTTATCAAAATTAGTGCCAACTTACAGACTCATGCTATCTACGTCCACATGAAGAGGACCCTAGATTTAGTGGGTGATATTTATTAACGATTACAACATAACTATCACTCCTAATTGATGCCAGTACATCTCACCACCAAAAGATATCCATACACTAAATTCATTGTATTACTCCCTTTGATGTGACTTTTAGCAAACAATTGTAGATAGTGGCTGCTTCTTTTATTTATAACATGTCGCTTTCAAAAACATTTCATTTGAGAAAAATATTCTATTATGTAATACATCTGACAGACAAGGTGGGAAGCAAATCATGTAGAATCATAGAATGTTGTAATGTAAAAGTTCTTAAGTCTTACAACTTACAATGTTTTAAGGTTCTTTCATTATCTGAGTAACTTGGCCAACCTTGGCAAATTCAGCCAGTGACTCACATAAAATCTTTCCTTATTTGGAAATTATTATGTACATTCAATGTGATTGATCAGATATAGGCTAGCTAGGGACTTTCATGTAGCATTTCTTAAGAGTTATAATATAAATTTTCTTATGTAGCTATCTCTGTAACATTATGCCTGTGCTCTAATTTATAAATAGAGGGTTAGAGGGTGAGCTAGAGACCCCAATTATTGTTATAATCTTGTATATTTTTGTATATTGTGAAATCCCAATGGTTCTCTCTCTCTCTCTCTCTTTCTCTCTCTCTCTTCTCTCTTCCTCTCTCTCTCTCTCTCTTGTCTCTTAGTTATTTCAATCTGTAAAGTTTTAGTTTTACTCAGATAATTTGTATTCAAAGTCTATTCACATGTGTTGAGCATGTATGAATGCCAAATGACCAAATCAAGGATTTAAAGAAACAAGACATAGAAACACATGATAATGAGAGATCAATTAAAATGGAGAACAAAAAATTGTCACCAACAGGAAACTCAATCAATAGAGGAATGACACTCAGAATAATCTAAGAAGTTTTAGAGGGGGTCTCATACCATTCCACGGATAGAAGCTCTTGAAGAAGAATCCTCTAATTCCATCATTCATCCTCAACCATCAAGTCTAAGGGTGTTGACCTCGACTCCTTGTAGGATGATACTTGTTCTTCAAAAAGTAAGACAAAATTAAATCCACTTCGAAAGAATAAGAAGTGTTAGCCACAAATGACAAGTGTGTTCTCTAGAGGAGATTATTGATCATAGCCTCCAATAAAAGTCAAGGTTTCACACCTTGATTCATATAGGGAAAGATAAATTTGGTCAACCATTCGTTTACTTTGAGTCATTTACATCATTACTAAACATTTATGCTATCATAATATATATATATAATTATTATATATATTATATATATTATATATATTAGTTTTTACCATTTCTAAGGAGTCTCCATTTAGGTGGTTCTTTTATCTTCCACTTAGAGTTATCACTTCATTCGTTGATTTTAAAAGATAATCACTAGTTTTGCTTCTCAAGACAATTAAAATATTCCTAATCCTAAATGAAGAAGAGTCAAGATCATGGTGAATCCCTGAGAAATTTTATCATAAATGTTGGCGATGATGTTGGAAGTGAAGGATTTGTATCATCTCATGTTACAAGCATTGCTCCCTCAAGGTCTAAGAGAGATGCCATTTAGAGATACACTCAACCTGAAGAATGTTGAAGTATTTTTTTTTTTTTTTTTTTTCTATTTTGGATGTGAATGTTGCATAGCATATTCTTAATATGAAAAAAAAAAAATTGTCATGTTAATAAAATGAAGATCATACAAGATGTTGTGATGCTAGTTGAGCATACACTATGAAGTACCAAAATTACTAGACTCTGGCTTTGTTAGAGAAGTGCAATACTTGAAATGGATTTTTAATGTTATTTGTTCAAACATTTGATGGAAGTGGAGGATGTGCACTATTTCACCAACTTCAATACTAACATATCTTAAAGACAATCATCCTACATAAGGATAACACACAGGTTAAATCTTCGATCTTTTTTCAGTTATAAGTTTTCTTATTGCCTTCTTAAGTTATCATTAAACGTAATAACTCGGCGACAGAGAAGGTTGTTTTCAGCCGGCTTAAAAAAATGTGGGTTTGACTTATTAGAGCTGTTATTAATGTTTTCAAAGAATAAACTTCAATGAATGTTGAAGTATATGTTAATGACTTATTGTGAAAGGCAAATTTAACTTACATCTCAATCCTATCAAATGTACTTTTGGGATTGAGTTAGGAAAATTTTTAGGATTTCTGCTACTCTTAAGGGATATAAAAATAAACTCAGCAAAGTTAAAGCTATATTGGAGGTGCCGCCTCCAAAGAATATTAAAAAACTTAATGACTTACATGGAGTTGTAAGACTAAGTCATTTCATATAAAAGTTTAGAGACAAGTGCTTGCGCTTTCCGAAGCTGTGATGAGTGCAAAACATTTCCCGCGGAATGAAGACATACAAGGCTTTATAGTTTTATACAGTTTGAAAGTACTTTCTTCTTTGTTGCTATTCCTTCAAGCCTTCCAACCAGGAGAAGACTTGCTTTGGTTATCTCAGAATGGGGATGAAGCAGTGAGGTTGGTTTTTAATTAATGAAGATGAAAAATATAAACGTTTTACTATGTGCGTAATTTCAAGGTGTCCGAACTCAAATACTTTATCATTAAAAAACTAGCATGGGCATTAAGAATCATTACAGGTAATTTTATCTATATTTTCAAGCATACTCTTTTAGGTCATCACCAACCACTCACAAAGGGTAGTTCTTTCAAAATCTCTTAACTCCAGAAGACTTTGAAGTGGCTAGTAAGGCTATGTGAATTTCATATTTCTAATATGCCAATATATGTTATCAAATCACGACTTTAGCTAATTCGTTTTGCCAATTTTACATCTAATTCGTAAAAAGAAGAAATCACAAGGGACAATTTTCTCTAGACTCTCTACATTGATGGTGCCTTAAAATGAATTAGAGAAGTTTGTGATTTTATGAAAAAAAAACTAAGGGGATTTATTGAAGGGAAGCACTCAACAAATACTATCTTTCAAGATGAATAGATGGCTATTATACAACCAGTACTGATAATGAAGGGGACATCAGATCATGGAAAGTATATCAGAGGACATGGCGACGTTCTCGGCTACAATCGGGTCGATCTATTTTTGAGTCTTCATATGTATTTGTTTTAGTTGCATTTTCCTTTGTACTCTACTTAAGGCTTTGTCATGTGTAAGCCCTAGGGGCTATGTCGTCTTTTATTTTCTCTTTTTGTATGAAGTTTTATATAGCCCTCTTTTATTTCTTTGAAGTTAATAAATGAATTATAATCAAATTCCTGCTTAAATTGTTGTTGCTTGTAGCTGTAGCTTGTTATAGAGAGAGATCTTAGGAGAGGGATAAGCGGAACCCCAACCCTGGGAGAGTCAAGCGGTGTACGCCTGGACGTCGTTTTCTTCTTAATTCTTCTTCTCTTTCTCCTCTCCCCTTCCACCCCACGGCCCATCCAAATCCCCAACTGCCGGCCACCAATCTGTGGTAAAGCTCCACGCCAGCCAAGACCCTCCCCACTCCACCTAGCCGCTGCTATCCAAAGAAGGTTCACCCCTTGGTTGGTTGATCCACTCAATTCCTCCACCTTCACCAACCCTAACCCTAGCCCTAGTACTAGCGTTGCTACCCTTTCCCAATTCCCTTTGTCTTCACAATTTCACCCCCTATCATTACTTTTTCAATTATTCAAATCAAAATTTGAATTTTGAAATGTTTTCTAAAATAGATTCCATTTTAGGAAAGTGCTCTAAATCAAATCCAAATTTAAATTTGAATTAGATTGGAATTTAATCTATTCCTTAATTTGAGAATCCCATTTAAGAAAAGTAATAAAACCCTTGTTTATTTCCTCCAAACCCTCTCCCTATGCCGCGGCCCCCTCCTTGCCTGCCTGAATACTTTGCAAACTTCAAGCTTCTCTCTTTGGAAGAATTTGATAGGAAACTTGAAATCAAGTATTTCCTATTCACCTTTCAGCAAAATCTCCACGAAATACTGTTAGTAGAAGAAGAAAACACAAAGATCAAATGATCCTCAATTCGAGAGAGGACGATCTTCTCCCAAATCTCTAAGACGCCGCTGGAGCCCAAAGAAAACTAATCTACGGGATCTCAAATTTCAGCCAAATTCAAGATATCCAAACCTAGAGAAAAACAACTATTTAATGCATACAAATCAAAAGGAAATCCCTAAAAAGCCCCCTACATTCAAATTCCCTCTCAAAACGCTAAAAAAGCTTCCTAAAATGTTTCTAATGGGCTGGTCGGGCCGCTCGATCTCTGCAGGAGGCGGAGATCTCCCCTGTTTCTGATTTTGGCCGTGAGACGGTCCCGCCTGGACCGGCTGGACGGTCCAGTGGACGGTTCTAACAATACTCCCCTCCCAAAGATCCACCTTGTCGCAAGGTGGAAAACGACACCCTCCATTCCTCTCTTCTCACAAACAGTAAGAACTTGAAGAGTTCTGTCCTTACACCTGTGCCCGGCGTATACCTCTCGTCACATCTGAAACAAAGCCTTTTGCCCTCTTCTCCGTAATTCTGTCTCAGTGAGCTTCTTGAAGTTATCCCCACTCCTCCTCCTATTGGCTTCTCCCTGGTGATCTCATTATTGTTGACTGATGCAGGCCCTTTTGTGCTAAAAGAGTGGTCGTAGTCTTGTAAGAGCCTCTAGCTGCTGCTCCTAGCTCCCTTCTCCAGGTTATTCTGATTTCTACGCTGTGCCAACTTCATTGCCTCCTCCAAGTCATTTAGGCATCAAGAACTTTAACTGCCGCTCGGATCTCTGCCTTCAACCCCTTCATGAAATTCCCCTCCAATACGCTATATGATTATCGCTCCACTCTACTAGCCAGTGCTCGAACCGATCACGGTAGTTTCTACTGATCCCTCCTGCACCAGAGCAAAGAAATGCTCATAGAAATCTCCTCCCGGTCGGTTTGGAAAACGTTCTATTATGCAGTTTTTGAATTCCCTCAGTTCTGATAGGCTCCCTCCTGTCACGCCACTGATCCATGCCAAAGCCTTTCCTTCCAGACACAATCCTCGCCGTATGCTTCTCATCGTCTGTCAACCCATTGACCGAAAGTAAGCTCCACCTTGTAGATCTCAGCCATGGCCGTCTTCCCCTCGAAAACGGGCATCTTCAATTTCCTCACCTTGGATCTCCCCGGTATCCTCCATAGCCTCCATTCCCTCAGAGGAGGCGTTCCCCAATTGTCCGATCGTCCCTCCGACGAAATTACTCTAACACCTCTTCATACTCACCTCTCCTCCCTTCAACTCATCACTCGACGCTGAATACCTTCAAATTCAGCACCTCGACGATGACGTTCCTCCCTTCTTCTTCAAAATCCCCCCCTCGACGCGTGAATTCTTTCGAATTCAGCACCTCGGCGATGCGATCCCTCTCTTCTCCACCAAAATCAGCCCCCCTCTGTCAATCCCATGCTCATCTCTTCCCTCGAAAGGGGCTCTAAAGGGGGCATGTCGTTTCTTTCTCTAGTATCTCCACCTCCACATTTCTCCTCCCCCGCAAGGGGTTCGGATTTCCGCCCTGCCATGGCCGTCGGCGATCTCTTTACTTCGATGTCGCCGGATTGGTTTTATCTCAAGTAGTTTCTTAACATTTCCTCCATTGCGGCGAATTCCCCTCAACCTTTCATTGTTGGAGGTGATTTGATTTTGAAGGTTGAAGAATCTTTCCTCCAAATCGGCTTTCAATTGGCGACTTCGCCTTCCAAGATGTCAACCTTCTTTCCGGCTATCTTTCTTCCCAAGGATCTCAAAATTATCACTTCGGAAATGATAAACTTGCTGAAATTTCAGAATTTCAGCCGCGCGGTGGTCCCAAATCGACGCTCTGATACCAATTTGATAGGAAACACTTGAAATCAAGTATTTCCATTCACCTTTACAGCAAATCTCCACGAAAATTCTGTAGTAAAGAAGAAGAAACAACAAAGATACAATTGATCTCAATTCGAGAGGAGGATCGATCTCTCCAAATTCTAGACGCCGCTAGAGCCCAAGAAAACCTAAATCTACGGGATCTCAATTTCAGCCAAATTCAAGATATCCAAACCCTAGGAAAAAAACAAACTTTTAATGATACAAATCAAAAGGAAATCCCTAAACAGCCCCTACATTCAAATTTCCCTCTCAAAACGCTAAAAAACGCTTCCTAAAATGTTCTAATGGGCTGGTCGGGCCGCTCGATCTCCGCAGGAGGCGGTGATCTCCGCCTGTTTCGCGATTTGGCCCGTGAACGGTCCCGCCTGGACGGTCCAGTGGACCGTCTAACAGAATTCAAAGCCCCTCCCTCTCTCTAACCCGCCTCCCCTCTTCCCAAATCTCCATTAAATCCTTTCCAAATTAAAGGATAACCGGGAAATAATTTCTTAATTTCCCCCATCGTCCCTCCAAAAATCTGAACCTATCTTTCCCCAATCCCCCTCTTTGGCGGCCACCTCTACCCTTTCTTCCACTTGGATTCTTGAGAGAAACTTCTTTTCTCAAGGGAATCCTTAAGGATAGCAAAGAGCGTTCTCTACAACATTTCAACTCTATGAACTCGATGCATGGTCGATCCTGATCTTGACTCCGGCTTCGTCTACAACGAACAAGGCTTCGTCGACATCCTCGATCGCCTTTCTTCAACGTCAATCCGGAAGTAACAATTCCGCCGAGGAGTACTTGGAGCGTATCATCTTCACCTTGTTCGAAGCCTCGAAGAGCAACTTTCCACGTTTAGTGGCAAATCACCACCGTGCCTCGACGAGGTGAACTTTTCCTCCTCTTCAATTTCCTCTTTAATATTCTTCATATGTAGGTTGTGAATCAAGCACAAGGAATCGTGCAAAGTATTTGCCAATGCTTAGTAAACGTAGGGACATGAGTTTTGACTTTCTATGCATTTACTCTCATGTTAATTTAGGGATGCTATTGAAAATCCCCTAAATTTCTTATGTTTAAATTCTAATTGTTTTGGTGATCTTAAAATTAGCGTGTGGTTTAGCCTAAGCGGAGCCATCCATCTTTTGTTTTCTATTATCGTTAAGTGGCTAACGTTTTAATTCTTATTGCTCTTAACTCAAAAGCATGCAATTTTTATTAAATCAATTTAAATCATACATAGTCCTGCATTAAATAATGATCCAATTTCAGAGTTAGCAAATATAGAAGGTGAACACAGAAATTAATGAAAATTTTGACGTTGGGAGTACATAAATGATGCTGATATTATATGATAATTGTAGTGTGAAAGAATAATAAAATTCTAATAACTCAAAATATAGTGAAAAATCAATTTAATGCTGACGATGTTGAATGTTATGTTTATTTTTATATTCTATTATAATTATTATTCAATTTTATGATAAAGATTAAGTGCTGCGGACATCGATACGACGATTTGGCGCATCTATCACAGGAGGCGTCGTAAATCAACGACTTTTATTTAAATTTTCATTTATGAATTATTTACTAAATTTTAGCTCTTTTATTATGTATTTCCTGTTTTACCCTAGTTTTGAGTGTTGTGGCCCAAGGGGCAATTTTGTAATTTTTATTTTTCTCATGTTGTGGCCTATATATAGGGCCTTAAGCTATTGTAATGAGGATGAAGATTTTATATTAAAAAAATTTGTTGTCCACACTTGTGTTCTTGTGAGAGAGCATTAGAGATTCCTATGAGAGGAATCGGAGTTGTCACCAGCCGCAGGATGGGTCCGGGCTTGTGAATTGAAGTCCCTTGGAGAAGGGCAAAAGCATCACCCTCAGTCTTCGAAAGAGTCCGAGGCTCGCGGTTTTTGTTTTCTCTCTTTCGTTTTATCTTCTATCTTTGGTTTTTGTTTTCTTTATTCCGTCTTTGTATTTTCGTATTCCTTCGCCACCTTCCATCATTCGTCTTCGTCCATCCAAATCCACAAATTTCCCCCAACTTCCTCCTACACAACTCTACTGAAAATTCCCCATAGCCTCGGGCACCTCCATCCGTCCCCAATTGGCCACCGGCCAAGACCACAACCGCCGGCCCCCTCATCTTCTAGCCGCCGACCACTCCCTCCTTTTCCCCATCCAATTTATTTCCTATTCTAGATTAAATTGAATGTAGGAAAGTTTTGAAATTCAAAATTAATCATTGCGAATTTTCAAAATCTTTCCTAATTTAAATAGTCTTTTTAGGAAAGTTTCTTAATTAACTCAATTTGAATTTCAAATTCAAATTGAGTTTAATTGAGCCCTTACCATCTCATAAATCTCCTCTTTGGGTATAATTAATTAAGGGATAATTCCGGAAATTCAATTTCGTTGAATTTGAATTTCAAAATTATTTCTCTAAAATAATTCTCCTATTTGGGAAAGTTTTTTTTTTAATCTAATTTGAAATTGAAAATTCAAATGGATCAAATAATACTTTCCAAAATCTTAAACCTATTTTAAAGAGCCTTATTTATTTTAATTAAACTCCCTCTGGCTTATCCCTGCCGTCGGCTACCCTACTTAGTCAATTTGGATTTATTTCCTAGTTGACTCATATTTCCCTTTGCAATTAACTCAAATCATTCCCCCACCCACCCACCCCATTACTTCTTAAATCAAATAATTGATTTAGGAAAACAATTCCCTTTTTTTCTTTCTCTCACCCGCCCCCTCTCATTCATTAACTCCAGCTCTTTGGGAAAGAATTCCCAAATTTGAGAATTCCAAAATCAGGAATTATAGCACAATTTAATTCCTACCCTCCGCGTGAAACTGAGCCATTAATTCCTTCCATAGGCTGAGAGTGGAATTAGGAAATTCTGGTCACAATCAGCCACCTCCTCCTTAATTGTGTTGCTTGGTATTTACTCGTTTTATTTCCTAGTTTATTGCCCAAATCAGTTCACTGATTTTGGGAATTGAAATCCATCAAATCTCTGTCATCCCGCCGTTCCTTTCTCTCCAAATTGCTTCAGGTTTTGAATAAAGACCTGAAGAATATTTTCAGATTTTGTGAGACATTTGAAGTTTGTCCATCTTCCATAGCAAAGCGATTTCCTTCTACATCATTAAGCTTTAATGTTATTATACTAAGTTTTATTTTTTTAGACTAATTTACTATAACAAGTCTTTTTTGAAGAAAATCATGAGCGTCATTAGGTCCCAAAAACACTCCTTTTCCTAATCATTGGAATAAATGGCTGATGAAGCATCTCTACTCCTTCAACCCACACAAAAAAGGTTCAAACTCCCGCCTCATTACCACTCCATTCTCCATCCCAACAAATATCACTCCACCTTCTTCCACAAGCACACCAGCCTTTTCCATACCAATCACTAATACCCTAACAAATGGGCCAACATACTAGTTTATTTCCTCCACCACCACTATAATATTGTGCTAGACTGTCCACATTGTACCCTCCTACAATGCACCCTCACAATACTGCTCTTCTAGGCATACTCATACCCTCCTTAACTCCATTGAACCCTTTTATTAGCCATCCAACATAGCCTCATTGAAGATAGAAGGCCATTTGTTGAACCTAAGTGCAGATATAAGTATTCAACCTATATGTTCTTTAATTACTCTTATTTATCATAGAAGAAGATATCGATCAATATGAAAATTTTTAGTTTAGGAGTTTGAGGTATATAATTTCTAATGCAATTCTTTGCAAATACTTTTCTTATTATTAGTTTTTAATTATTTTTTCAAAATATAAGAGGACTTTTAATGGCATTCGTACCATCATATATGATATACGTGAACTTTAATAAATTGAATATATTAGCCATTAAATGATATGCTTGGCAGCATATGCCACACTAGACAAAGAAAGACCTAAATTATAGGGAGCAAATATGGGGGGCTTGGTTGCTTGTTGGAGTGTGAAGATTACAACAATATGATGGATGACAAATGCGCATCTGATGCTGAAGGCATGGGCCCTTCTTTCCTTAGCAATGGCTTTATTCCTTTTATGTAGCTAAAGAAAAGAATAGTAATGTTTATTTTCTATGCTATTTACATGTCCCCCCTGTCTACTACAACAACATCTCCAAACTTGCCCTAGCTACAAATTCGGTGTTCCACGCTCACACCAAGCACATCAAGATCAACTACCATTTCTTTCGTGTCACAATTCAATCAAAGGAAGTCTTTTAACCACCATATGAACACCATAGACCAGCTCGCTGATATCTTCATAAAGGAGCTATCTCCATCCATATTTCACTCTCTCAAAAATAAATTAACTCTCTTCTCCTCAACAACCTAATTTGAGGGGCCATGATAAGCATCATGATAACCAAGCCATCTTTTATCAAGTGTCACATGCCAAGCTATCTACTGCACCTCATAACAACTTCCACTTTCGCTGGCATCCTCTTACCTGACAACAACACCCACTATGAACTCATTATTTCTGTAGCTGCTTTTGTTTACATATATACCAATGCTTGTGTAATACTGTAGTAGGAATGCACCACAAATTAATACAAAACTATATTCCCGCTTCTACTCTTCTTCATCTCTATGCGTCTCTTACTTTAAACAGCTTTATCTTCATAAGCCACCTAAAAATCAACCTGAATCCTACTAACCCTTGGTAGACCTTAGCTAGCTTCAAATCTCAACCTTCCAAAAGCGTTTTAAGCTTCAAATCACTCACAACAGATTCTCTTACATTCTTTCACTCTAAAAAAAAAATAATCACCATCAAACTACACATCAAGCACCACTTTATCCATTACATCATACATATGTCAAGGCATAATGCACCAAGAAAAGCTACATTTAAGTGCTATAAGTAAAATTATTTATAAAAAACTTAACAAGTAATTATTGTAAAATAATTGAGCTTAACTAGCTTGTAGCTTATAATACACATTGAATTCATAGGATGGGTCAAATCCATGTGAAGCATCTTAGACTTCACCAAGGCTTGTTGAGCTCTTTGAGTGGCGTTGAGATCTTGGGGAGTAGCTTCAATGAGACTATTTTTTATTGCTTCAATAATTTGAGATTAATGTTTCGTTTGGGATAATTTTTTTTTACTCCTTTTAAATTAAAATTTTAATATAAAATATTTATTTATTTACTAAAAAATTTATTAGAAAACAATAAAAATATAATCTCAAACCAAACTTAAGCCCCTTACAAAATAAATAAATAAATAAATAAATAAGTCCGCAGTTTTTCGATCGAACCACTGCAGTTTGTAAGCGGCGCGCCTTTCTTCTAATGTAACAGAGAGCGAATATGGATTTTCTCCAGTCCAGGCTCTGTTTACATACTTTACATAGAAGCCATGGTCACCCTCCTCTTGTTCGAGCTCTGTTTTCCAATTAACGCCATGACTTCCTTACCCCAGCCTTCACATGGCCAAGCCCCTTCTCACCAAGGTCTTCTTCTCTTCCCCTCCAAAATCCAAGGAAGAGTTCACCAATCTCTGCTCCAGAGGATTTCTTCGACAGGCCCTTTACGGCTTCATTCCCGAGGTCTTTGCTGACCCAAATCTCTTTTCCTATCTCCTAAAAGGATGTTCCATCCCGCAGGAATCCCTGTCTCATGGCCGGCAACTCCACGGTTTCATTGTCACTTGCGGCGCCTCGGCCGACCGTTTCACTGCCAATCACCTCCTTCACATGTACTCCAAGCTCGGCGAACAGCAGGCTTCCGCCTCGCTCTTTGCCATAATGCCTCGAAAGAACATCATGTCATACAATATTCTCATTGGTGGCTTCGTTCAAAACGGGGACATCAACTCTGCCCGCAAGCTGTTCGACGAAATGCCCGAGAGGAACGTCGCCACCTGGAATGCCATGGTCACCGGGTATACACATTTCGGGTTTGATAGAGAGGGTTTAGAATTCTTGGCCGACATGAGAAGGGTGGGTCTGCAACCAGACGAGTTCAGCTTAGCTAGTGCTTTGCGGTGTTGTGCTGGTTTAAAAGTTCTCCCCTTTGGCCAGCAGATTCATGGTTACCTCATTCTGTCTGGGTTTGAAGCGGATATCTGTGTTGGGAGCTCTCTTGCTCACATGTACATGAAGTGTGGCTGTCTCCAAGAAGGTGAGAGAGCATTGAAATTAATGCCTGTTCTTAATGTCGTTTCCTGCAACACTGTCATCGCTGGCAGGGCACAGAATGGAGATTATGAGGGTGCTCTTCGGCATTTTAGTTTGATGATGGCTGCAGGCTTAGCCCCTGATCAGGTCACTTTTGTGAGTGCTATAAGTTCTTGCTCTGAATTGTCAGCCCTTGGCCAGGGGCAGCAGGTCCATGCACAAGTAATCAGATTTGGAGTTGATTCATCAGTGTCAGTTACTAGTTCACTAGTCAGCATGTACTCCAAATGTGGTTGTTTACAGGATTCCATCAAATTGTTTGATGACTCATCAGAAGAATCTGATCTTGTTCTGTGGAGTGCAATGATTGCAGCTTATGGTTTTCATGGACATGGGAGGATGGCGATTGAGCTATTTGAGAAAATGGTAAATTATGGAATTGAGCCGAGTGAAGTTACCTTCCTGAGTCTGTTATATGCTTGCTGTCACAGTGGATTGAAGGATGAGGGTTTAGGTTATTTGGAGCTAATGAACAAGAAGTATGGACTGCAGCCTTCATTGAAGCACTACACTTGCATTGTGGATCTCCTAGGCCGGGCAGGACAACTTGATGATGCTGAAGCCCTGATCAAATCCATGACTGTGGAAGCAGATGGAGTTATATGGAAAACCCTTTTGTCTGCATGCAAAATTCACAAGAACACAGAGATGATGGAGAGGGTGGCTGAGCTTGTGTTAAGGCTGGACCCTGAGGATTCGGCATCTTATGTTCTGATCTCAAATTTCAGAGCTGCTGCTGCAAGATGGAGTGATGTTTCAGATGTTAGGAGCTCCATGAGGGAGAGGAAGGTGAGGAAGGAGCCTGGAGTCAGCTGGATGGAGCTCAAAGGCGAGGTCCATCAGTTCTCAACTAGCGAGAGATCACATCCTAGGCAAAGTGAGATTGATGAGTACTTGAGAGAGTTGATTGGTAAAATGAGAGAGCAGGGTTATGTGCCGGATACTAGTATGGTTCTTCATGACATGGAAGATGAGGAGAAAGAATGCAGCTTGGCTCATCACAGTGAGAAGGTGGCTATTGCATTCTCACTTTTAAGCTTGCCCAACGGATCCCCAATCAGAATAATGAAGAACTTGCGTGTATGCAGTGATTGCCATAACGCCATTAAATTCATATCTAAAATTATGGATAGAGAGATTGTGGTGAGGGATGTTAGTCGGTTTCATCATTTCAAAAATGGAAATTGTTCTTGTGGAGATTATTGGTAATATTATATGGTAAGACATTGATCTTTTTTTTTTTTAATAATGCATTATATCCTTGCAATTCAATGAATTATATCACAAATAATGGAGCTTTACGCATAGGATAAAGAGCATTACTGTACGGCAAACTTAGTGTGCATCAACATTTGTTCCATCAAGTCTCCTTCTAAAGGCCAACTTTGAGGTATGGCTGATTTTTCTTGGTTCGGCAAATGAAGGGGCACTATTGACATATAAGGTACCATCTTCATCCACTTAAATAACTTCAAGTAATAGGGTGTTTGCTTCATGCTGTGTGTAGACTTCATGATATGTGAATGCTTCATTAAACATAGGATAATTCCTAGATTATCATAGCATAAATATGATTAGAAAGTAAAGGATTTGAAGTAAAATTAAACCTCTTACTGACGCCAACATCTAATTTAAGTGTAACTTTACAAATATTTTTGTGATGACTGTAAATGTCGCATCTATTACATTTGTGTGTCTTTGAACTTCTCTCTGTAGAACATCTAATTCTACTCCTTGGCCCACCTCTAGGCTTCATAGTGTTAGAACTGTTATTTTCAATCCATCGCAATGTCTGGTCCATTGGTCTTTTGCATGGGAGGGTAGATATTGCCCCTTCATATACTATTCTAGATATGAAATAAATAATTAGTATAAGTTAGGATAATACACATATAACAAATCATCTATAAAGCTAAGCGTACCTTATCACATTGTAGTGCCCATCATTATAAGTATGCCAATGAGTGTTCATTTCTATGATGCACAAACATGGACGCGGACACGGGACATGCCAATTATTGAAAATATAGGATACAGACACAAGTTGGGCACAATATTATAATTTTTACATTTTAAAATAGTTCATAAAAATTGAATTAGTATAATATTAAAAATAATTTTGAAATAATAAGTCATTTAATTGGAATTTCAGCTTAAAATGATTAACATTAGGATGTCGAGAGTCGGGCGTCGATGCTGTGCATTAGACATCGAGAGAGGAGGTGACAATGCTGTCGAGAGTCGGGCATCAATGCTATGCAATAAATATTGGACATCGATGCAAAGAGGGTGTCTATCGTAGATGTTGAGAGGTTATTAGTCGTCGATGTTAAGAGGACGTCGGACAAGATGAGCTGCCAAGTTGTGGGTGCAAAATTTACTAGTGTCAAGAATCAATGTCAAGATCGTGTCACAATTTGATGTTGAGATGGATTTGAAATGTCGATGTTGTAACGATGCTAGACGTTGATGTTAAGATGACATCGGGTATTGTTGTGAAACCAAAATTGCGACCCGCTAAAGAGAAATGAAAATGAGAATATACGATGAATGTGGTATTTAGTGCAAGCGATTGATTAGTGTTGTGGATAGGAAATAAGAAATTTAATTTTTATATTTTAAATAAAAAAAAAATTTAAATACAAGAAATTATATTGAAAAATATATATAAAATATTTAAGACATGCGTGTCCAATTTGTGTTTAATATTTTTTTAATCAGACACATTTTTGAAGCATCCGACATGTGTCAGAGGCGTGTCAGACGCGTGTTGTGAAACTTCTTAAGTAAAAGAAGTTAAACTCTTAAACATTGAGACACCTTTTGGTGTAATTGTTGAATTTCATTAAGAAACTCTACAATTAAGCTTGCTCATCCCGGAGCAATTCTGGGATAAGTGACCTACTAAGAAGTTACTCCGATAGGACAAAACCGTGAGACTCTTAGGCCAAAGCGGATAATATCTCGATAGTTAAGAGTTTGAATTGTTACAAAATGATATCAGATCAATATACCAGTCGGAAGATGGGAACTAAGTGACATACAAGACAAAGTGCTACATCATGAGAGTCACCTCTTGAACCCTGTATGGGATAAAGTGCTACATGATGAGAGCCACCACTTGAACTTGTAGGGCCACCTCTAGAATCCTATCTGCCTGGTTGATGATTCTGGGATAAAGATATTATTAAGGATGCTAGTTACTTAAGCGGGGGAGATTGTGAAATACTGAAATCCCTTAAGTAAATAAAAGTTGAACTCTTAAATATCAAGGTGTCTTTTGATGTGATAGTTGAATTTCATTTAAGAAACTTCATAGTTAAGCGTGCTTATTCCAGAGCAATTTTGGAATGAGTGACCTACCGGGAAGTTACACCAATATTATAAAACTGTGAGACTCTTAGGACAAAGTTGACAATATTTCGATAGTTAAGAGTTTGGGCTGTCACACGTGTCATGCTAAATATGGTCGGACACTACACGGCTCTTCGAGGAGAAGTGTCGGTGCATCATAGGTTCCTTTGTATCAATAAATGCAATTTGCTTATATAGTAAAATGATCGACTTATCAAAATTTACAATTGCTTTTTTCTTTCTCCAAATTTGCTTCCCCTTTTTCATATCATTATTCTATCTCAGCCAAATGAATATATGATCGTGCTACAATGAATTTTTCTTTACATGTTCCTAAATATTTACATGAATGATCTTTCTAACTTCCAATATTTGATCATCTTTATATTTTAATGTTCTAACTCTTTGAGGAAAATCTCAAAAGATCAAATAGCTTTGAGTCTTCTTTTATCACTAGCTTTATTTTTTGCTGAAAAACTCTTTGAAATATCTTTTGTTCGAAGAAGATTCTTAAAATAATATGTGTTATCAAAATTAGTGCCAACTTACAGACTCATGCTATCTACGTCCTCACATGAAGAGGACCCTAGATTTAGTGGGTGATATTTATTAACGATTACAACATAACTATCACTCCTAATTGATGCCAGTACATCTCACCACCAACAAGATATCCATACACTAAATTCATTGTATTACTCCCTTTGATGTGACTTTTAGCAACAATTGTAGATAGTTGGCTGCTTCTTTTATTTATAACATGTCGCTTTCAAAAACATCATCATTTGAGAAAAATATTCTATTATGTAATACATCTGACAGACAAGGTGGGAAGCAATCATGTAGAATCATAGAATGTTGTAATGTAAAAAGTTCTTAAGTCTTACAACTTACAATAGTTTGTAAGGCTCTTTTCATTATCTGAGTAACTTGGCCAACCTTGGCAAATTCAGCCAGTGACTCACATAAAATCTTTCCTTATTTGGAAATTATTATGTACATTCAATGTGATTGATCAGTTATAGGCTAGCTAGGGACATTTCATAGTAGCATTTCTTAAGAGTTATAATATAAATTTTCTTATGTAGCTATCTCTGTAACATTATGCCTTGCTCCTAATTTATAAATAGAGGGTTAGAGGGTGAGCTAAGAGACCCCAATTATTGTTATAATCTTGTATATTTTTGTAATATTGTGAAATCCCAATGGTTCTCTCTCTCTCTCTCTCTTTCTCTCTCTCTCTCTCTCTCTCTCTCTCTCTCTTGTCTCTTAGTTATTTCAATCTGTAAAGTTTTAGTTTTACTCAGATAATTTGTATTCAAAGTCTATTCACATGTGTTGAGCATGTATGAATGCCAAATGACCAAAATCAAGTATTAAAGAAACAAGACATAGAACAACATGATAATGAGAGATCAATTAAAATGGAGAACAAAAAATTGTCACCAACAGGAAACTCAATCAAATAGAGGAATGACACATCAGAATAATCTAAGAAGTTTTAGAGCGGGTTCTCGTAACCATTCCACGGATAGAAGCTCTTGAAGAAGAATCCTCTAATTCCATCATTCATCCTCAACCATCAAGTCTAAGGGTGTTGACCTCGACTCCATGTAGGATGATACTTGTTCTTCAAAAAGTAAGACAAAATTAAATCCACTTCGAAAGAATAAGAAGTGTTAGCCACAAATGACAAGTGTGTTCTCTAGAGAGATTATTGATCATAGCCTCCAATAAAAGTCAAGGTTTCACACCTAGATTCATATAAGGGAAAGATAAATTTGGTCAACCATATCGTTTACTTTGAGTCATTTACATCATTACTAAACATTAATGCTATCATAATATATATATATATATATATATATATATATATATATATATATATATATTAGTTTTTACCATTTCTAAGGAGTCTCCATTTAGGTGGTTCTTTTATCTTCCACTTAGAGTTATCACTTCATTCGTTGATTTTAAAAGATAATCACCTAGTTTTGCAAGTTCTCAAAGACAATTAAAATATTCCTAATCCTAAATGAAGAAGAGTCAAGATCATGGTGAATCCCTGAGAAATTTTATCATAAAATGTTGGCGATGATGTTGGAAGTGAAGGATTTGTATCATCTCATGTTACAAGCATTGCTCCCTCAAGGTCTAAGAGAGATGCCATTTAGAGATACACTCAACCTGAAGAATGTTGAAGTATTTTTTTTTTTTTTTTTCTATTTTGGATGTGAATGTTGCATAGCATATACTTAATATGAAAAAAAAAAAATCTGTCATGTTAATAAACTAGAAGATCATACAAGATGTTGTGATGCTAGTTGAGCATCTACACTATGAAGTACCAAAATTACTAGACTCTGGCTTTGTTAGAGAAGTGCAATACTTGAAATGGATTTTTAATGTTATTTGTTTCAAACATTTGATGGAAAGTGGAGGATGTGCACTAATTTCACCAACTTCAACTCAACATATCTTAAAGACAATCATCCATACATAAGGATTAACACACAGGTTAACTCTTCGATCATTTTTCCAGTTATAAGTTTTCTTATTGCCTTCTTAAGTTATCATTAAACGTAAATAAACTCGGCAGACAGAGAAGGTTGTTTTCAGCCGGCTTAAAAAAATGTGGGTTTGACTTATTAGAGGCTGTTATATAATGTTTTCAAAGAATAAACTTCAATGAATGTTGAAGTATATGTTAATGACTTATTGTGAAAGGCAAATTTAACTTACATCTCAATCCTATCAAATGTACTTTTGGGATTGAGTTAGGAAAATTTTTAGGATTTCTGCTAACTCTTAAGGGAATAAAAATAAACTCAGGCAAAGTTAAAGCTATATTGGAGGTGCCGCCTCCAAAGAATATTAAAAAATCTTAATGACTTACATGGAGTTGTAAGACTAAGTCATTTCATATAAAAGTTTAGAGACAAGTGCTTGCGCTTTCCGAAGCTGTGATGAGTGCAAAACATTTCCCGCGGAATGAAGACATACAAGGCTTTTATAGTTTTATACAGTTTGAAAGTACTTTCTTCTTTGTTGCTATTCCTTCAAAGCCTTCCAACCAGGAGAAGACTTGCTTTGGTATCTCAGAATGGGGGATGAAGCTGTGAGGTTGGTTTTTAATTAATGAAGATGAAAAATAATAACTGTTTTACTATGTGCGTAATTTCAAGGTGTCGAACTCAAATACTTTATCATAAAAAAACTAGCATGGGCATTAAGAATCATTACCAGGTAATTTTATCTATATTTTCAAGCATACTCTATTTAGGTCATCACCAACCACTCACAAAGGGTAGTTCTTTCAAAATCTCTTAACTCCAGAAGACTATTGAAGTGGCTAGTAAGGCTATGTGAATTTCATATTTCTAATATGCCAATATATGTTATCAAATCACAGACTTTAGCTAATTCGTTTTGCCAATTTTACCATCTAATTCGTAAAAAGAAGAAATCACAAGGGACAATTTTCTCTAGACTCTCTACATTGATGGTGCCTTAAAATGAATTAGAGAAGTTTGTGATTTTATGAAAAAACTAAGAGGATTTATTGAAGGGAAGCACTCAACAAATACTATCTTTCAAGATGAATAGATGACTATTATACAACCTAGTACTGATAATGAAGGGGACATCAGATCATGGAAAGTATATCAGAGACATGGCCGACGATCTACGGCTACAATCGTGTCGATCTATTTTTGAGTCTTCATATGTATTTGTTTTAGTTGCATTTTCCTTTGTACTCTTACTTAAGGGCTTTGTCATGTGTAAGCCCTAGGGGCTATGTCGTCTTTTATTTTCTCTTTCATTGTATGAAGTTTTATATAGCCCTCTTTTATTTCTTTTGAAGTTAATAAATGAATTATAATCAAATTCCTGTAAATTGAGTTCTTGTGAGAGCTTGAGAGTCTTTAGAGAGAGATCCCTAGGAGAGGGAAGCGGATCACCCACCAACCTTGGGAGAGTCCGGGTTCGTGGCTAGTTTCTTCTTAATTCTTCTTCCTCTTTCTCCGCTCTCCCCTTCCACCCCACGGCCCATCCAAATCCCCAACTGCCGGCCACCAATCCTGGGTAAAGCTCCACCGCCAGCCAAGACCCCTCCCCACTCCACCTAGCCGCTAGCTATCCAAGAAGGTTCACCCCTTGGTTGGTTGATCCACTCAATTCCTCCACCTTCACCTAACCCTAACCCTAGCCCTAGTACTAGCCGTTCGCTACCCTTTCCCAATTCCCTTTGTCTTCACAATTTCACCCCCTCATCATTACTTATTTCAATTATTCAAATCAAATTTGAATTTTGAAATGTTTTCTAAAATAGAATCCTATTTTAGGAAAGTGTCTAAAATCAAATCCAAATTAAATTTGAATTAGATTGGAATTAAATCCTATTCCTTAATTTGAGAATCCCATTTAAGAAAGTAATAAAACCCTTGTTTATTTCCTCCAAACCCTCTCCCTATGCCGCCGGCCCCCTCCTTGCCTCGCCTGAATACTTTGCAAACTTCAAGCTTCTCTCTTTGGGAAGAATTTGATAGGAAACACTTGAAATCAAGTATTTCCTATTCACCTTTACAGCAAATCTCCACGAAATACTGTAGTAGAAGAAGAAAACAGCAAAGATACAATTGATCCTCAATTCGAGAGGAGGATCGATCTCTCCCAAATCTCTAGACGCCGCTAGAGCCCAAAGAAAACCTAAATCTACGGGATCTCAAATTTCAGCCAAATTCAAGATATCCAAACCCTAGGAAAAACAACTATTTAATGCATACAAATCAAAAGGAAATCCCTAAACAGCCCCTACATTCAAATTTCCCTCTCAAAACGCTAAAAAATGCTTCCTAAAATGTTCTAATGGGCTGGTCGGGCCGCTCGATCTCCGCAGGAGGCGGAGATCTCCGCCTGTTTCGTGATTTTGGCCCGTGAACAGGTCCCGCCTGGACCGGCTGGACCGGTCCAGTGGACCGGTCTAACAATACTCCCCTCCCAAAGATCCACCTTGTCCGCAAGGTGGAAAGACGACACCCTCCATTCCTTCTTCATCACAAACAGTAAGAACTTGAAGAGTTCAGTCCTTACACCTGTGCCCCGGCGTATACCTCTCGTCACATCTGAAACAAAGCCCTTTTGCCCTCTTCTCCTGTAATTCTGTCTCAGTGAGCTTCTTGAAGTTATCCCCACTCCCTCCTCCTATTGGCTTCTCCCTGGTGATCTCATTATTGTTGACTGATGCAGGCCCCTTTTGTGCTAAAAGAGTGGTCGTAGTCTTGTAAGAGCCTCCTAAGCTGCTGCTCCTAGCTCCCTTCTCCAGGTTATTCTGATTTTCTACCAGCTGTGCCAACTTCATTGCCTCCTCCAAGTCATTAGGCATCAGAACTTTAACTGCCGCTCGGATCTCTGCCTTCAACCCCTTCATGAAATTCCCCTCCAATACGCTATCTGATAATCGCTCCACTCTACTAGCCAGATGCTCGAACCGATCACGGTAGTCTTCTACTGATCCCTCCTGCACCAGAGCAAAGAACTGCTCATAGAAATCTCCTCCCCGGTCGGTTTGGAAACGTTCTATTATGCAGTTTTTGAATTCCCTTCAGTTCCTGATAGGCTCCCTCCTGTCACGCCACTGATACCATGCCAAAGCCTTTCCTTCCAGACACAATCCTACCGCCGTCAGCTTCTCATCGTCTGTCAACCCATTGACCGAAAAGTAATGCTCCACCTTGTAGATCTAGCCATGGCCGTCTTCCCCCTCGAAAACGGGCATCTTCAATTTCCTCACCTTGGGATCTCCCCGGTATCCTCCATAGCCTCCCATTCCCCTCAGAGGAGGCGTTCCCCAATTGTCCCGATCGTCCCTCCGACGAATATACTCTAACCCCTCTTCATACTCACCTCTCCTCCCTTCAACCTCATCACCTCGACGCTGAATACCTTCAAATTCAGCACCTCGACGATGACGTTCCTCCCTTCTTCCTTCAAAATCCCCCCCTCGACGCTGAATTCTTTCGAATTCAGCACCTCGGCGATGCGATCCCTCTCTTCTCCCACCAAAATCAGCCCCCCTTCTGTCACATCCCATGCTCATCTCTTCCCTCGAAAGGGGCTCTAAAGGAGGCATGTCGTTCTCTTCCTCTAGTATCTCCACCTCCACATTTCTCCTCCCCCGCAAGGGGTTCGGATTTCCTCCCATGCCATGGCCGTCGGCGATCTCTCTTACTTCCGATGTCGCCGGATTGGTTTTCATCTCAAGTAGTTTCTTCAACATTTCCTCCATTGCGGCGAACTTCCCCTCCAACCTTTCATTGTTGGAGGTGATTTGATTTTGAAGGTTGAAGAATCTTTCCTCCAAATCGGCTTTCAATTGGCCGACTTCGCCTTCCAAGATGTCAACCTTCTTTCCGGCTATCTTTCTTCCCAATGGATCTCAAAAATATCACTTCCGGAAATGATAAACTTGCTGAAATTTCAGAATTTCAGCCGCCGGTGGTCCCAAATCGACGCTCTGATACCAATTTGATAGGAAACACTTGAAATCAAGTATTTCCTATTCACCTTTACAGCAAATCTCCACGAAATACTGTAGTAGAAGAAGAAAACAACAAAGATACAATTGATCCTCAATTCGAGAGGAGGATCGATCTCTCCCAAATCTCTAGACGCCGCTAGAGCCCAAAGAAAACCTAAATCTACGGGATCTCAAATTTCAGCCAAATTCAAGATATCCAAACCCTAGGAAAAACAACTATTTAATGCATACAAATCAAAAGGAAATCCCTAAACAGCCCCTACATTCAAATTTCCCTCTCAAAACGCTAAAAAACGCTTCCTAAAATGTTCTAATGGGCTGGTCGGGCCGCTCGATCTCCGCAGGAGGCGGAGATCTCCGCCTGTTTCGCGATTTTGGCCCGTGAACCGGTCCCGCCTGGACCGGTCCAGTGGACCGGTCTAACAGAATTCAAAGCCCCTCCCTCTCTCTAACCCGCCTCCTCCCTCTTCCCAAATCTCCATTAAATCCTTTCCAAATTAAAGGATTAACCAGGGAAATAATTTCTTAATTTCCCCCATCGTCCCTCCAAAAATCTGAACCTACTTTCCCCCAATCCCCCTCTTTTGGCCGGCCACCCTCTCACCCTTTCTTCCACTTGGATTCTTGAGAGAAACTTCTTTATCTCAAAGGGAATCCTTAAGGATAGCAAAGAGCGTCTTCTACAACATTTCAACTCTATGAACTCGATGCATGGTCGATCCTGATCTTGACTCCGGCTTCGTCTACAACGAACAAGGCTTCGTCGACATCCTCCGATCGCCTTTCTTCAACGTCAATCCGGAAGTAAACAATTCCGCCGAGGAGTACTTGGAGCGTATCATCTTCACCTTGTTCGAAGCCTTCGAAGAGCAACTTTCCACCGTTTAGTGGCAAATCACCACCGTGCCTCGACGAGGGTGAACTTTTCCTCCTCTTCAATTTCCTCTTTAATATTCTTCTATTGTAGGTTGTGAATCAAGCACAAGGAATCGTGCAAAGCTATTTGCCAATGCTTAGTAAACGTAGGACATGAGTTTTGACTTTCTATGCATCTACTCTCATTGTTAATTTAGGGATGCTATTGAAAATCCCCTAAATTTTCTTATGTTGAAATTCTAATTGTTTTGGTGATCTTAACTATTAGCGTGTGGTTTAGCCTAAGCGGAGCCATCCATCTTTTGTTTTCTATTATCGTTAAGTGGCTAACGTTTTAATTCTTATTGCTCTTACTCAAAAGCATGCAATTTTTATTCCAATCATTTAAATCATACATAGTCCTGCATCAAATAATGATCCAATTTCAGAGTTAGCAAATATAGAAGGTGAACACAGAAATTAATGAAAATTTTGACGTTAGGGAGTACATAAATGATGCTGATATATATGATAATTGTAGTGTGAAAGAATAATAAAATTCTAATAACTCAAAATATAGTGAAAAATCATTTTAATGCTGACGATGTTGAATGTTATGTTTATTTTTATATTTCTTATTAATTATTATTCAATTTTATGATAAAGATTAAGTGCTGCGGACATCAGTACGACGATTTGGCGCATCTATCACAGGAGGCGTCGTAAATCAACGACTATTATTTAAATTTTCATTTATGAATTATTTACTAAATTTTAGCTCTTGTTTTATGTATTTCCTGTTTTACCCCTAAGTATTTGAGTGTTGTGGCCCAAGGGGCAATTTTGTAATTTTTATTTTTCTCATGTTGTGGCCTATATATAGGGCCTTAAGCTATTGTAATGAGGATGAAGATTTTATATTAAAAAATTTTGTGTCCACACTTGTGTTCTTGTGAGAGAGCATTAGTGAGATTCCTATGAGAGGAATCGGAGTTGTCACCAGCCGCAGGATGGGTCCGGGCTTGTGATTTGAAGTCCCTTGGAGAAGGGCAAAAGCATCACCCGTCAGTCTTCGAAAGAGTCCGAGGCTCGCGGTTTTTGTTTTCTCTCTTTCGTTTTATCTTCTATCTTTGGTTTTTGTTTTCTTTATTCCGTCTTTGTATTTTCGTATTCCTTCGCCACCTTCCATCATTCGTCTTCGTCACATCCAACTCCACCAAATTTCCCCCAACTTCCTCCATACACCAAGCTCTACTGAAAATTCCCCATAGCCTCGGCCACCTCCATCCGTCCCCAATTGGCCACCGGCCAAGACCACAACCGCCGGCCCCCTCATCTTCCTAGCCGCCGACCACTCCCCTCCTTTTCCCCCATCCAATTTTATTTCCTATTCTAGATTAAATTGAATGTAGGAAAGTTTTGAAATTCAAAATTAATCATTGCGAATTTTCAAAATCTTTCCTAATTTAAATAGTCTATTTTAGGAAAGTTTCTTAATTAACTCAATTTGAATTTCAAATTCAAATTGAGTTTAATTGAGCCCTCTACCATCTCATAAATCTCCTCTTTGGGTATAATTAATTAAGGGATAATTCCGGAAATTCAAATTTCGTTGAATTTGAATTTCAAAATTATTTCCTATTAATTCTCCTATTTTGGGAAAGTTTTTATTTTAATCTAATTTGAAATTGAAATTCAAATTGGATCACAAATAATACTTTCCAAAATCTTAAACCTATTTTAAAGAGCCTTATTTATTTTAATTAAACTCCCTCTTGGCTTATCCCTGCCGTCGGCTACCCTACTTAGTCAATTAGGATTTATTTCCTAGTTGACTCATATTTCCCTTTGCAATTAACTCAAATCATTCCCCACCCACCCAGCCGTTACTTCTTAAATCAAATAATTGATTTAGGAAAACAATTCCCTTTTTTTCTTTCTCTCACCCGCCCCCTCTCATTCATTAACTCCAGCTCTTTGGGAAAGAATTCCCAAATTTGAGAATTCCCAAAATCTCAGGGAATTATAGCACAATTTAATTCCTATCCCTCCGCGTGAAACTGAGCCATTAATTCCTTCCATAGGCTGAGAGTGGAATTAGGAAATTCTGGTCACAATCAGCCACCTCCTCCTTAATTGTGTTGCTTGGTATTTACTCAGTTTTATTTCCTAGTTTATTGCCCAAATCAGTTCACTGATTTTGGGAATTGAAATCCATCAAATCTCTGTCATCCCGCCGTTCCCTTCCTCTCCAAATTGCTCCAGGTTTTGAATAAAGACCTGAAGAATATTTTCAGATTTTGTGAGACATTTGAAGTTTGTCCATCTTCCATAGCAAAGCGATTTCCGTTCTACATCATTAAGCTTTAATGTATTTATTACTAAGTTTTATTTTTTTAGACTAATTTACTATAACAAGTCTTTTTTTGAAGAAATCATGAGCGTCATTAGGTCCCAAAAACACTCCTTTTCCTAATCATTGGAATAAATGGCTGATGAAGCATCTCTACTCCTTCAACCCACACAAAAAAGGTTCAAACTCCCGCCCTCATTACCACTCCATTCTCCATCCCAACAAATATCACTCCACCTTCTTCCACAAGCACACCAGCCTATTCCATACCAATCACTAATACCCTACCAAATGGGCCAACATACTAGTTTATTTCCTCCACCACCACTATAATATTGTGCTAGACTGTCCACATTGTACCCTCCTACAATAGCACCCTCACAATACTGCTCTTCTAGGCAATACTCATACCCTCCTTAACTCCATTGAACCCTTTTATTAGCCATCCAACATAGCCTCATAGTGAAGATAGAAGGCCATTTGTTGAACCTAAGTGCAAGATATAAGTATTCAACCTATATTGTTCTTTAATTACTCTTATTTATCATAGAAGAAGATATCGATCAATATGAAAGATTTTTAGTTTAGAGAGTTTGAGGTATATAATTTCTAATGCAATTCTTTGCAAATACTTTTCTTATTATTAGTTTTTAATTATTTTTTCAAAATATAAGAGGACTTTTAATGGCATTCGTACCATCAATATATGATATACGTGAACTTTAATAAAATTGAATATATTAGCCATTAAATGATATGCTTGGCAGCATATGCCACACTAGACAAAGAAAGACCTAAAATTATAGGAGAGCAAATATGGGGAGGCTTGGTTGCTTGTTGGAGTGTGAAGATTACAACAATATGATGGATGACAAATGCGCATCTGATGCTGAAGGCATGGGCCCTTCTTTCCTTAGCAATGGCTTTATTCCTTTTATGTAGCTAAAGAAAAGAATAGTAATGTTTATTTTCTATGCTATTTACATAAATATATTCAAATGTCATTTATTTGTATGTGCATTTAGAGAGGGTGTTGGGTAGGGCAATCTCTCTTTGTAGGTTGCATGCTAAGTCCCATTGAAGGCAGAGTGAAACTTTATGAATGGATTTTAAATCTAGAAGGGCATATACATGTTTAATCATTTTAATATCATTTTTATTTTGTACATGTTCTATATAATCTATTAAACCTAATTATAATTTTAATGTATGTAGCATAATTATATATGATTGAAAGAGATGTTTGGTCAAGGATTTATAGAAGGAAGCTCTTTCCAACCATTATATGCTAATTTGTAGACAAGCTACTAAGAGAGTGAAAAAGAGAAGATTATATAGATTTGCCTTCCTTGATGATTTGATAAACACACCAACATCATCTATTTCGATTATTATGCTATTGCCTATAGATGAGCATATATAACTAGTGATGAGCTATATAGCTACCTTGTTTGTAGATCTCAAGAGCCAAATATCAGCTACACAGATTGAGTATCAACACATTATTAAAATGTTCTTTCGTGGTACTCATAATTACTGACCTCTATTGCTAGCAAATGTGCACGAAGATGCAAGAAGTGAGGTTGAGAGAGAATAGAATTGATGGGGTGGGGAGTTTGAGTAGTAAAGTTAATGTTAAAACTCTGTTGACTTATGGATGACAATACTTTTTGTATGTTTTTTATAGTCTTATGGGTTTTCATGAATTTTTGCCTATACATGATTCAGTTTTGTATGAATTCTTATTTACTATTGGTTTTGTTTATAAATTATTTTTTAGACTCTTGTTCATAGTTAATATATAGTTATTTATATTTGATTTAGTTCTTTGTTATTATCTACGGTATGTTGGTATTGTAAATTATCAAATAAATTTGAATATTTTATTATGAAATATTACTATATCTAATTTACTTGTGATACGCAATTCCTATTCCTTTGTTATAAGAATTGCATAATTAAAAATTTATTATAGAGCCTTCAATCTTTTAATATTCTAGGTTTGATTGATCATTGATGAAAATTTCATCACTATGCCTATTTCATAGCTTGGTATGATGTAATATTAATCTTAAATCTTTATAAGTTTCGACAAATTATATTAATTGATAGAATATTTATCGATAATTATAATTATCATCAATAAATTTCTACGAGTATAATTTCTACCAATATTTTTGGTGTTATTTTTTCGATAATTTTCTATTGGCAGAGCTTTCATCAATAATAATGGATTTATTTATCATCATTTGTGATGAATTAATGGCATAAATTGATTTCCAATAGTATTTTTACCAATGTACAACCACCAATTAAAAATTTCATCAATAGCAAGATTTTCAACGGATTGTAATCTATTGCTAACGATTTTTTTTTTTAATCGGTGATAGGACAATTTCTTATAGTGTTCATGTAGCACTAACAACAACAAACAATCAACAAGTACTAACATAGAGACAGTTTTGTTTGTTTAGCTATCCCTTGCTCGTGTTTGTGCATATCTTCCTCCCCCTTAGAGGAAGAAGGCATCATAGATTGAATTAACTCATCCTCAAGTCTCCATACTCTCATTGTCTCATGTTTCTTGTTCCTTGAGAGAGTGTCCCCAAGCCATTTCTAAGGGAGGTCTTGCCTACTCAATTTGTTGATTTCTCTCTAGGGCACTCTAGTTCCTCTGCATTTGTTTCTCATCTAGATTAGAGAGCTAAGATTCACAATAATATGAGACTTCAATGGATTGTATACATGATGAGAATAATTTTAACCCTAGTTTAGTTTATCCGACTAAATCAGCTTGCCAAGGGCATTCCAATGGTTTATGGTGACAGATTTGCTATGCTCCCTAAAAGTAATGGTGAGGAGGATGTCGATCACATTGCAGTGTCTTCTTATCCTATCACTCCCCGCTTCATAGGATGGCATTCACTAATATCTTTATGATCTACAGTGTCATTCGCTTTGCATGTTGATTTGGTGACATTTATGAATGCCATCTTATAGAAAAATTATTGGCTCAATGGCCAAGATGTTCATGATCGTCTAACATAAGCTTTTCATGATTATTTCCACAACAACCATCAATGATTCTTCCTGGCGTCTTCTTAGATGACCTTGATGTTTTTCTTGTTGTCACGCCAAATAATCTTCACATCCAATTCTTTGTCAACAACAATATATGTACACCCTTTGTGTCCAAGCGAATCCCTCCTACAATTTCGCAAAGGGCAAATTTGATGTGAAACCAAGTTGGGATTGCACATAGAAATTTATAAAGATTGAATTAGGCGTTGTAACATCAACCAATGTTTAACTTAGAAAGATTCTACGAATTAAAAGTTGTCTAAATCTATATGACAAGCAATTACACAATAAAAGAGCAAGATCTCAAATAATATCAATTAGGAAATGGAAACGCAAGTGCAATAAACTAACAATCCACCACGTAACAAAGAGAAAAGTCACATCGAGTTTCCCTCACTCATGTTTTTTATGGGTTTTTAGCAGAAGAAGAATCACCACAATCTGGAAGATGACACCACAAGGGAAAGGACACCTAGGGTAGAGATCCAAGGAAAGCTAGCCGAAGGAGGAGTTGTGTGAAGATAACAGGTGATTCGCCAATGTCCGGTTGGAAGATGCTCATTGATGGAAGGTACTAATGTGAAGAGGATGCGATCCACGTAATCGTCCACAACATCATCAACGTTGAAGTTTAAGTCGAAGAAAGAGGATCGGAGAAGACCCGTTCATCCTTGATCATCATACACGAATCCGTGATTGTGTTCCGGATCGGCCATGCATGGGGGTGACGTCGGCTTGAAGATAATCCTTGTATGTGGAGGAGAAAGGTGGGGGAGAGTTGGAGAGGAGGAGAATTTCGGCTAGGATTACGGTGGGTTGTGTTGGGATGGAGGGTGGTGAATTAGAAGGGCTTAGGTTGAAGGAAATCTGAAATTAGTTCTCAGATTTTTTATGGAGGGAAAGATTAATTTGAAATCCAAATTAATCTTAATTGAGGGCTTAAGTGGGGTGGCAACCAAGGGGAATTTAAGGGGCATTTATTGAGAGTCTAGGTGGCAAATTGGAGAGAGAATGGGGCTATAGAGTTGGCGGCCATAGGGGGAGGGATTTAATGTGTCTAGGTTCGATGTATGGGTCTGGGCAGGATTTAATTAGGGATTGTCATTAAATCTGAAATTGATTTCAGATTTAATGTAATTAGAAGGTTTCCTAATTTAAGTTTATTAATAGGAAAATCTTTGAAATTCAAATATAATTTGAATTCAAATGAGTCAACTTTCCAAATTAATAATGAGGAAATTAGGAAAGTAATTAAGGTTGATTTGAATTTTGAAATTCAAAATTGAAAGGTCATGGGAGGGAGGGTCGGCGGCTAGTGGAGGCTAGGGGGAGACCGGCGGCGGACGGGTGAGGGGAGGCCGGCGGCTTAGGGAGGTGGTGAGGGTTGGCGGGTTAGGGAAAGAAAGAGAAGGGTTTTGGAAGATTCGGCCGGCGGCAAGGGGTCTTGGGCTAGGTGGCCGATGGTGGTAACCAAGGAAGGAGGAAGAAGGAAATACTAAGTACTAACCGTGAGTCTCGGAATCCACTGGCGGCTGACGGGTGATACAAGTATCTCTCCTAAGGTTTCTCCTCTCAAGAACTCACAAAGATGTCAAACAAGAAAAAATGGAATTTCTTTCATAATCATCATCCCAAATACAAGATCAAGGACCTAATATATAGGCCTCATAGAAAAAAAAAGGGACTAACATGCCCATAAGGCTACAACTCAAATCAACACACAAGCAATGGTGCAAACGCAAATAAAGTAAATCTGAGTTAATGCATAAAATATATCAAATATATAAACTCCTCGTTGTTGTAGTATCTCGTTCCCTTACTGTTCCTCTCTGAATTGGATTTCCCTCCCAGAATCGGCCAGGACGAAGTTGAGATCGTCCAGGCCGATCAGTGCATGGAAAACAGCTGATTTCTGGAGTGTTTTCTGGATGATTTCTGGACAGGATCGTCCGGGCCGATCGTGAGATCGTCCAGGCCGATCTGTACTGTAGAAATTATCGGCCAGACAATAGCCCTGGGTGAGGTCCAGGACGATCAGGACTTGGTCTGATCGTCCCGGGACGATGTGAATATCGGCCTGGCCGATCAGTTCACAGATATAAGAAAATCAGCTCGTTTTGAGGAGAGAGAAAGTCATTTTATAAAAACGAAAATATCTGAGGAGAGAGAAAGAGAAAAGGAAAAAGAGAAAAGCTGGTTTTCGGAGACCGCGGAGCGCTTTTCGTCCGACGCTGCTGTTGGGAAAAGTGGAGATCTCGTGGTAAGGACTCCGAATCCTATTTCTGTTTTCAAAGATGTTGTGTTTTGATCGAGTTGTGATCTGTTTTGTGTTTTCGTAGTCGACTTTTCGACATGATTTTGATTTGACACAACTTTCACCGCACAACTTTTAGAGTGTTATAGATATGATTATTCTACACGATTTGACTGTATTCTACGAATTTTCTTCCGGTCGGAATTGGTTCTACGCGATTTTAATCGAATAGAAAATTATCAGGATGTTTTCTGACTTGGTTTCTATAGAATAAAAGTCTTGCATTGATGTTATAGATATTCTATTGTAATTTGGTAGAATTTGGAAATCGTGTCTTTTTGCAGGATTTTTGTGTAAATTTGACCGACTGCCGTTACGCTGCCCGATTTTCGTATGATTTCCGAATTGTCTGAGATTGATAGATTGAATCGATATGAATATGATTATTGATATGATTGCTTTAATAGTGACTATTGAATTGCTTATTGATTGAATTGACTATTGATACTGGAACCCAAGTGGAACCTGGTTGAACGTTGGTGAAGATTGATATTGACCTGTACAGGATGGTGGGCCGACGGGCTTTCCTTTAAACCATTGATCATTGATATAACGATTGGGAGTTATAAGGAGTTTATATGCCGACGGGCGGCCGACGGGCAAAAAGAGTGACGACTCTTATTGATAGACCAACGTACGGACTACAACAGCAACGGATTCTACAACAGCAACATGACCAGTTGATTTTACTTGTCCAGTATATAGTATTGAATTGCATGTTTACTGTATTGATTTACGGATTTATTGCTTTATCGATTTCTGCCTTATTGATTTGATTGATCGGATTTACTGTATCGTACGATTTCATTGATTTCATTGATTGATTACCGAGCATTGATTACTGAGCATTGATATGGATATTGATAGATATAGATACTGCATTGATAGCATGGACATGGACATCGTATGGATTCATTGTATTGCCGCCTAGATTTTATAGATTCACTATTGCTATTGCTTCTACACTGTATTGAACTGCTGCATTTGATTCATTGCTAGTATAGACTGGGCTTTATTGTATTGATTTTATGATTTCATACCGATCGATTTAATTGACCAGATAGTATTGTTTTGATTGATTCGACTTGATACGATTGATTTGACTGATCGACTGATTTCCTACTGTTTATTGATTCTTCTACCGCTGCATTGACTACTGATTTGATTTCCGGATTGCATAGATTCATTGACCATTGACTGATTCAGATTGATAGATTGACATGCATATTGATAGCATCGCCGTGCTTTGATTTCAGTCATAGGTATTAGGTGACCTGCTGGGCTTTGTAAAGCTCATTATATGTGGTTGATATTTTCAGGTCAGGGTTCGGGAGCAGGAGATAGGAGTTGATCCAGATCTTCAGGTTTTAGTTCTTTTGATCGATTGATGATTCTTTTGTACTCAGGACAGGATAGATTTCTCTACTTGTATTGATAGTTTAGTTCCTGAGTATTGTACATGATGTTTTGAGATATGAATCGACTATTATATTGATGTTTTAAATGTTATAGATGTTTGATAGATCGCTTATTGAAGGTTTTAGATAACTCTGGTAAATTGTTTGGCTATTGATCGACGTTCTTTCCAAGTTAGATCTTGGGGCGTGACAGTTGTAGCCACCGATTTACGATGCTTCCGGCGGTAGACATTCCGGAATTTCTTACTAATGTCCTCATCAAAATTAGTCTTGCCCAATGATTTCAAATAACATCAAGTCGGCGACATCTCTATGAATGCCCTTCAAGCCCGACTCATGGATCCTTTCCACAATTCTATGAAGGAGCAAGTCAATCTAACTAGATAGTTTCTAATTACGCACACTATATATATATATATATGTAGAACACCAAGTAATATGTAAATACATATTAAAAATAATTGTTATGATTTCATTGAAATAATAAAGGAAAAAGAGGAATGGCTGTGTGAAAATATATTACTTAATGATATTTAAGAATAATGTTTTACTAAGAGGGGATGTGATAATATGTGACCGCTGAGAAGAGGCATAGTTAGAAGGATATGAAGAATGTAAATGTAGTTAGGGGAGAGAATACTGTTGCAGTGTGCAGCAATGCATGGGAGTTCCTTCTAATCAAGAATAAATATGCAAGAGAAATGAAGACTGTGAGGAGAATATTACGCATATTTCTTCTCATAAATCCATCAATTTCATTAAATCAAGAAATTTAATAGATTTAATGAGTTAGAGATTGATGATACAACAGAAGGAAAAGAGATTTAGGCATTATTTGAGACAGCTTTCTTACTGTTCATTAAAATAATTTTTTAGTACAGAAATTTTAATTTTTGTATTAAAAGCTTCTTTAAGATGCAGTAAGAAAGTTGTCCGAAACGAAACCTTAACATTTTCTAAGCTTTAAATTCCTCAATTTTGTTATTTGATAATATTTAATATAAATCCCACTTAAATTTTACCTTAAAGCTACTGCCAAACAGATCTTAAATCTGTATTAATTAATTTGTGCGGATGTTGAACGTCGTCTGGAGGTCAATCAAAATGCGTCATGTCACCCATTTGTTCGGTACCGCAGTTCGGTACCGTTGATGTTGACCTACAAGCCTAAGGAAAAAAAAAAAGATAACGTACCCGTTCGACGCCGAACTTCGCACGTCGCGCACGATCGACGTCGCCTCACGCACGTCCTCTGCACGACCCCTCTGCCTCGTTAAAAATTGAGGAAATGAGAGAGATCGGGCTCTCTCACTCTCACTCTCGCTCTCTCCTTCTCTCGCTCGGCCTAGCTCGTCCGACGACTTCCCTTCCTGTTGGAACGGAAGTTACGACATTTTGAATCGGAAGCAAGATCGGGAGCTCGCCTGTGAAGTTGGATCGGAAGTTACATTTTGATCGGAAGCAACAGCGGGTACTCACTGGCTGTGAAGTGATCTCCCTCCCCTTCGACTGCTCCCTCTGCTCTCTCGTGGCCGGTCGACTTCGCACCTTCGACGGCTTGCCCTGCCAGTAGGATCGGAAGTTACTACCTTTTAATCGGAAGCAACAAGGGAGCTCGCCGGATTGTAAAGGTAACATTCATCCTTTCGCGTGCTTCTCTGCTTCATCCAGCGACGTTCCCTTACCTGTAAGATCGGAAGTTAGACATTTTGATCGCAAGCAACTATGGGAGCTCACTGGTTGTGGAGATAACTTTCTCCTTCTCATGCGCTTCTCGGCCAAATCCTCTTATTTCGCCGAACAGAGAGATAGTGAGAGGGAGGGATATTTTAATTAATTAAATTTTTTGGTTAATTATAATTAATTAATCTTAATAATAATTAATTAAGATTAAATATAATTAAATATTTTAATTACATTTAATTATTCTTAATAATAATCATTTAAAATTAATTAAATTAACTTTAATTAATTAGTTTTAATTATGGTTAATTATTATAATTAATAATTAACTATAATTAATTTAAAAATTAATTAAAATTTATTTGAATTTTAATTGATTATTATTAAATAAAATTAACTATAATTAGGTATTGTAATTATAGTTAATTATTATAATTATAATTAATTGAAAAAAGGGTTAATTAATTATAATTAATTTAAAAAGAAAGGATTGCTTGGAATCCCCTCCTACCTCGATCCTCGAGCCGACAGTCGTCGACGACTCTTCTCCTCCGGGCCCCAAGGTATAAATTTCTAACTTAAATCCCGTCCTCGACGTTTGCGGCGGATCGAGAACCACCTATACGCGCTCTTGTAGCACGGTGGGAGGGAGCCCGGTGCGACGCATACGACGAGGTGGGTAAGCCCTATACACGCTCTTGTAGCGTGGTGGGGAGTCACTGCTGTTCTGGTACGTCACTACTGTTCTACTGTACGGGTACTGCTGAAGGCCCCATACACGCTCTTGTAGCGTGGTGTGATGAAATTTGTACGGCCGCGGTGTCTAAGGACACCTACCATACACGCTCTAGTAGCGTGGTGGGAAGGCCCAGAACCCCTATTTTCCCCCAAACGGGGGATATGCCGGGGTGCTACCGAAATTTTCACTGAAATGTACAAAGACTTGAACAATTTGAAGACCTTCTTGGGCAACAATGCAGAAGACCTGTACTTGAACAGAAATGTACAGAACTTGAACTAAATGAGCAGAGGACTTGTACGAAGAACAGACAGACTTGTGGACCTAAACCTGAACAAAATTCTAAATGATTTTTTAAAAGGTCAAAATCAAAAGAAATGAAACCAAACTGGAACCAAAATTCAAATCAATTTGAACATGAAACTGAACTTACAAGGACTTCAAAAGACCCCAGAAGACTTTGAACAAGCACTTGAACTTGTTCTTGGAACTCGAACCATGCAACATCAGGGGACCCGAACATAGAACTCAAACTCAAATGAACTCTAACATGAATTGAATAAGATCACTCAAGCTCACTACTTGAACTCAAACTGGAACAAGATGTGGAGAATAGGGAACTCAAATTGAACTCAAGTTGAATCCAAATTTGACATGAGCAATAAAAAGCTTGAACTTTCAAGAACAATACACAAGACTCAAGCATGAGTTGAACCTTGAACTTGGGTTCAATGGAACATATAGAACTAGGCTTTAGATGAATGAGCAAATCAAGATCTAGGTGCACAGTCGTCCAAGCTAACAACAAGTTGCAAGTAGAAGATGAAATCTCGATGCACACGAAAGATGAATGCAACGAACTCCTACGACAATTCTTACAAATGCCTGTTGATTGAGATGACAATACTGGAGATCAAAAGTAGAGGATCGTCCTCTACAAACAAATGCAAACATCAAATCACCTGAGATTGGTGAAAGGTGGGTAGAATGCAAGAACAATGATTCTTCTACGAATACTCCTAGGAGCTCGTAGTGGATACACGGGTCTCTACAAGCAAACACAATTTACTTGTGGATAACAACAATGGATACATCATAGGTGCAACGAACCACTGTGGACACAAGTACGGATGTCACCTATGCAGTGGTGATTAAGATCTTCATATACGTCGGGTACAAGGGCAACTCGATGGTACGAAAAAAGACACCTCCTAATGAAATGGAAGAGATGTTTGAACAAATTAGAACAGAACTTCCTGGTGTCCCAAATATTCTTCCTGGTCTTATCCTTGGGAAGAAAATAATTCTGGTGTCCACAAACACCGGAAATAGCAAGTCTACTACGCCGAAGAGCCTAAAAGGAGTTCTTTCCAAATCAGCAGTCTTTGACTCCAAAGTTCAGAAAGATCCTTCCCCGATGCATGAGAAAAGAGGAATCAACATTAAGATGAGGAGATGCCTCGTAGCATCAAGACGTCACACCACCGGATTTGCAACACTCATACAAGCAGACAGAAGACGTCTACAATCTACAACGCAACGTCACCAGATCTGTAACACTCATACAAGCAGACAGAAGGCGTCTACAATCTACAACGCAACGCCACCGGATCCGCAACATATTTATTAACGGACGGAAGGCGTGTATAAGCTCTCAAGTCTCAAATGAAAAGTGCATCCAAACGATAGTTATTTACACAACTACAAATACTCCAAAGTACCCTCGCACAAGTGCACCGTAGTTTGTATACACATAAGTACACAAGGGGTAAATACAATCCTGACTCGCATGAGCCCCGGCGAGCGTGTTATTGGTACACACGTGACGCCTAGGGATGCTGCGCGGGTCAATAAGTGAATTCTAGTTCGAACCCGATCCTCTTATACGGATCAATAGGAGTGGACATTGTTCGAACTCTCAAACAAATACACGGTTGTGGCGACCGTTGTATTTATTTAATACATTCATTTTAGGCCTTCAAGGCTTATAATCAAAAGAATTCATTAAACAAAAAGGCATAAAGCCTACAAGAAAACCCGATCCTCCTAAAGCAAGCAAATAGGAGTAGACAGGTTCGAACCATTGGATAAATATCCGGTCACGAAGTTGACCAGAATATTTATCTTATACATTCATTTTAGGCCTTCAAGGCCTATAATAAAAAAAATTCATAAACAAAGGCACGAAGCCTACGAAACCCGATCCTCTGTCAACAGTTCGACAGAGTCGACAAGGTTCAATCAACAAATGGAAATGACCCCATGAACACCCCGATGATGGCCGTGTTGAATGCAAATCTCAACCGAAGGGGTCCATTCACAAATATTTTCAAATGCCAACCAATAAATCTCAAAATTCAAAGATATTTAAATCTGAAATAAATCCATCAAAAATTTAAAGCAAAATCCTTCCACCCTCCGCAACAGTTTGCCGAGGTGGACAAATTTAAATATAACTTCAGCTCACAAAGAGCGAAATGCCTAGTCGAAAATATCACTAGGATCAATTCTCAAACCAATCTACTGCTAGTAAGGACGTGGTACGTGTCCTCTAACCGGCGGTCTGCCGCCAAATGGCACCGCAGGATAAACGGTTATAATGACCCGGGGCCCTCTGAACCGAGTGGTTTTGCCGCCAAATGGCACCACGAAATTCCGGTTATGGCCAGAGCCAATGCGTTCCTTATTGGCATCAAATCCTTGAGATATGAATCAATAGGATATAATCGATAGGGCACAAAGCCCTCTGTTAGCTAAGGTGGATTTAAATTTGTCCCCTTATGCAAATACCCACCCAGGTCTACAAGGTCCCCTTGGACGAAGCAACCCATGGCTGCCGACAAGGATCATTCTGTCAGGTTGGGTCGACTACCTCCTCTGACTAAGTAGACCAGGGACCATGATGGCCCGGGATGACGGAACCATGGGATCTTGATCGAGTCTATCATCCATTCCTCCACCATCCGCTTTAAGTACAAGATGGTGCAATTTCTGTTTTAAATATCAAACTCTCTAGATTCCCAAATCCAAATTCAGTTCTCAAATATCCAAACCCATTGCTGCTACTATATGCCAGATAGCACGTATACTCTACGTATCTGATCGACGACTGCCTTAATCGAAAGTTCTCTCTCGTGATCGGGAGGGGTAATTAACTATAGGGGCTTGCGCCTATAGGAAACTAGAACTCAGATCATAAAGTCCTCGCAAAATGAGGGCGAAATCTCTGGGTAGTGTCTTATCTACAAACCCATCTGCCTTCCAAAATTTACCCAGGAACTTATTTCGTTAAAACTCCCTCGCCGAATAAAGAAAGCGCGGCGGGGAGGCCGGGGACGAATTTTCGGAGCCCACAGCTGACTTGATTGAAGATGATTCACCTCCAAAAATAAAAAAGCTGGCAACCTCCGCACAAAATAATCTCTCTTAAATCTGTAGCAAAATAGAGGAAGTCGTCTTCTAATGGGATGCAAAAGTTCTTATTTTTATTATATTATTAATAAGATGTGGGTGTTATAACTACAAAAAAAAGTCATTTTTCAAGGGTTAGGTAAGAAAATCCCAATCTCTTACGATTTTTACTGGGTGAGTGGGTGACAATAAATTAAAAAAGATAAAAATTTTAAACTTTTTTCTTTTTTGGAAGGACACATGATTGTTTTTCGTATGTTTTATATTTATTTATTTATTTATTTTTCTCACTGCAATTCGGATAATTATTAACAATGAAGAAGAAAAGGAGTGGACGACATCCTGTGATGAGGAAGACTCTGTGAGCTACAGTTGATTCTTCTGGTCTACTTCTAGACCGTGGCGGGCGTCAATCCGATGATTTCCTGGGCGGAAATTGCATGTGGACGGAGCCGCCGAATTGTAGATTTCAGCCTTGGTTAGAGTGCGCATGATAGGTCTGCCGTTCTGAAGCTTCCAGGTTGCATACCTGAACTAAGGATTCATGGATCCGCCCTTCTTGTCTCCTTCAATTCTTTTGTCTCTGCTGTGAGATTCGGTGATTGGAGTAGTTTGCTGTTTAAGCTTATAAGATTCCCAGGGACCTGCCGAGCTGGGAGCCTTGATAGCTAAGAACGGCGGGGATGGAGAACAGGGAACTCAAAAGAGTATTTAGCTTAGGGATGTGGGATTTGGCGCTCGAATGCGTGATGGATTACATCCACGATCCTTGCGACCGAGCTGCGATCTCTCTGGTCTGCAAGAAGTGGCACCGAATTGATTGTCTGACGCGGAAGCACGTGACGATCGCCGTCTGCTACTCGACAACCCCGCAGAGACTCCATAAGAGGTTTCCCGGGTTGGAGTCACTCAAGGTCAAAGGGAAGCCCCGAGCGGCTATGTTTTTTAATCTTATCCCTGAAGACTGGGGAGGTTACGCCGGGCCGTGGATCAACGAGGCCGCTCTTAACTTTACGTGCTTGAAATCGCTTCACTTCCGCCGGATGATTGTGAATGATGTAGACATTGATGTCCTGGTTCGTGCTAGAAGTCATATTTTGCAGTCGCTGATGCTGGATAAATGCTCTGGGTTTTCAACAGACGGTCTTCTTTTTATTGCCAGCTCCTGCAGGTAATTTAATTTGGCTGAACTTTATTTGTGTTTTTTTGTCTTATTTTATTATATTTACTTCTTACTATCACTTAGCTGCCATTTTTTATGGTTATCACAATATGAAAGATTTTTACAGGTACTGAGCTTATTTAACTACTTCCTTCTTTGGATAATTGCTGTTTCTTTTGTTAAACTCCCTCGAGATTTTTTATTTCCACGAGATTCTAAGGGGCTGTTTGGTATCGAATTTATCGTGGGATTTAAGTCGGATTTACGCTAAATCCAGCCAAACGGTTCTTGTGCGCGCGTTAAATCCCGGGATTCCGTAAATCCCGGATTTACGGATTTATGGCTTAAATCCCGGATTTACTAAATCCCTCGGTTCGGTGGATTTAACGGGATTTAACACTAGAAGCGCGCGAAAGGGAGAAAGTTAACTTCACAGCCAGCGAGCTCCTGTTTTCTTGCTTCCGATCAAAATGTCGTAACTTCCGATCCGACAAGAAGGGAATGTCGTCGAAGGAGCGAAGTCGAACAGCCACGAAGGAACACAAGTAGCGACGCGCGCAATCTGTACACCTGCGAATCAAAGAAGTCGAAGGAGCGAAGTCGAACAGCCACGAAGGAACCAAAGTAGCGACGCTCGCAATCTGTACACCTGCGAATCAACGAAGCCGAAGGAGCGAAGTCGAACAGACACGAAGGAAGCGAAGTAGCGACGCGCGCAATCTGTACACCTCCTGCGAATCAACGAAGCCGAACAGAAAAGAAAAGATGAAATACAAACCCTAGACGCCTCAAAGTTATTATCGATTAACTTAATTTATATAATTTAAAAAAATAATAATTAAGTTAATTAATTAAATAATTAATAGTAGAATTAGTGCATAATTTAATTATCTAATTTAACTTAATTGATTAATTAATGATATAATTAGTAATTAAATATTAATATAATTAGCTTATTTAATATTTCAACTCTCATTTTGGTCCATGTTAGTTTGTAATTAACTTTTTATTAAATTTTTGGTCATTTTATATGACCTAAAATTGATTTTATTATGTTTTATGCAATGATCTTAATTTCATAAATATCTCCTTTAAACTTAAATCCCTAATCACCATAAATCCTGATATATGTTTCCAAACAGTTTCTCAGGATTTAACAAGATTTAACATTTAACATACCAAACAATTTTTAGGATTTAACACATTTCGGATTTACTAAATCCGGATTTATTAAATCTCACTAAAGTTAAATCCCACTTGTTGCCAAACAGCCCCTAAGTTTATTGGCTTCATAGGTTCAGAAGTTTTCTAGGAGTATTGAATGTGGATGCCCGTCGAACTAGTATTATTTATTTTATGAATGTGCTCACGGCTACATATCAACCATTCTGGTAAATTTCAATTTTCAAAATGAAATTTTATCTTTCTTTCAACCAACTTGATGAAAGCAGGGATGCCCTCCTTGCACTAATGACTATATATTGAATTTGCTGTATATTATATTGATTTTTGTTAAAAGAACAAAGCATTTGGTCCTAAATGGTAGTTCGATAATGGGTTGGGATTCTCTACGGTTACAAAACAAAATGTACGGATACCGTTGTTCATTTCAGCATTTCAATCCACTTTGGACGGTTATTAGAACTTGTAAAACAAAGCACTACACTCCATAGGGATTACAGAACTCAACAATATATATTATTTTTTTTTAATTTTTTTGTAACAGAACTCAACAATATGAATCAGCTATTCATTAGAAATAGCAACACTGATTTACACCATTAATCTCTAACAATCTTTGTACTATAGTAACAAACTCTGCAGTAGTTAGAAGTATAAAACGGCCACTGTAAGTGTTTTGAAATTACTGAAAAAATGATACAAAAACCTTTTCCAGTTCCTCTTGTTCTTTTTTTATCTTCTTCTTCCTTTACTCTTTTACTGTAGAATGCCTTCATTCAACGTTTAAAATTGCGCAATAAAAGGCGCGCCTTAAGGCGCGCCTCAGCGCATTTTCGACCAATTAAGCCTCAAAGCCTACGCAATAAGTTTAGTTTATGAGGCTTACGCCTCAAGTTTACTGAGGCGCGCCTTATGGCGCGCCTCGCCTCATATATTTAAGGCGTCGCCTTTTTAAAATTTAACCTAATTTATTTTTTTTTCAGTTCGGACCCCCAGTTGCCGACGTGGCGCGCCTAGTGAAATGTCGACGTGGCATCAACATTTAAACCCTTGTAAAGGTCGAATGGCGGAGTCGACGTTTCGATTTTCAAGTTACAGTAAACTTTCGAACTTTCAAGCATTCACCCGGAGGAATTTCAAGCATTCTTCACTCAGTTTCTTCTAAGATGACGTCACCCCCAAAGAAAAAGGTAACTTAATGCTATGTTTTCTGTTTCGTATTGCGTATTTTGTGGTTATGCTATGCGTTCGCGTTGAAGGGTCTGAAGATCTTTCGATTTTATGCTTATTCTATGCGTATGCATGGCTTCTCGAAACTTTTTAAATGTTTGATACTGTGATGCCATCGTGTTTTCTCTGTATTCAGGTTTATATGATAAAATTGAGATTTGAAACATAAAACCTAACCAAATTTTAACCATCGAGTAAATATGCGTAGGCTGTGCGTACTCAATGCGTCTTTTGTGCATACACAATGCGTACACGTTGCTTACTTAGTGCTTACACTATGCGTACTTTATGCGTGCGTATAATTTGCTGTATGTTTCGTGCAATGTGCGTGTGATGTGCGTAATATATGCGTATGATATGCGTACACTGTGCGTGACCGTTGCTTATATTATGCGTATGTTGTGCTAGTTTTGTGCGTATCTCATTTACTTATTTTTAATCTATCATTTTTTACAATTTTCAGACATATGTTCGTCCAATTACCTATAGATGTTATGTTTCTTCGTTTCGAATAGTCTGTGATAACTTTGCTTGGCAAATTACTCCTGAAGTCAAGGACAAATTGAAATATTTAAAGATGATACAGTTTTTGGAATTTCCTGGGTTTGAGCAAAATGTCCCTCTTATTTATGAGCTGATCTCAAGGTGGGACATTTCAAAACAATGCTTTGTTATAAAAGGTCAACCCATTCCTTTCACTGCTGATGAAGTGGCCCTTCTCACTGGTCTGCCAAATAAAGGAGAAGAAATATCCTGGCATTCCTTAGCACATACTTCAGTTACATCAACGGAAATAAGGAATGACATGATGGAGTTGAACAAGCAAACCCCCCCGGAGACTATGTTAAGAACGTTTATCATTTATTTATTTTTAAATTTACTTTTTCAACTTAACAACTTCAAAACCCCTCGGTTGATCCAAAGAATAGCAAATAGTCCAGATGTTTTTTTGTCAATAAACTAGGCTAGTTCAATTAGGGAGTTTTTAGTTGGAGAGTTTAATAAGGCAGCCTCCAAGATTTCAAATAAGAAGCCAGCAGGTTACATCAACGGTTTTGTACCTCTGCTAATTGTGAGTGCTAAGTGCTAACTGCTAAATTCATTCAAAATTTTAATGGCTCAATGTGAGCGCTAAAATTTTCTTTCATCTTATGCAGATTTGGTTCCTGGAGCATACTACTATTCATGCTCCTATGCATTCTGACAGAAGGCCCCGTTTTCTTCGATGGGCTGATGATATTGTATATACTACAGAGGTGATCACTAACTTATTTGCTAATATAAGGAAAAGTCAGATTTGTAATGTCCTACAGGCAGTAAACCAGGAAGAAATGGATATGGTTAATGTCGATAAATATCCACCAGACTGCCCTACATCCCCTGATTCCCCTCATGACATATCCACCCATCAAAACAATCCCCCCCAATCTCCCCATCATACCCCACCTCCTCAGCAAGACCCCCACCAATCTCCTCAGCAACCACATTTAAGTTTTTCTGCTGAAGCACTTCAGTCTATACAAGAAACAATCATGAAATCCTGCCAAGAAATATGCACAAAACTTTTTCGAGAATTTGAAGACAGGCTGAGGGAAAAGAGATTAGAGAGCATGCTGGATGCCAGACAACCTTTAGAGGCTATGTTCACATCTACACAGTGGTTGAGTTGTGCTTGGGCGAAGAAGGCTGAGGGAAAAGAGATTAGAAAGATTGTTTTAAATGACAGATTTTGGCAAAGTGTCTTATATGCCATTACAACCACTAGACCTTTGGTTCATGTTTTAAGGATGGTGGATGCTGAGAAGAAGCCTGCAATGGGTTTCATCTACAATGCTATGGATGAAGCCAAAGAGATGATTGCCTCCAACTTAGGAGGCAGTGAGGGAAGCTTTAGAGAAATTTGGAATATTATTGATGATAGGTGGGAACTACAGCTTCACCGACACTTGCATGCCGCTGGCTACTACCTAAACCCTCAGTATCAATATGCAGAGAACAAGTCTACAAACCCTGAAATAAAGTTGGGATTATATCATTGCATGGATCGTCTAATAAGTGATGCAACTGAAAGATCAAATGCTGACTTGCAATTGGTACCTTTTAGGAACAAAGAAGATTTTTTTGGATTACAACAAGCAAAAGATACAATTGCCAAACGATCTCCAGTTGAGTGGTGGATTCAATTTGGTGATGGGACTCCAGAATTACAACGTTTTGCTGTGAAAGTTTTGGGCTTGACATGCTCTTCATCTGGTTGTGAAAGGAATTGGAGTACCTACAACCAAGTGCATACAAAGAAGAGAAATCGCTTGTCGACATTGAGGATGAACTCACTGGTGTACATTATGTATAATAGGAGACTTAGAGATAGAAATTTGAAGAAAAAAGGATTAATGGATGATGAAGATCCTTTGCTTTGCGATGATGTGGCATCTGATGATGAGTGGTTTGTAGATGATGAAGTTGAAGTGATGCCGTCTGAATTACAAGATGAAGATTTAAATGTTGATTTCTTTGATGGTCTTAAAGCATCCACATCCACCACAACTCAAGAACAAATCAAAAAAGGTATATAAATAATATAGTTTTCTTTTCTTAAACTTTTATTAATGTATTACACTATTATTCATTATGATATTGTTCAAAAATTTTTACTATTTAGGGAAGAGGAAGATAACTAATAATGAGGAAGAAGAAGCTGACTGGGAGATATTGGACTCTATAGGAGAGGGCGAAGAGGAGAGAGCAGCTCATCATAATGATTATTCAAATGAAGACCCCCTTAGTGATGACTGATGAGTGATGATAATGCTAATGACTAGTGAGTTCCTAACTTCTTATGTGATATGTTAATGTCATTGCTATTTATCTTGTGCATTTTTATGTTTTATATATTATTTACTGATTTACTCATTAGTATATACAAAATTTATTATTTTATGTTTACGTAATTTTTTGATTTTGAGACTTACGCCTCAAATCTCCTTGAGGCTTACGCCTCGCCTCACGAACGAAAAACGCCTCAATACCCGAATACGCAATTTTAAACCTTGTCTTCATTGCATCAGAACATGTAGCATCATGACATCCATTCTTCTTATCTAATGTCATATCCTAATGTACTTCAAAGAGCCGTCACTTATGAACCAGTAGCTGCCTTCATGAACTCTCTATTCCCCCTCTCTCAATTTTCTTATGTCCAGTATCAAAAGCATCATCAACGCCCAGCTCACTCCCAATAACCATCCTATATGGCACTCAAAAGTCCTCATGCTCTTTAGGGCTAATGACTTTGAAGGCTACTACCTCGATCGCACCAGAACTTTCCCCCCTTGTCAATTCCTTTCCCACCTCTCACAGCTAGCCTATACTTCATTATCTCACTGTTACTTCTCACTTATGTTCTCAACTTAGACTCCACCATACCTGTTAACGGCGAATGGCGCACCATGACGCAAAGGTCCATTTGGAGCCATGGCGCATAGCGCACGGCGCGGCGCGCGCTATTTTGAACATGACGCAAGCTATATAAAAATATAAAATAATAAGCATGAATATGAAATATTATTAAAAATGAAAGACAAGATAACATAATAATAAAAGACAACCATAACATATATAAGTTCGACTAAGTAACATCCAAATATCTCATAACTCAAATATTACAATCTTTTTTTAAAAGATCAAATATGAATTTAATCTACTCTTCTTGGGAATCATCATCATCAGCAAATATTAAAAAAACTTCATTATCTTCTTCAACATTGTCTCCTACTTCATCCTCTTCATCACCCTCATTATCATTCTCAATAGCAACATCATGCCTATTTGATGATTGTTTCTCTTTCCCTTTAGATCTTTTCCGAATATTATAGCTTTTATCATAAACACCAATAGCTTTAGCAACACTTGTCCAAGTTAAATCTTCCTCTCCAGTAATAAAGTTATTTTCTTCATCAGACTCATCATCTAATTTTCCTGTTAGCCATTCATTTGCATCATCTCAGTCAAAGAAATAGGATCAATGACATCACGATGATTGAATATCCGAATCAGTGCTCTATTATATTTCACATAAACTAAATCCTTTAAGCGACCATGATCCAATTTGCTTCTTCGTTTGCTATGAAGCCGCAATTAAAATATTATTACATTACTATATTATGAACATATATAAAAAATCAACACATACATTGTAAAATACTTACATGTTCAAAAATACTCCAATTGCGTTCGCATCCAGATGAATTACAAGTTAAACTTAGGACTTTGATAGTAAAGCTTTGTAAATTGAGAGCTCCTTGTCCATATGCCAATCACCAATCAGCTGAAAGAAATGAATTTTTTTTTTCAATATTATATAACAAATCAGTCTTAATTTTTTTGTAAATAATGATACTTGGAGATCGGGTAGTTCTTTGTCTTACAGCTGGAGGAATACCAAAAAGTCCTTCACCCCTAATGTATAAACATAATTCATTACTGATTTTATCTTCTTCAGCTATATCTTAAGATAATCTTCCAATACATTGATAAAGACCATCAGCTATTTCCTTATCCTTGGCAATATCAGTGTTATTGAAGAAATATTCATGATTTAAAAAATGTCCCGCTGCATGTAGAGGCCGATGTAATTGCACTTCCCATCTTCTATCAATCATTTTAAAAATTTGATCATACTTATCACTGTTATTGAAGCTTGCAGCAATTGCCTCTTTTACTCTATCAATTACTTCATATATGTAAGCCATTGGGGGCTTCTTCTCTCCATCAACTAATCTAAGAACCTTTAATAAAAGACCAGCTATTTTTAAGGCATACACTATAGTGTTCTAAAATGATTGCTGTAAGATTGTATGATGATATTGTTTTGCTTTAGCCTCTTTCGCATAAGGATCCAAGATAAATTCATCACAAGTAAACATTTTCTTCAAGTTCAATTGTTGTTGATGAAAACGTTGTAAAGTTAAGAAAGCTGTTGCAAAGCGGGTCTTTGCGGGTTTGACAAGTGCTCTTTGATTTGTGCACCTTCTCATTAACTCAAGTAAGCGAGGCCTAGCTTTTGAATTTTGAAAACTGTGTACTGCCACTGCTTTCTCAAAGCATGCCTTAGCTTTTGAATTTTGAAAATGTCCTCCATTAATAAATTCAAACAGTGAGCACCACAAGGAGTCCAATAAATGTGAGGATATTTGTCCATCAATAATTTTCCTGTTATGTCATTATAATTTAAGTTAAGATGTACACAAATTCTTCATGAAATAACATAACTTTAGAATAAAAGTTCTGACAAACCTGCAAGAACATTTTCGGATGCATTATCATTGACTACTTGTATCACATTATGTGGTCCAATAACCTCGATATACTTGCAAAAAAGTTCAAACATTTTCATAGCATTCTTGGAGAGTATCTAATGGACCTTTAGGTCGTGATGTTTTGAAAATAGATGTAGATGTCGATCCTTGACTAGATGTGTTAGATTTATTTGTCCGCAACATTTTGGATGGTTTAGCAACTAAAATATCATCTGTCATCACATCAAAGTCCTCTCCTTCTTCAGCAAGATTGACATTTGATATGTCATTAAATTGTTCCTTTAAATCTTTTTTTTTTTCAACATGGATGCCTTAATTTCAGACTTCACGTGCTCGGGACAGTTAGAGCAAGGCCTTGCATTCCTAAAACCCCCAACGAGGTGTTATTTGTGGCTTGTAATTCCTCCTTTATTATTTTACCACAAAAAATGCATGTCACACTGTTGTTGTCGGATTCATTTGTTAGTATAGCATATTTCCATGCTGGATCTTTTTTTAAAGATTGAACTGAATCTGATATTTTATGATCACCTAAAAGCAAACAAATTTAGATATAAGAAACATAATATGGAGGCTGCCAGGGGTCCAAGGGGGCGCTGCCCCCTGGCAGGGTTCGACCCGCTTGATCGGGTCGCGGGGTCAAGGGGCAGCGCCCTTGCGGGGGTTTCCGGAGGCAGCGCCCCCGGAACAAAATTTATTTGTAAGAGGAATTTTGAAGTTCGTTTGTATGGAAATTAGGGAGCGGTACCGAGCGTGTACCTAGTTGTACCGAGCTGTACCGAGCGGTACAGAACATGTAACTAGCGGTACCGAGCTGTACCGAGCGGTATCGAGCATTTACATAGCAGTACCGAGCGGTATCATGCATGTACTTAGCAATACCGAGCATGTACCGAGCGTGTACCGAGCTGTACAAAGCATGTAACTAGCGGTACCGAGCATTTACATAGCGGTATCGAGGGGTATCATGCATGTACTTAGCAATACCGAGTGTGTACTGAGCGTGTACCTAGTTGTACCGAGCTGTACCGAGCGGTACAGAGCAAGTAACTAGCGATACCGAGCGGTATCCAACATATACATAGCGGTACCGAGCATTTACTTAGCGGTACCGAGCATGTACCTAACGGTACCGAGCATACCTGTTAAGTTGTAAATTCTTGTAAGAAATAGCCGGGCAAAACAACAGAGCTGTGCGGAACAGACGGAGGTTGCAAATCAGAGTCAGCTAGTAAGATTTTTTATTGGAACAGACGAAGGAGGGGGTGGATTTGGCAGAAGCACTGCTCTGCGGGACGATTCGGCGGAAACAACGACTTCAACTTCGGGACAGATTCGGTTGGATTCGGCGGAAGTAGCGAATGCAGCAAATAGAAAACAGAAAACCTTCGACTTCGAGATAGATTCAGCGACCTCGACTTAGGGACTGCGGGATGTGTTCGGCGGATGCAGCAAACAGAAATTTTTTCTTGAAATTAGGGTAATGAATAGTCGTTTATTTTAAAATATAGATACATTTTTAAATATAAAAAATATTCATAAGTATATGGGAATTTAAAAACAATTTGGCGCGCTATTTTGCGCCGTGCGCAATGCGTTATGGCTCACATGTGGCGCAAATAGCGCGCGCTATTTTAAACACATGCGCCTCGCCATGAACATGGCGCCGTAGGTGAGCCGTGTCGCGTCGTGCGCCATGGCGCGCGCAATTTTGCGCCATTGACAGCTATGGACTCCACCATTGAAATTTGGACAAATCTAAACCATTGCCTTCAATCTACTAACCATCCCCACATTCTCCAACTTCAAAATGAATGTCACCATTTATCCATGAAAAAACAATCATTGCAATAATATCATTTGGAAATAATCGAAAGTCATTACAATAGAGGTTGCTAGTACACCTCTAGATCCTAAAAAACATCATCCTCCATAATTTAAATGGTCTTCCCTCTTCTTACAATGCATTCAAAACAACCATCCAAACAAAACTACAACGAATTTATCTCAAAGATTTTCACTCCTATCTCTCCAATGAGGAAATCAACCTCACAAATAAAGCAAAGCGATCTACTACAGGAAAGGTGGAGAATATGCAGCAATACCATATACACTAACTCCCCCTACAAGCATAAGGAAGAATGGGAGGACTTATCTTTCTTGGAAGGCTTTGGAAAGTTCTTTTTTCATTTTGCAAATAGAAAATGTAATAAGTTAGCAGATTATTCTGCTAACCTTGCCTTATTAGGTGATTTCTTTTGGGATGATCTGAGTTGTAATAAGATCCCTCATACATTTCTTTTCTTGTTAAAGGATTGTGATAGAATCTCTATCACATAGTAGGTTGTAATAAGTTCTTTTCTTTATTAATGCAAATTATATTTTCCTTAAAAAAATAAAAAAAAACTCCCCCTGCAAGCAAAGGTGGAGAATATGCAGCAAATACAGACTCCTACGAGCCACTACAGGAAGCTCATCATGCAGAAAGTAGCAAAACGAGCCGTAGTAACATTTGCAAATAGTAACAGATGATCCGTCATGTGTACAATGCTCTACCTATGGGTAGCACTAGAAGATTTGCATTTAGAGCCACTTGCCTGCAGATGACAATGGAGGGTTTGCAATTCATACAACGGTCCTGCCTGCAAATAACAAAATCTCTTACAAACATATATAATGTAAGTGTGTAATGGACGATGAATGTGATACATTGTTTATAGAAAAAAAACAATGATCCTGTGATAAATATGGGCATCTACAAGCCACTACAGAAAATTCGTTGTGTACATAGTAGTACGTATACGATAACGGGTGACTCCTAAATCTCCAATAAAACTCGTAATAAGCACAAAAGACAACGAACTATCTACACAAAATGCTACGATTCACCTATAAGCAAAAGCATGGAATCTGTAGTTAAAAATTGCGGGCCACTAGTAAATTAAAGCATCACATATATAATGTCAGACTGTCACGCCGAATAGATGAGTTTACTTGCAGACAACAGATGGAATGTTCCTGATATGTCATATAGTGCATCTGCTGGTAGAAGTACAATTTTGCGGATTGAATGTTGAAGGAGAGGGAAATATGCGGAAGATGAAGTGAACGAAACTGCATTACGGACACACAACAAATGAAGCCCAACGCGCTGATTAATCATGTAACAAAAGGAGGTTCGTTAGTGCATGATAGCCTGCCTGTCTAAAGCAGTAAGCAACTCACACTTACGATGCCACACCATTGGATCAGCAACATCCATACAAACGGACATAAGACATTTACAAATTCTCACTAAAACATGATGTCACGTCGACGGATCTGCAACATGTATATAAATGCACAGAAGGCTTCTATGGTTTCCAAGACAAAATCCTTCATGCCTTTCGACAACAATCACTTTTATAGCAAGCTATAATGAAATATTTCAAAATGCTCGGTATCGCTCAGTACATGCTTGGTACCGCTTGGTATCTTTCTATAAACAACTTACGAACTTTGAAAACAAGCAGAACTTCAAAATTACTCTTACAATAAAAAATTGTTAGTGATAGTCTGCTTCTTCATGAGTGCATCATTTGTATAAGCTTTTTTAATGTAGAATAAGTGAAGCATAATTGTTCAAAAATATTTAGATAAGAGGAAGATAACTGATATTGAGGAAGAAGGAGCTGATTGGGAGACATTTGACTCTATAGGAGAGGAAGAAGGGGAGAGAGCAATTCATTATAATGATGATTCAAATGAAGACCCCCTTAGTGATGACAGTGCTGATAACTTATGGGTTCTTATGTGATGTGTTTTTACTATTTATTTTTGGAATTATATGTTAATGAAAAGAATACTGTGATTTGGGAAATATAGAGTTTGAGTTGAACTATATTTCATGTTGTCTTATTATTGGGATATTTTGATTTCACTTCATATCTTGTGCATTTTTTATGTTTTATATATTATTTACTCATTAGTATATTCAAAATTTATCATTTTATGTTTACACAATTTTTTTATTTTGAGGCTTACGCCTCAAAATGCCTTGAGGCTTACGCCTTGCCTCAAGAATGAAAAACGCCTCAATACCCGATTACGCAATTTTAAACATTGGACACAGCTCGAACTATCAAATAAATATACAGTTATGGAGTTGACCGAGATATTTATTTTAATACGTTCATATTATGCCTTCAAGGCCATAACCAAGAAAAATCACTAATAAAGCCATAAAGTCAATAAAGAATTCGATCCTCTGTTGACAGGTAGACAGAGTCGACAGGGTTCAACCCATGAATGAAATTTCTCATAAATACCCCGATGATGGCTGTGTTGAATATAGATCTCAACCAAAGAGGTTAATTTCAAATATTCAAAACATCTCCCAAATTCTCAAATGCCCATGAAATTCAAAACTCCAAAAATACCAAATATTTAAAATTGAAATTAACATCAAAACGCTTAAAGCAAAACTCATCCACGCTCCGCAATAGTTTGCCGAGGTGGACAAATTTAAATATCACTTCAGCTCATAAATAGCTAATGTTTGGTCGAGAGTATCACTAAGATTCATTTTCGAACAGCCTTTTGCCAGCAAGGACGTGACATGTATCCTCTAACTGACGGTTAAACGGTTATGACCGGGCCCTCTGAACGAGGTGATTCGCCACCAAATGACACCATTAAATTACGGTCATGACCAAAGCTTGTATGCTCCCTAATGGTATTAAATATTTAATATTTGAATCAATAGGATATGATCGATAAGGTACAAAGTCCTTTATCAGCTAAGGTGATTCAAATTTGTCCTTTTAGACAAACATACACCCTAGGTCTAGAAGGTACCCTTGGATGATGCAACCCATGGTTGCCGACAAGGATCCTTCTATCAGGTTGGGTCGACTACCTCTTCTGACTAGGCATATCAAGGGTCATGATGACCCGGGATAACAAAACTATGAGATCTTGATCGAGTCCATCATCCATTCCCCCACTATCTTCCTTAAGTGCAAGATGTTGACATTTTTAATTTTGAAGATCAAATTTTCAAATACCAAACCCGTGCTGCTACTATACGTCAGATACCACATATCTCTATGTATCAGATTGACGACTAGCCTTAATCGAAAGTTCTCTCTCGTTATGTGGAGGGGTAATTTACTATAGGGGCATCGGGAGGGGTAATTAACTATAGGGGCTTGCGCTCAAATCATAAAGTCCTCGCAAAATGAGAGCAAAATCTTTGGGTGGTGCCTTATTTCAAACCCAGTATGCCTTCAGAAAATTTCCCCCTGAACTTAAAGCGTTAAAACTTCCTAAAAGCGGGGGAGGCCAGGGCGCAAATTTTTGGAGCTCACATATACCTATCAAGGTTTGAAATTGTGCAATCAAATATTGAAATTTTTTTTAAGGCAAGACTCGAGCATTGCGGCATTTTGATGCGTAAGTCTTTTACTTAAACCACTAAATTAATAAAAAAATATGAAATAGTAAATAAAATATTAACATCAAAGTAGGATGTTAAAATATGATCATAAAAGTCAAAGTAAGGCTATTAAAAGTCATATAAGGATATAAACTACGTTACATATATAGTCTCCCAGGTCAACATAAACAAGCAGGCTAAGGTTATAATTTATGAATTCAAATAACTTAAGTGGTTTTTATTAGAATCATCATTATGGTTAGTTGCTTTATGTCCTACACTCCTACCCCATATTAAAAATAATGAAATGGGTTTTCAACAACAGGAGAAATAGCGGTGGTAGTGAGGATAGGCACACAATAGGATTGGTTGCGGTCATGCAGTGTGCGTCATGCAGATGTGAGTTTGAGGTTGTGCGATTCTTTGCAAATTTAGTCTGGTTTAGGCATTGCAAATAGGTTTAATTATATATATATATATATATATATATATATATATATATATATATATATATATATTACCTTAACATTAATTTTGTAGGCTTACACATTCAAAATGGCGTTCACATTGTGTTGCAACGTAACTTGAGGCATGCGTCATCCTGATTAAGGCATAAGCCTCATCAAGCAAGTATGAGGCATGCGATTCATTGCCTTTTTTATAATTGTGTTAAACTGTTAAGGCAAACCTTGAAGCGGACTCTAATTGTGCAATTTAAAAAAATGATTTCTTTTATGACTCAAATCTCCTATCTATCTTATTTGACACACACACATTAGGGAGTCCAATGATAGAAATATCATCCCTCTTTTGTCAGATTTTACTCGCCTTATTAAGCATCTTATGATGCATTATGGAATTGGTGGTTTGTTCTTAATGCTTAATAATTTAATTTATAGGACTCATCATTTATTGTATGATGCTACATTTTACTTGGCACTTTATATATTCAACCTTTATTCATATATGTATCATTGAGTTAAAATAAATAGCAATAAAGCTTTTTTTTTTTAATGATTTACCTCAGAACTATAGTAATAACGATTATTTTAACTTGCACTGAATTTCGTATCTATGAATTCACCAAATACAGCATGGTGAGTTGAACCTTTTGATTTATTACTTATTTTCTGGTTTTGCTTCCTAACATTTTTTCTACTATTATTTTCATTTCATATGCTATCTTCAAATCTTAAGTGTTTATCAAGTATTGGGATTGACAAACTAACCTGCTTGTCGGTGATGTAGATCCACTTCTAAAACTATTGTCATTATCAATTAGCTTAGTAGCTATAGATATTATACTACATGATGTTCCTAAATTTATAGATACTCCATCACTTGCAGACACATGGAATATTGAGCCTCTCATATCACCATAACACTTTTAACTCTATGAAGCAGAGTTCATCAAGTTAAGCAGAGTTGATGCAATCTAAATTGAGGATTCAATAAAAAACAATAAAATATTTAATTGATTTTTAAAAAAATTGAGTGCATTATTTGTTTTCAAATCAGGTGAGATCTTAACCTCTTTTTCTTAAAAAATTCATGTGCTATTTATACCCCTATTGGTTCAATGAAAAATAGCATAAATCTTTTACAAAAATTTGTCTTATAGGAGTTGTTGCTACTAGCTTTCTGATTGATTTGAATCATTGTTAAAAATTGTGAACTCTAATATATTTTTCCCTGTTTATAGTTCTTATACATTCCTACTATCTTCCTAAAGCATTAAACAATTTCAACCCTACTCATTTTGAAACCCTAATTCATGCAAAAAAAAAAAAAAAATCTTATGTTACTATCCACATATTTAATTGACCTAAAATCATATCAATTAGTTCTTTAATATCCCAAACATCTGATTTTGAGTTTCTCACTTTTTTCCATCAAAGAAAAGTTTACCATTCATTGGAAAAAAAATTTATCCAGAAATCTGCCTCAAATCCTAAAATTAGTCACTATCTTTTTTAGCCTTCTACCAATACTAAACCTTCCACCACGACTCCAACAACCTTGGAACTTTTTAAAAACTTCATCATTATTTGTCCTGATTTTATTTTCTTGGTGACTTTTTTTGTTGTTTATTCTTTTATAGATCCATCTGATTGCCATATCCAACTCTTCTTTGTATTATGCATGTTTTCTTTTATTTCCAAATTGTCCTAGTAAAGAAGCCCTATTTCTTGTATGCTTCTTTGTCTAATTTCAAAATCTTTCCTTGCTTGCATTGGAATGAATAATACTGCCGCAGATCTCTGTTGGGTTAGATGACTGACTTTTTTGTGCCTTGTCCTGAGTTCTGTTTATATTGTGAAATGGTAAAAGGACATTGCACTGATTCAGATTAATTATTGCTGGATAATGGCTATAATTCATATGTGGCACTTACAACAAATTGCCGAAAAAATAAGACTTGGCCTATGTTTGCTACATGGTTTCTTATTCAAATTTAGGATCAGCCGAGAATGGTAACATTTAATTTTTTATAAGTCCACTTATTTAAAAGCTTATTTCTTGGTGTTAAGAAGCATAGTTATATTCTTTATTAACAAAATTTAATATTTGGGCATGCAAATTGTTTTGAATATTCTTCTGAAGTTGGTGAAAGGGTTTCTATGTTGCGCAGTAGTCATTTTTATTTGTGTTTGTTGTCATCTCAATTTAACGGTTTCATGAATTTTGTTAGTTGCCACTACTATTCTTGTTTTAGCATATTACAATTTTCTTAATTAGCAAAAGTTACTATTAACCTCTGCAGATCCCTCAGAACTTTATTTCTGGACGAGAGCTCCATCATTGAAAAAAATGGCGACTGGCTACATCATCTTGCAATGAACAATTCTGCTCTTGAGACGTTAAGTTTTTATAATACTGAGCTCCAGGTTTCATGGAAAGACCTCGCGTTAATAGCTAAAAACTGCCAGTCTCTTGTTTCTCTGAAGATTAGTGAATGCGATATCTCTGACTTAGTTGGCGTCTTGAACATGGCTACTGGGCTAGAAGAGTTTGGTGGGGGTTCTTTTGATGGTCAAGCTGGAGACGATAATAAGTACAGCAAGATTTCTTTTCCACGAAAGCTATGTAGTTTAGGTCTCAGCTACCTGGGGATGAATGAGATGCACATAATATTTCCAGTTGCTGCTGCCCTGAAGAAGTTGGACCTACAATATACATTTTTAAGCACCGAGGACCACTGCCAGCTTATTCAGCGTTGCCCTAACTTAGAAGTTCTTGAGGTATCCTTCAATAGTTGCTCCAAAATGCCTCACCATCTTCATTTGACAACAACAACAACATCAAGCTTTTGTCTCACTACGTGGGGTTGGCTATATGAATTCTTTTTCGCCATTTTGTCCTGTTAAAAGTGAAATTCTCATTTAAATCTAATAAAGAAGATCATTTCTAATATTTTCTAACCAAGTCTTTTTAGGTCTACCTCTACCTTTCTTAACATAAGTCAAATCTCATACCTCAACTTTCCTAACCGGGTCATCGGAAGGCCTCCGTTTAATGTGACCAAACCATCTAAGGCAACTCTCTCTAATCTTATGTTCATTGCTCCAACCTTTTCACGTATATGCTCATTTCGTATCCTATCTCTAAGGGTCAAGCCACTCATCCACCTAAGCATCCTCATCTCAGCAACACTTAACTTAGTATTATGCTTCTCTTTTAATGACCAACATTCGGCACTATAAAGCATTGCAGGTCCCACCTCCATTTTATAGAATTTTCCCTTAAGTTTGATGGAGACTTTTTTATCGCACAATAAGCCCGATCCATTCCTCCACTTCAACCATCCAACTTAAATTCTTCTAATAATATTCCCATCAATTTCACCATCACTATGAATAATAGATCCAAGATATCTAAAACGTGTACTCTTATTAATGATGATTACCCAAAGTCACAATCCCCTCACTAGCTCTATTACTACTAAAATTACACTCCATATATTCAACCATCTTCATTTGAATATTAATTATCTTACTAAGTCATCTTCTCTTTTCCTCAAAACTTATTTACAGGTGAGGGATGTGATCGGAGACAAAGGTCTGGAAGTTGTTGGTAAGACCTGTAGGAAATTGCGAAGGCTTAGGATAGAAAGAGGTGAGGATGAACTAGGCCTAGAGGATGAGCACGGCAAGGTTTCACATATAGGCTTATTAGCTATATCTCAAGGTTGTCTAGAACTGGAATATCTGGCTGTATACGTCTCTGACATCAAGAACTCCGCCTTGGAATCCTTCGGCACCAACAGCAAAAACCTTCGTGATTTTCGGCTAGTTTTACTTGAGAGAGAAGAACGGATAACAGAATTACCTCTTGATAATGGGATTCTTGCATTGCTAAGGGGTTGTACAAAGCTCAGGAGGTTTTCTATTTATCTTAGACCTGGTGGCCTAACGGACGTTGGCCTTGGCTATCTTGGCCAATACAGCAACAACATCAAATGGATGCTTCTCGGTCATGTTGGCGAATCCGATGAGGGGCTTCTACGGTTTGCGCGAGGTTGTCCGAAGGTTCAGAAGCTGGAGCTTCGTGGCTGCTGCTTCAGCGAGCGTGCATTGGCCCTTGCTGTGCTACAATTACCTTCCTTGAGGTACATATGGGTGCAAGGTTACGTTATGTCTTCAACTGGCCATGATCTTCTGATGATGGACCGGCCGTTCTGGAACATAGAATTGATCCCTCGTAGGCAGGAGGGAGGAGAAAACAATGGAGATCAAGTTACAGTTCATCCGGCTCAGATATTGGCTTACTATTCGATTGCAGGAAGGAGGAGAGATTATCCTTCTTCTATTGTTCCACTTCTGCAATGATAAGGTAAGAGGATTACTTTTGCAGTATAGTTGAAGAACTTGATAGTTATTTTAGTTCATGACTTCTACTCTTTCTTTTAAATGCTTGATCTTTCTGTGTATTCTCAACTCTTCTGATATTTTGACTAAATGTTTTAGAAACCTATTGATATGATAGAAATATCTGCATATTTTCCGTTGATCTGGAATCTGGATCATGAAGAGAGCTTTGATGTTAAATGGAAGTTATTTTTAGTGGTTAGTTTTGCAGGACTGTCTAAATTTTTATTTGAGCATGAAATTGTTTATCTTGTCAAGATATTGGGAAAAGAAAATGGTTTCAGAATGTTTTGTTCAAGATAGAGAACAAATTTTGAGGTGCTTATTATTTATCAAAATTAGGATAAAGAGGGAATTTAAAAAACAATTTAAAAAGAAATAGAAATGTCAAATAAATTGGCGTATTATAAATATGTCAATTTATTTTGTGCATTTTGAATGAGCCATATGATTTGGAGGTATTCAACTTAAATTAAAAAATAACAAAAACAGGGAGAGCGAGAGAAACGGGAGAGAGAGAAAGATGAGGAGCGAGAGAGAGAAATGGGGGCGAGAGGATGGGGAGGGAGAGATAGAGAGAGACAGGAAGGGAGAGAAATGAGAAGCCATGGAGAGGCATCAAAAACGGGGAGAGAGAGAGAGATGAGGAGGGAGAGAGAGAGAGACAGGAAGGGAGAGAAATGAGAAGCCAAATGCAGAATTGTGTACGCAATCCAAACGCAGAATTGTGTTCGGATGCTGCGTACACACTGTTTATTTCATTGCATATTTTTTGATAAATTATGTTTTCTAAGTTTTTTTTACGTATTTTTTGTGTATTTAGTGAGTATTATTTATTTCATATTTATTTGACACGAAAAAATTATGTATCAAAAAATACGTAATGAAATAAGCAGTGTGTACGCAGCATCCGAACACGTTTGGATTGCGTACACAATAATTTCTCCACGGTGAGAGAGGAATGCGGAGAGAGATTACGGAGGAGAAAGAAGAGGGGGAGTGAATGAGAGAGAAAAGAGGAGAGAGAGCAATATAAATTTAAATATATTATTTATTATTTTATATCTATATTAAATTTGAGTTTAATATTATATTAAATCTAAAAAACTATAAACATTTTTAAATTACATTTAAAAAAGAAATTTTATATAATATTATTAAATATTTTAAAAATAAAAATTTAGAAAGAAAATTTGAGTTATATATTATTTTAAATATTTAAAATAATATTTAAGAACTGATATCTAATATTTAACTAATATTTAATTATTATTCAAAATAATAGTGAATATAATTTTTTTAATATTTAACTACTATTTTAACTATTTTTAATAATATTATAAAAATTTTCTGGTTTAAATATAATTTAAAAATTTTTAATAGTTTTTTTATATTTAAAATAATATTTAAACTCATATTTAATACATATAAAATATTTAAACATATATTTCTCTCTCTCGTCTTTTCTTTCTCCCCCATCATCTCTCTCACCGTTCCTCTCTCTCCAACCATTTTTATTTATTTATTTATTTTAATTTGAATACCTCAAATCAAATGATACATTAACATTTTGGTGTATTTAGAATACGCCAATTCATTTGATATTTTTGCTCTTTTTTAAATTATTTTCTAAATATATTCCTTATATTAATTTTGATAAGTAACACTCTTTAAAATTTGTCCCAATATATCAAGTTTTTCAACCTGTTTTAAAATAAATATAATATTAATTATTAAGATATTGTATTCATGTCAACAACATCAAATAACAATATCAAATTTTTGTCCCATTAGGTGGAATTGGCTATCCTTTAAAACTTTTGTTATATTCATTTCAAAATAAATTAAAGTTTTTTAAAAATGTTTTCATGATTACATATAATTATTTTTCAATTAAATAATGGTTTTGTTTCCTACTGTCTAAATCAACCAAAAAAAGTTATATCACATTGCATTGCTTTCTTGGTAGCTTGGTGACTGATGAGTAATGGACACCTGTTGACACCTGGATTAGGCAGAAGACAGCACGCCTTCCATTCATCTGAAAATGAAAGGAATGAAATCAGGAGATGAGAGAAACGTGTTTTATATTTCATTAAATACGACGGTGGTTGAGAGAGTGTCATCCTTTGTCTTTTTCATCTTAAGGCGGTGATATTTGGACTCTCTCCCTATTCCATTTGCTGCTCTTTCTTCTGTGTTCTGTGCGCTGCGGATATTGTTTTGCAAGTTATTATGATTTACAAGCAATGATGGTTTCTGTTTACGCAAAAGGGCAGGAAGGAGGGGGAATTTAAGGCTTCTGTTATTCCGTATCCATTTGATTTCACCAGATTATGACAATTCATTTAGTATAAATGACCTCATGCAATTTGGATGTCTTTATGTAGTCTAAATAGTGATTAGATAATTTATGGATCTAAACTCTCTAAGGATGAGAAGGTAATCTTGGAGAAGTTTGCTAGACTGAGTGATATGATTGTAACTCAAGTCATCACTGCTGCGAATGAAGATAGTCTGCATCAGAACAATGAAATATCTCATGACTATTGTAAATGGTAGATGAGTTCTAAATGTGGGTCGGATTAAAGCAAGCTTAGAAACTGAGCATTTTGTTCATGAAAGAAACTATGATATTGATCATGATCATATTCATGGTTGCTTTAATGGCCCAAAATGGTGGAAGGCTTCGAGCCATGCAAAAGTTTCTAAAGTTTTTCAACTAAGGGGCTGTTTGGTTTGCAGAATTAGGAGTGTAAAGTAACTAAGTTACATGCAATTCATAAATTAAATTGTTTGGTTGATTTTGAGCGGAACATATGTAATTCCGCTGAAGCATAAAGGGTGTATTTCGACGGGGCATTGGCGTGACTTCAAAACCCGCTCAAATTTAGCGGGTTCCAAAATTTCTCGCGGTTCGCGTGGGGCAAAGCTTCCAACTAGTCGCGTGGGGCAAAGCTTCCGCCTGCGCCAGCCTCATGAGTGAGCTTCCCGCCGGCCTTAAGCCACATATCTCAGGTCACATCATCAACGTTTGCTTCCGCCACTTCCATTTCCATCTTTGGCGAGCTTGTATCGCCTATAGATATCGAAGTTCTCTGGGTCAGGTTTATTTCTCGGAGAGACCAATCAGAATAACATGATGTGCTATGGTCAGTACTTTGTAGTTTCCCTTCTCCGACGGTTTAATCTTTCATTATTGGATCCCTGAGGGCTTCTAAGCCAGGCAAGCTCTGCAGAATGAGCAGAGATTGTGAAACGAAGGTCACTAAGGGCCAGCTTCCTCCACTTTTGAAGGCGTGATCTTATTTTCCTCTTCTTTCTATTTTATTTCGGTCAATTGGCGTCATCATTCATTCTTTTCATTTGATCTTCCATGCGCGCTTACTGGTGTCTCTAATGCAAGGAGCAGTACTTTTAAATAATTTGAACTCTTCTTCTCTGTTGATAAACTCCATTCTCGCTATTTGCCAGAGCAGAGCTTTTCCCTCATACAGAAAACAGTAGAGTTCTTCTTCCTTGTCATTACTCTTTGTTAACGAAATCTAAGAGAATACGTATTCTAAGCATTTGCATTTGGAAGCTCATAGAACTTCGGTTCTCATGTCACTATGATATGGAAGAAGAGATTTTTTTTTTACTTAAAAAGCTATATTCTTTCCTTGGAGAGGTGGAGATTTGGAGGATGATATATATCTGGTAAGAATTTTAATTGATCTAGATTGTCTTTTCCGTAATGGAATATAGAAAGAGATATTTCTTTTTGTTCTTATGGAGCCTATATTATGGTTTTTATTTTCTTTCTTTATTTTTGCTTTTTAATAATTAGTGAGAGTTCTTTAATGAAAATTGAGTTTTGAGAAATTAAAAGATGGCGAATAAAAAAGCTGCTACTAGGTAATGTGGATCTTAACGTATGTAAACATTTTAAAGTGTCTTGTTAACATTGCAAGCCTTGTATTTACATAGTTCTAGCATGACTCTGTTGAGCTCACTACAGGAAAAACAGTGAAAACCGGCGGTTTTTACCGGCGGTTAGTGTAAAATTACCGGCGGTTTGTCAAATTACCGGCGGTCTAACGGCGGTTCAGTGACCGCCGGTACAAACGGCGTAGGAAACAAATTCCGACGGCCTTTTACCGGCGGTTTATTTTTGCGGCGGTTTTCCGGCGGCCCATACCGCCGGTGATCACCGGAATTTCAACCGTCGGTCTTTCGGCGGTTTGGCCGCCGGTAATGTAACCGCCGGAAAACCGCCGGTCATAGTACCGGCGGTGTTCCGGCGGTTAAACCTGGCGTCGTCTGGTTCATTAGACCGCCGGACGACGCCAGGTTGGAGGCATAAACAATCTGTTATACATCGAAATAGATTTTTATGCTTTAAAAGTCACCTCTAATAAACCAATGTTCCTTATAAGAATTCTCAAGGTCAACAAGCCATTGCCAAAGAGGCAATCTACCAAGTCTTGTGCAACTAAATAAACTATATATCAATATTATAAATATTAAAAATAGAGAAGTTGCAATGAATAATTTGATCAAAATCATCAATACTAGTTAAATTAATATCACTTTTACAAAAAACCCAAATTTTACTGGAACAATTAGCGAAGGAAAAAATCAAACTTTAGGAAGAATCAACCATGGGCTCTAAAAGGACTAAAAAAGAAATATTAAGATTTCAGTATAAATTGTGGATACGCATACAAGTTTCACGATAACCAACACATGTAATATTCGCAACCATATAACTAATCATTAAGATCATTTTTTGAAAGAAGTGTTGTATCTTGTGATTCTAGAATCAGCAGAAGATCCAAGTAATTACTTTTTTTTTTAGTTTTTCTTATAACTTTTTCAGAAATCATCTTTAGTAACATTAACTAAACTTATGTCCTTAAGTTTATCAACAAACTTGTGGTAATAATCCTCATTAGCAGAATTTATCTCGCCCTCCTCTCAATTGCGAGGAGAAGGACAAATACCTTATGATTCCTCACTAGATTGCTCAGTAAAAACCTCCTTTCCTTTATTATCTCCAACCATCTCAAGAGATTCAGCATAAGATAACACAAAAACTAGAATCTTAACATAAGGAACCATTTTAAAAAACATTTAAAGAAATATAAGTTTGATGAGGACCTTTGGCATTATTCACAGTATTACATTCAGGTCCTAGAATATGCAGAATAGTTGAATCAAGCCCAACATCAAGAGCAACTTGAATTAAAGAATTGGTAAGAACATAATTACCTTCGTTGGGATTCTTCATCTAAAATCACTCAAGCATAGTTAAAAGTTAAACCCAACTGTCTAGATTTGGAGCTTAATAACTCAAGCATTAATCCAAATTGATTTTGACAAACAATATAAGCATTAATCCAAGCAAACCTAAACCTATATATGCACCATAACTCTCTCCCACATTTTTAAAGTATAAAACATTAACTAACAAGATAATATCAACAAATAATCAAAGAAAAACCATTAAAATTAACCTTAAAAGAGAAATCGGTTTGTTTGGGGTCGGAAACGGTCGGCGGTCGGGCGTCAGAGTAAAGGGGTCGGCGGCGGTCGGACTGGGGACGGCGGCGGTCGGACAGGGGTCGGCGGCGGTCGGAATGGGGTCGGAGGCCGGAGTTCCTTCGTCGGGGGCTGATCGGACGAGCGGAGGAGCGATATGAGCGAGCGGCCGAGAGAGAGAAGGAAACAGGGAAAATGAAATGAGCGGAGCGAGGGGGCTCGTATTAGGGCTTTTACCGGCGGTTTTCCGGCGGTTTAGACCGCCGGTAAAAAATCACTTATCACCGTCGATTAAGACCGCCGGAAAACCGCCGGTTCACGTCTATATCCGGCGGTTTTCCGGCGGTTTAGACCGCCGGCAAAACTCACTTATCACCGGCGGTTTAGACCGCCGGATAAGCGCCGGTTAATGTTGAAATCCGGCGGTTTAGACACCGTCGGTATTACCGACGGTGTATCGTAGCTAAGCCGTCGATTAAGCCGTCGTTGGCGTCCGACGGCGTAACCGGCGTAACCGGCGTAACCGCCGGCGTAGCCGCCGGTAATACCGACGGCCTCTAAACCGCCGGTTCAAACCGCCGGTTTTCACTGTTTTTCCTGTAGTGGCTGTTTTTCTTATATATATCTGATAAGAATTTTAATTGACCTAAAATGTCTTTTCTACAATGGAAGAAAGAAAAATATCTATTTTCTTGTTGTCATGGAGCCTAGATTATTGTTTTTTTTTTTTTTTTTTTTTTTGTCCTGCTTTTCAATAATTTGTTAGAGGTTTTAACTAAATACTGAGTTTTGAGAAATTGAAGATGGGAATAAAAGGCTGCTAGTAGGTAATGTGGATCTTAACTTTAGACATTTTAAAGTATGTTGTTTATACTTTGCTTTCACTTTGTATGGTTATTTTTTATGATTCATGCTAAATCTAATTAAAAAAATTGTTCTTTTTTTCTTGTTTAGGCGCTGGTGCAGTTGAATTTATTATATATCATGCGGAGGTTGAGATTGTATTTGTTAAAGAGAAAAAGATTGGGGAGGTCTTATACCAAATATTTTCTTTGTAAATTGATTAGATATGGCTAATAACTACATAATTGGAGAGAACATACTATTTTCTTTTCTATTTTTCATATTGATATTTTTACATCCTTAGATGTTAGATTTTTGGATATTAATGAGTGAATTTTATAAGCTTATGAGGTTATTCATTTTCCCTTGATAAGGGTTCTTCATATGAAAATTTTGATTTTAATTATCGTACCTTTCGAAGTGAAAATCATCACAAACTTGATTTATTTTACATTGATTGAAGTAAATATTAACTTAATTTGATTTAAGTTTAAATAAATTGAATTAAATAAAAAATTTTATAACACCAAATAATACTAATTATTTTAAATACATTACTTTTATAAATATACTTATTTTAATGTCAAAATAAATTATTAAAAAAATGCTTTTACTTTACTCTGGATATACCTAACCAAACAAGGGAAAAAATTATCCTGCATTTATTTTGCAGAGAACCAAACATGCTCAAAGTATTCATAATGCATTATATTTACTTTACATTGCATTTACTTTACACTGCATTTCTTTTTCAGGGAACCAAACAACCCTTGAATAACTTTTCATTTCAGTGGTTTCATCGAGCCTTCCTATAAATGAAACATTGAAAGTCTTACAATCGAACACGAAGGTCAGGTTTTAAGCAAATTTGTGTTGCAGAATTTAAGATCGAAGTGTAGCAGGAAAAGCTTGAGGTCATTGAGGCATTAGCTCCGGGGGCAGAAAGTTGTGTTCTCCGTACATTGTTCCTTAATGTTATCGTTGCCGATGATATGCAAATATTGTATAAAAATGCACCGCTAAACAATGCCACCCAATCTGCAACACTCGCACAAACGGACATAAGGCGTTTATAGGCCCTTAAATACAAAACTTGCACATTTTTCAAATGATCATCACCTGCAAAACTAATTATAGTTGCATATTATAAAAAACCCCTATACATTGACATAGTCACATCATACATATACACATTATAAAATATAAAACATATCATGCAAAATACATATGAAAGTATATACCCGTATGAGCCTCGACGAGAGTGATGTGTGCACACACGTAACGTCTAAAAATGCTGCGCGGTCAAGAAATGAACTCAAGTTCGGATCCGATCCTTCTACATGAATGGATAGGAGTTGACACGTTTCGAACCATTGAACGAATATACAAGCGTAGCGCCGACTGGGATATATGTTTTATGCTTCATATTAGGCCTTCAAGATCTATAATAATGAAGATTCATTAATAAAGGCATAAAGCCTACAAAAAACTTGATCTTCTGTCGGTAATTAGATAGAGTCAATAAGGTTCAATCAAGAAAATGAAATTACCCATAAACATTCTGATAATGACCGTGCTGATAGAAAATCATAACTGAAGGGGACCAAAAATATTTAAAATGCCTCTCAAATTCCCATTAAAATTTAAAACTCAAAAATCATTTAAACCTAGGATATTTAAAATTAAAATAAAACACCTAAATACTTAAAGTAAAATACATATTCATCCTCCGCAACAGTTTGCCGAGGTGGACAAATATGAGAAATCGCTTCGGCTCACAAAGAGCAAATGTCCGTTCAAGAATATCACTAGGAGTCTAGGATTCATTCTCAATCTGTCTCTTGCCAGTAAAGATGTGACACATGTTCTCTAACTATTTGTATCACCGTCAAATGACACCACGTACATGTAAATAGTTATAACCGGGACCATTTGACTGTATGGTATTGCCGTCAAATGGCAACATTAAATTATGGTCATGGTCAGAGCCCGTATGTTCCCCATCAATTCCAAATTATTGAGTAATGAATTAATAGGATATGATCGATAGGACACAAAGCCCTCTATTAGTTAAAATAGATTCAAATTTATCACATTAGATAAATATTCATCCCATGTCTACAAAATACCCTTGGACGAAGCAACCTATGCCGATAAGGATCCTTTGGTCAGGTTGGGTTGACTACTCGCTTTGACTAAGTAGACTAGGGACCATGATGACAGGGAATGATGGAAACATGGGATCTTGATAGAGTTTATCATCATTCCCCCCATCATTCACTTTAAGTGCAAGGTGTTGAATTTTTAATTTTAAATGTCAAATTTCAAATACCAGATATGCTGCTATTGTATGTCAAATACTATGTATATGTTTAATGACTAGCATTAATCGAAAGTTCTCTCTTGTTATCAGGAGGGATAATTAACTATAGCAGCTTGGACCTATAGGAAACATGTACTCAGTACATAAAATCCTCACAAAATTCTAGGTAATGCCGTGTATAAAACCCAACATGCGGAGAGGCCAAGGAAGAAATTTTTGGAGCCCACAAATTTAAAATTTGCATTGATTCAATTTTATAGTAATCATATTAATTAATTTAAGTTTGTAAATAGATAATTACACAAATAAGGCATAAGAAATTTAAATAGGTCTTAGGGTTATTTTAAGGTTCGCCTTAGTCAACTAAATCTATGAGTTAGGTTAGGATTTTTAGCTAACTTGCTAGGGTCTTAACAATAAAATTAGTTAAGGTTTTGGAATTAAACTCATAAGAAGATTTTCATGATGATTAATTTTGGTCCAATTAATCATATCAAGATTGAAAAAAAAGAAAAAAAAAGATTGAAATTGAAATAATTTGAATCATCTCATAATTATGTTGGTGGAAGAAGTAGGGGTACTGAATTTACTCAAGTGCAAATAACCTAGATTGAGCATGTCTAACTCAGTTTAGAGAGAAAGAAGTAAATTGGACTAACTAGACTCAATCACTAAGTAACATTTGAAAGTATTGCATATTTTGATGCTAATAGCTTAAAATTAGCACCTACAAGGGGCATTGGAAGCATATCATTTGTATATCTACAAATGGATCTACCCGCACTAGAAGTGTAATGATATTACCAAATATTTATATCACTAAAGTGGCTTCATATGTTGAATATTACATTGAAGCCAATTGATATTAGGATATATTGTGTAGCATGAGATGGATCCATTTAATCATCTATAATAATATTTTGTGCAACTTGTTCTCTCCTTTGTTCTAGAATTTGACATGTAGCCAAAATATTTCTTTTCTACTTCCTTAACTCATGATACTCTAATATAGGTGATATTGAAATTAGATAGTTTTTTGACATGGTTGTTCCATAGTAAACATATAGTTCATAAACTTCCTTCACCTTTTTTCATGGTTGTATCATAGTAAAAATCTCTAGAAAGTTGTCTTTCTTCATAGGGAGACTTAACAAAATATCAAACTCTTCTTAAGGCTTGGTACATGATTCACTTTTGTTAATATTCTAGCCACACAATAATGTGTCCTTATCTCTATCATGCCAAAACAAAAATGTCTTACGTACCACATTATGTTCCTTATAATTATAGTACTAGCACATAACTCATATGTGATATATATATATATATATATATTAAGAATACATATGTTGAATCTAGAACCTATTAATCACTACATCTAACTCTAATAATTACCAAAATGGCGCTAACAAAATCTACGTATGACCAATCTATAACAATATTAATATCTACTAACAACCTTCTTATGATTATCATCAGCATGATGCTCCTTACTCAAAGTTTGATAATTTCCTTTCATATTCTCTTTCTTCTCACAACTACTAACTTTTTTATCATATAATTGAAGGTAAAAACCATCTCAAAATATTTTCCCCTAACAATCACTTAATTGGCTTTTCATCTATTTTATATTTAGAAAAAATAGTAAATTCTTAATATTTTATAAGCTTATAATATTTCTACTATTCAACATGGTAACATGAAAATATTTATAATAAGAAATAAAAATCATAAGAAGTTAAGAACAACAAATTTTTATCCTACTCATTCACCAACACATAATTTAATAATAAAATTAAACTTATTGAGATGTAATTATATAATTGCTGCTCTAATATATTTTGTAAATACAATTTATTATTTTGATACATTTTATTGAAGAGGCTTTTTTTCATATGCAAGAACTTTCACTTGAGCTTCAACACCTTTATTGTTCTTTCCTCTATGACTTTCATCAATACCTCTTCCATCAACAATTCATGATTTATGAAGGGAGATTTTTCATCCTTCTCTTCTTTCTTCACTCATAGCCTCACATAGATTTGAATGTTCTATGAATTCCTTCACAAGTCTATGGAAAATTAGAAGAATTTGAATCTTTGTTCTTATGGCTCAAAATTTGTTTAGCTATCAAACATCTAAACCTCATACTTTATAGCCATTATATCTCTCATTAAGTATGGTACAAATTATTAGAAATAAGAAACATTTAACATATCAAGTGTGAATTGATGAACACGTAAAATAATATAATCATGAAACACATGAAGACAAATTTATGTGGTTCACCTAAAATAATAGCTTCTGACTATAACAAATGAGAGAAGATTTATGCTTCGTTTGGGACGGCTTTCTTTATGCTTCCTAAAGCAGCTTCTTAGTTGAAAAATTAAAATTTTTATACTTGGAAGCTGCTTTAAGAAGCAATAAGAAAGCCGTCCCAAACGAAGCCTTAATCTATTATAGAAAGCTCGAAAATTAGCAAATAAAAATGGTATAAGAAAAGACTCTTTCCTAAATTCAAGTACACCCAATCTCATGGAAAATAGAAAAACAAAATCTTTAATGACAAACAAAAATGACAAGAACAAAATGATCACATAAAAAAAAAGAATCATTTCATAACCAAAAAAAAAATCTTAAGGGTACGTTTGAGACAATTTTTTAGAACAAAAAATTTGTATAAAAAAATATTTTAAAAAACAGTAAGAAAGCTATCTCAAATAAAACCTAAATCTATGATCCAAGCAACTTGGATATCCCATGATGAGAGCAACAAATTAAAAACCCCATGAAAATATGAAGAGATTGGAATCAGAACACCATTGTGTTGAAAATGAAAAGACCTCTAAAAAGTAGAGAGTCCAAGCTATGAATTGTACTCAATAAGAATAAAGGCAACAACCATATAGTGCTTCTTTTATTTTACACCACTTGACAAAATGCCTGTGCATCTTTCCTAAAGTGTGATAGGCAGTTCTTCCACTTTCTTTATTAGTTATGGTGTGGTGGGGGACCCCCTCAGTCATACATGAAGTGGCACCCTCAATCACCACACAATTGGTGATAAATTAAGCATAATAAAGCCCCGTTTGGGACGGATTTTTTATTATTTTTTAAAATAGTTTTTTTAGTACATAAATTTTAATTTTTTATTAGAAAACTATTTTAAGAAGCAATAAGAATCCGTCCCAAATGGAGCCTAAATTGCAACTCATTTTGATTTATTGGTTGAAAGCTTTAGCTATCAACTAAGAGATTTTGAATTCAAATCTAAAATATGTGATGTGTATATATAAATTTATTTTAATTAACTTAAATATTAAAAAAAAAAATCAGCCATAATTACAAAGGTAGGAGAAGCAAGAGACAATGCAAAGAGAAAGAGAGGCTATTGAAATTGAAATAGACATACAGCTCATCTGGGCCTATTGGTTGAGAGCTTAGGCTTTCAACTCAGAGGTCTTGGGTTCTAGTCTTTGTGTATGCGTTGTGTGTATGAATTTGACTTAAATGACCTAAATGTCAAAAAAAAAAAAACCTGAAAGAGACAGCAACCAGTGGTCAGAGTGTAAATAATTATTTGTTGAGTTATTTATTGTTGCCAACAATGGGACGGAAACCTAAAAGCATTTAATAAGGCTCGTCCATTATATATTTATGGACCCTTTTTAGGAAGGCTGGTCAAAATTTATTCAAATTAACTTAAAATCCCTAAATAATATTATATATAGATAGAGAGAGAGGGATGGACCAGCCTCTTTTAAGCTATCTGGCTTCATTTGTGATGACTTTTTTATTGCTTTCTAAAATAGAATTAATATAAAAATTAAGCTTTTATCATCTCTTTTAAGGATGAATAAAGTAGAATTGGAACGTGCATAACTTTAAAGATAATAGAAAAGTCTCATTTTTTTAGAATTTCGAACAAATATAAGTTTTGGGGAACAAAATAGTTAAAATGATTAGTCTATTAAGAGAAAAAAATTCATAGTAGTCAATTATTTTTTTTTTGAATTGCCGCTATCTCTATCAATTTTAAGAGAATAAAAGAACTTCATTTTGAAGTAGGTTCTCTCTCAAATTGTAAGGAATTTGTAATATTTTTTTGAAAAATATTATTTTATATTAAAAACATAATCTATGTATATGTAGCCTATCTAATAACTACATTATGAAGAACTCTGGCAGTGATCGACAAACAGGTGGAAGTCTGGCGATGATCGACGAACAGGCGGAAGTCCGACGATTGGTCGGGAAGAACTTTGGCGGTGGTTGACGAAACAGGCGAAAGTCCAGTCATAGTTGAGAAGAACTCCAGCGGTAGTCGAGGACAAGTAAGCTCTCAAATTCTTCATTTATCTTCCTCCTTTAATCTCCCCCTTCATGTGAATAATGGGAGTCTATTTATAATTTTTTGAAAGTGTCATGACTTGTAAAGAAGAAGATGATCAATGTCAAGATGAAAGTGGTTTGAATGGACGGCTGATATTAATCTCTTTAATCATGAAAAAGTGATGCGACGTATTCTGATTAGCCTTAAATTGAGAAAGTAGGCCGCCTTGCAAAAAAATAATAATTTAACCAAACCTAATGATGGCCTTATTTTTAACCAAACAAAATCTATGAAGTCATAAAGTGTTGATGGTGCTAGTTAATTATTACCCAGCCGTTACATTCATGAACAGGCTTCCTTAATATATTATTGTAACCTCTGCAAGAAAGGGAGAAGCCAAGGATGCGGGATTAAAGCTAAGCAAGATTCTCCGAGTTTACCGAATTTTAATATGCACTAATTGGCAAAGGCTTAACAAAAGCTCCCATTACCTTCTCTAACAGTTTGATAACAAAGATGGCATCGTTCGTTAATAGCAAAGATTATTAAAATAAATATTCGAGCATGAAGTACGGTACTACGCATTTATGTGTTGATTTGGAAAGATTTTCAAATCTAAAATAGTTTTGATTTGGAAGATTTTAATAGCTCATTATTGAAATTGATTAGGAAATAGATTAATTTTCTAATTATGTTGATTTGATTGATGTTTTAATTAAGGGGATATAATTATTGTATTAATTAGGAATTTGATTGGGATTTGATTAGTATTAAATTAGGATTTTTTTTTAATTTACTTTGGCTCAAGTCTATAAATAGGATCTAAGGGCTATTGTATTGTAAGCATGAGATGAGAGAATAAGCTATTGTAATTCCCTATTTTCTCCAATATAGTGAAATCATCATCCCCTCCCCATGGACTTAGGCATCTTCACTGAATCACGTAAATTATCATATTCTTTATGTGTTGTGTGCTTTTATTTTCGCTTTGATTGTTTGCACAACAATTGGTATCAAAGACATTTTTTGGTGAGATTTTTGGTGGCCGCTTGAAGAACGGGAGATCAACCAGTGCTTTCTATTCGTGTGGTTCGTCCAAGCGAAGGAAGAGAGTCGGATTGGGGTAATTCTAGCTACGTGAGACAACTGCAATTTGGTGGAGGCTATGCGATCCAGTGGAGCCACAGATATATCAACCTCAACGATAGAGAAGATGTCGATCCAACAGGTGATTTCACATTCCTTCAAAATTGATGTGACAAAATTTGATAACAAAGGATACTTTCGCATGTGATTATGTGAGGTGCTGGATGAGTTGTATTCTTTAAATATGGAGAAAGTTCTGGAGAGCAATGAACGTCCTGAGGAGATTTCAGAGAGAGATTGGCTCAAGATGAACCGGAGTGCTCGTGGCTTGATCAGGAATTGCCTATATCAGAAAATCAAGTATGGGGTGATGATGTAGACTTCTACTGTGAAGCTGTGGAAGACTTTAGAGAACAAGTATCTAATGAATAGCGTTGATAATCATCTCCATATGAAACAGAGGCTCTACAGGTTTCAGATGAGTCATGAGATTATAATTGATGAGTATTTGAATGACTTCACAAAGCTATTGACTTATCTTTTGAATCTAGATGAGGAGGTTGGATATGAAGACAAGGCACTCTTTCTATTGAATTCGCTCATGGATGAGTACAAAAACTTTACGACGATATTCATTCTTGGGAAGGAGGTCTTGAACTATGGTAAGATGACCGCTGCATTGTTGAATCACGAGTTCCGATGTCAGGACAAGGAGTCTGCAATGATGGATTTAGCTAAGGCTCTCACACTATAACAAGGAAAATCTGAGGAGACGAAAAAGGGTGGCAGCAAATAAGGCAAGTCTCATGGGCATAGTCTTGGGAAGAAATTAGTGTGCTTTCTGTGTAGAGACTGATCATTGAAAGAAAGATTGCCCCAAGGAGAAGGGAAAGAGAGTTTTCACTGAGACTAATCTTAGTGAGGAAAATCATGAAGAAGATTTAGATGTATCACTATATGTAGTTTTTCAGAGTTTGAATTTAGATTGTTCATGTTAGATTATGGATATTGATGATACATATCACATTTGTCCCACTATAGAGTGATTATGTACCTATAAGGAGCTTGATAGTGGTGTTGTGACCATGAAAAATAATCAGACCTACCGTACAGTTGGTGTAGGGAGCATCTTCATCAGAATGTATGATGGTGTTGTGAGAGAGTTGACTGATATGAGGCACATTCCAAATATCAAGAAGAATTTGCAGTCTATTATGGATTTAGAGACCAACGACTATAAGGTAGTTATTGAGGTAGAAGTTCTGAAGATAAATCATGGAGTACTAGTTATTATGGAAGGAGTTCGTCACCGCAACTTTTTCTACCTTTAGGAAAGAATAGTAATTGGATTGGCTATTGTAGCAGATGATTCTTTTAATGCCACTGCATTGTGGCATATGCGGCAATCTCATGTTGGAGAGGCTTCTCTTATGACTTTGGTGAAATAATGATTGATTAAAAGAGCAAGCACATGCAAGCTCAATTTCTATGAACATTACGTGTTTGACAAGAAGACACGTATATCCTTTAGTACTGCCATCCACAATACAAAGGGTATGTTGGAGTATATTCATACTGATATTTGGGGACCGACGAAGACATCATCTTTCAATAGACAATGATACTTTATTTCTTTCGTTGATGATTATTCCAGATACATTTGGGTGTACAACATGGGGCGCAAGAGCAATGTATTGAAGATTTTTAGAACTTGGAAGAAGTGGATTGAGACTCAGACTAACAAAAGGATCCGGTGTATCAGATCATACAATATGGGCGAATAAAGTTCAGATGCATTCATACATGAGTGCTAGAGACCTGGAATTAAGCATCACTTCACTCTTAGAGAGACACCACATCAAAACAGGGTGGCATAGAGGATGAACATGACTTTGATGGAGAATATTTGATGCATGTTATCAAATTCTTGGTTATATAGAGTTTATTGGGCTAAAGCAATAAACTATACATGTCACTTGGTGAACTGTCTGCCTTCTATAGTTATTGGGAAAAAGACCCCAAAGGAGATGTGATTAGGACGTCCTGCTAGAGATTATGAGCACTTCAGAGTGTTTGGATGCCTAGCTTATTATCATGTTCAAGATAATAAACTAGAATCAAAGGCAAAAAAGAAGATCTTTATTGGCTTCAGGCGTGGAGTTAAAGGCTTTAAACTATATGATCTGGTTGATAAGAAGATTGTCATTAGTAGGGATGTTGCTTTCGATGAGGCTAGCATGTTGAAGCCTCATGACTCTAAACAAGAGGAGAGTTCTACTGAGACCACAAATACACTATAGAAGCTAGAGTTTGATGTAACTCAATTTGTTCTACATAAGTCAATCATTTCGATCTAGATGCCTGATTCAACTACAGACTAGGAGGTAGAAGATTATTTTGAGGATGGGATTCCTACTCAAGAATCTATTACAAAGAACAGGACCATGTATCAGAATATCTCAAAGCTAGCTTGGTTGAGGGATCACATTGCATTTGTACTTTCATTCATTGAGGTTGAAGTTCATAGTCACTATACGGAAGCAGTGGATAGTCCTGAGAGTAATCTATGGAAGAGGCTATGGATAAAGAGATGAAGTCTCTTCAAAAGTATGCTACTTGGAGATTGGTGAAGCTTCCTCCATGAAGAAAGGCCATTGGGTGAAAACGGATGTATGTAAAGAAGAAAAGATCTCATTGAGCTGATCTGCAGTATAAGGTTAGGTTGGTGGCAAAAAGCTCTGTGCAACAGGAAGGGATTGCTTAAGATAATGTGTTCTCCCCAGTGATTAAGAATCCCTCAATCTGTGGTCACTTGGCACTTGTAGCACATTTTGGTGTGATTTTGGATCAGCTTGATCCAAACATTGCATAAGCAAGTAGCGTTGTGAGTGGATTCATACATGATCCAGGAAGGAGTTATTGACAAGCTGTGAAGAGTATCCAGAGGTATTTGAAGGGTACAATTGACGCATGTTTGGAGATACAATCACCACGACAATGATGCATGACTCATGACTAATTGTCTACTTGTTTGAAGAACTACGCTCTGCTTGATCTCTTGAGAGAGGGTACGTATTCAACCATCTGGGTGCAATCATTTTGATATTGGAGCCTGATTTATCATCTCCCACTTTCTAAAGTGAAAGATGAGGCGGAAATTATTGATTTGGAAATATTTTCAAATCTAAATTAGCCTTGATTTGTGCCTTAATGGCTCATTATTACAATTGATTAGGGAATAAATTATTTCTCTAATTATATTGATTTGATTGAAGATTTGATTGATGCATTAATTAGAAAATCTAATTATTGCATTAATTAGGAATTTAATTTGAGATTTGATTGATGCATTAATTAAGGTGATTTAATTATTATATTAATTAGGATTTTTCCTAATTAATTTTGGCTCAAATCTATAAATAGGGCCACAAGCTATTCTACTGTATGCATCAGATGAGAGAAAGAGCTATTGCAATTCCCTATTTTCTCCAACATAGTGAAATCCTCTTTCCACATGGACAGGCATTTTTGCCAAACCACGTAAATTATCATGTTCTTTATGTTTGTGTTGTGTGATTTTATTCCGCTGTGATTTTTGCACAACATTATGCTACAGTAATAATTTGTGTATTCAAATTTCAACTTTACATAATAAATTAAAAGATAAACTGGGATGATGCGGCTCCACCCAAGAACAGTGAACCGATATGATTTAATCGGATCAAATATCTTTGGGATAGACGAGAATAAAGATTTATAAGCGGGCTGAGATAATGTGAAAGGTGCTAATGGTAAATTCTCTACTGCATGCTACGGAATCATCCAATAACTCAGGATGCCTTCCTTCTGAAGAAAAAGAGAACCAAGAAAAGTAGAACAATGACTGGCCTAAAGATGCCAAGCTAGTGGGATTCAGACTCATCCCAGCCAAATGCTGACGATAATTCTGTAGTCAAACAGCTCATGTGGAATTCACATTCACCGGCATCTTCTCCTTAGGAGGAAAGCAAAGTTTGCTCAAATAAAACCAACAAACAGGTCATACTATACTGTTTGAGATGCCATGTTGAAAACAAGACAAGTACAGTTTTTCCCCCTTTAATATTAGCTTACTGCCATCACTAACCAACTTCCTGGGAAAAGTTCACAACTTCATTCCTGAATTTTTAAAAGAAATGACCATAATTTTCTATAGTATTTCAATGAAAATACACACATTAGAAGGTTAAACCTTTTTCAGAATAAAGAAACTTTTTTTTTTTTTTGTGATGAGGAACCGTCCGTTGCCACCCTCGGGCTAGCCGAGAGCGCTTGGCGATACGTAAACCCCGGTCAGCCTAGACGAGCTGCCCACACCCATTAGAACTCATGGCCAACGCTTATTGGGTCCCCCCAAAAGGGGCGCTGCCGCCCGGGGAAATCGAACACGGGATGGGGGGTGCCCAACAATGCTCGCCCATCATAATAAAGAAACAAAACCAGTTTAAGCTACACATCTTTATAACAAATGCATAACATGATTACATTGCAGCATGGATACTAGAAAAGCAATATATTTCTGGTGATCAAAGCACCTAGCATAGAAACAAACAATACATTACTTATTCCAACACAAAACCTTACAGTTTTCCTATACTAAACAAACAATATGATAGTACAAGATGGTGGCATAGATTCCTTGCACCTTTGAGAAATTATTATAGAAAGCTTGATGACCCCTGCTGCTCCTGTAGGTGCAAGTGAACATCGATAGATGGTAAAGCTAATCCATTGTTAAAAGCTTCCGTAGCTTAGCCCTCAATAATCAAAAGACCTTATGTGACAATGGCATAAGCAATCAGTCTCCTTCGCAAAAACTACCGAAAAGCCCCATGGAACAGTTTTGGTAGGCAATACACGTTCTGTGTTCTATAGCTTGCAAGTTGTATGTACAAGTAAATGATATTCAAGTTCCCTAGATGTCTAATTAAGCCATGATCCCAAACTTTGGAAGACTTTATTGTTCAGCCTAAGCCAATACCATGGGCATAGATAGAAGCAAATCACCTGATTTTTTTTTTTTACAGATCAAACTAAAATTTCAACATTCTGAAGTGAATATACTTCATTATAGAATGGCAAGAGGAGAGTTAAGGCTCCGTTTGGGACGACTTTCTTTCTGCTTTTAAAGCAACTTTCTTATAAAAAATTTTAATTTTTTACTAGAAAGCTGTTTTATGAAGCAGTAAGAAAGCCGTCCCAAACGAATCCTAAATCCAAAGGATAAAAGAAACATGATAAGCTAAATAATATCTGCTCCAGGGCGGAAATTCTTTTAAGTCTTCTAAAATAACACACCATTTTGCCCAGCAATAGATCCATTGAGATTACTATGAAATGAGCTCTGAGCCTGAAGTTTCATTCCATATGGAAGGATTCCATAAGATGACTGAATAAACTGATTACCATTAGTTGGACTAAAGACACTGGCTGCTTCACTGTGCTGTTTGGAATCAACAACCATGGAGAATTGTTCTGAGGCTGCTGGAGCTGAGGCAGAGCTTGATTGCATAGTTGCTACTGATGGTTGGGATGGAGATGGAGATCTGTTATCTTCGAGAGAGACGGTTGTTATGTCGTGTATGCTGGCTCTCCTCTTGTCTTTGGTACCAGAGTTAAGCCTGATGAAATACTTCTGCGCATGGCTAGCCACTTGAGTTGGATTCCTTGTAACAACAAAATTACGAGAGATGTTTCTCCAGTCACCTTTACCATATTTTTTCAGACCAATCAAAAATCTCCTGCCGATAACAAAAAATTAAATATCTATAGCACATAAATTTCATTGGAGCATTCAAGAAAAAATATCAAAACAGAATATAGAAAAGGTTACATAACGAATAGTAATAAGAAATGGAACAATACTTGTGTTCTTCTTCAGTCCAGGGGACCCCTTTTTTCCTCTCATGATCTGCAAGCCTTCCTCCCAATCTCTTCCCACCAACAAAACAAGCTTGCCTCAAGCCATCAAAGCCATGATCATTTTCCCAATCCAAAGTGAAAGATGAAGAACTATAGCCTGGAAAGGGAATCAGCCCAGCTTCAATACAAGTCACATCTTCTTCCAAATCCTGGTAATGGGACATGACATCCTCGACTGTTTTCCCAGGGATCATCTCAGCCACCTTCTCCCATCTGTCAGGCATGTCTTCATCGAAATGCGCAAGAGCATTCTCAAATAACTTGTTTTCCTGCTGAGTCCAGTTCCCGCTCTTTCTCTCGCCAAGAATCCATTTTGAATTGGGTAAATAAGAAGGATAAGGAGATATAACCTCCATCCACGAGTTTGTCATCATCCAATAACACTGCCAGTTTAATACCACAAGCCCAAGAACATATTTTGGATGAAAGTGTCAGAAGGAGAAGCAAATCCAAGGTAAATCAATGCATAGTAGTTTATATGGCTCCCTCAAAGAATCCGGACAGAACAACTAGCTCCCCAAAATTCGAGTGGTTAGGGAGACTTTGACTACCAGACTGTAAGAAGCTCAGCAGAACCAATAAAAAAATGAATCGACACTATAGCTGCCGAGAATTCAAGTACAATTCGCTTTCCAAAATAATAGAGACAATCAAATGCCACTCAACATATGGAACCCTAGAAAACCCAGATGGAAATCAGATCTGGCCCTCGGGACTCGCCTAGTAAGAAGAATCAGTGACAAAGAAAGCCCACCCGCTTGATTTTAAAGGCCCGATGCCCGGAGAAGAAAGTAAAGATTTTGTCATCCAGAAGCTTCTGCAACAAGTTCAAGATCTTTCAACGTGCAAAGCAACTCCAAGAACCAGAGAACCAACGGCTCATCAACTGATGTAACCCGACAACAGCAACAGCAAGAGAAGGAGAAGAGAGAGAGCCCACGATGAATAGAGAAACAGAGCAAAAAAACAAGGAAACCAAAGACGAAGAAGAAATGAGGATGTAAAAGGAGAGATTTTTCTAACCTTTAGCTCGAAGTCTGAAGCTGAAGTAAAAGGTACAACGAAAGCTCGAAGAGGTAAGGAATCTAAATACCTCTCTCCCTCTGTCTCAGCCTCCAGTTCTTATTCCATTTCTACTGTTGGAGATCTAAAAGGGTACGGGAAGAGAAGGTGGACGCTGAATGGACCCTAGCGGACTAGCGGCCACTCAGCCATGGAACATGTCCTTCTCTCACATTCGCTTCTATGAAGATCCCATGGTTTAGGAAAAACTAAGTACCTAATTATTCATTAAGATAGCCTAATAGTATTTGTCTGCTGAGTTATGCAAAATGCTTAAAAAAGGGTTATTTTTTTCTCACGATTCTCTCCTTTTCTTTCACATTAATTGTATATTCAAAGTTCAAACCAATTAATGTTCACCTACTATTCAACAATATAATTTTGCTGGTTCTTTCGAATCCATTACTTCACTTAGAAAGGGTAATTTATAGCCGAGAGTGAGATCAGCTTATTATTTAATTTAAAAAATTACATATATATATATATATCAATTTATAACATCCTATTTATATATCTAATATCTAAAATTTTAATATTTGATGCATACCACCCTATATTATTTTAATATTAAATATACCATTTATATTTTTTTCCTACCACTCATATGTTTCATTTATATCACCCATATTTGATATGAAAATGAACTATGATGATATGTATGTAATATTAAAACTTTAGGGATTAAATATGTAAATATAATAGTATTATGTGGTATGTATATAAATCTCCCTAATTATTATTATTATTATATGTGGCATAGATTAAGTTAAAATAAGGAATCTGAATTTTTAATAAGAAATATGCATTCCTTAATGAAGTAATCTAAATTTTTAAATCTGCTATGAAAACCATAACTTGGATAATATTGGGCCTCACTAGAAAAGAATCAAGAGAAGGAATAACCTTAACTTATAACATGAAGCTGTAAGAGCATTCAAAAAAGAGATGATGAGTGGATTCCCTTGCATTGAAACATAAACTGCAGATAGGATGTACATCAACATGCCTAATTATCAATTCATTAGCCGGCTAAAGGCCACCCATCAAAGCCATCCAAGAAAAGACAGAAAACCTCATGGCATATTTTTTTTGCCAAACAAAATTAACCAAAGATACCTTATTATGCTCACTAAACTGAGAAAGCATAAAATATTTATTAGTAGGTTTACAACAATCCATCAAGCAGACATCCATTTTGATGCAGAGCATCTTAGTAAAAATACTCATTAGACTTAATTGTTTTGAGGTTGTTACATGTATCTAGAACCTTCTAGTTTCTCTTGCTAGTTTATAAGTACAACAGTTGTAAGTAGGAAGAATGAATGAATATTTTGGGATTAGCTGTGCTTTCATTGTTTTAGTGTTCCTGCTCTTAGAAGTTGTGTTTTCTGATGGTTCTTCAATTATCTCATTACATTAGATGGTACCAGAGCCAACTTTCTCCCTTGACGTCAATTAGGGCCTTGGGCTACTGCTACATCAATCATTGATATTGATCGGGGTATTGGATGCTTTGGGAAGACAGTGAATGAAGACAGGCTGTCGATGACTTCGAAGTCTCCACCAGCCGATAACCATACCAACGAATCTACATATCCCCCGTCGACAATCATACCAGCGATTCAATCTTATGTGAACCATACCAGAATGAATCCACCAATGGTAACCATACCATCTGTAACGCCTCAGAATCAAATTGGAAGAATGATCTATTTATCATTTTAAAAATATACTAGAGCTTCTATAAATCATCAATTTAAATAATAGCCAACGAAAGCAATTAAAATTATATACATCTAGTGGCAGATCCAACTTCTTTTTTGAGGGTAGGCAAAATTTTAGTTCATTAAATTACTAAAAATCAACAACAACAACAACAACAACAACAATAATAATAATAATAATAATAATAATAATAATAATAATAATAATAATAATAATAGTAATAGTAATAGTAATAGTAATAATAAATAATATATTAATAAAAATATATATATATATATATATATATATATATATATATATATATATATATATATATATATATATATATATATAATTTAACCAATATAATGGTATCAATTTTATAAGAGAAAATTTTTATCATTTAACTTCCAATATAATATTGATTTTAGTAATATAAATTGGAGTATAATCATGTAAGTTATATTGAACCTATACTATAACTTAGAAAAAAATAATAATAAATTAGCTAAAAGTTATCAAATTTAGAAAAAAAGAGATAATTAAACTATAAAATATGGATGAAAACTTGCATATAAAAGCTTCAAAGTGCCCAACACATATATTCATGGAAGAAAAGAATAGGGAAAAATTCAAAAAATAAAAAATGAAAGCTATCATTTCTTAAAGTTGCTTGTATGCTACATAGTCATCCCTAGGACTCTTGCATCCATGCATTGTCAAATCAAAGGCAATACAAACCCAACTTATAAACCAATCGTCTTGAGTTCGAGTCTTTGTGTCTGCGTTGTGTGTGTGAGTTTGCCTTAAATGACCTAAATGTCCCAAAAAAAAAAAAAAAAAAAAAAACCAATAGTCATTTCTTTCTCAATTTGGATAAAACTTACCTCCTTTTATAGAAATTAGAAAGTAAGCACCTTACATTTTTTATAAGATAAAGATATCATTCAATGAGTATCTTCAACAATTTGGGCAAAATATTTTTTAGAGGAGTCAAAATTTTAAATTTATCCTTTATATAGGCTTTTTTTTTTTTTGAGGGTGGGCATTTGCCCACCCTGAGCTCTATGAGGATCCACCCATGTATACATGAAAATATTTTATTATATATTCACCCAAAATGTCATTTATACTAACCAATAAATCACTTTACAAAAGAATAAAGGAAAATACGGAACCAAATTTTAAAGAAAATTTGAGGATCTCTGACAATTTCACTCCAACTGGTTATGATTACTTACTTGGCATGAAATCATTAAAAATTCACAGAATATGCTTAAAAGCCCCGCAGTAATCCAAAACTCAGTAAAGCTTTCAATACAAAGACTAAATAATTAATATGATATGCTCAGTCTAATATAATCAATAGCAGTCAATGACTAAATATTATTACTAAAATTTAAAATGATCAATAATAAAAGTAGGGAATCATTACAATGAATCTAAAAATTAATAATTTATATAAAATTTAATAAATTGATAAAAAAAACAGTGTAAAAATCATTCATTAATCAGTAATATAAATTATTTTATATATTCATATGCATAATCTATTTATATACTATCAATGCATTCAATACTGTTAATGAGATCAATGTATACGTGATGTCATAAGTGTTATAAATATATGCATGTATTAATATATGATTTAGCAAGATAGGACATCCAGCTTTAACAAGTTATTTTTAAAACCTTTTACCCCAACGGATTCATAGTTGGTCATCAATCATATCAATTATCACGTATCCAGTTGGCTTCATTGAATCAAAAAAAGTTGTTACTCTCTGTTTATCGGCTTAATCGATCATCTATTACAAGCTATAACAGATATAACACCATAAATGATTTTTAAAGAAAAGCTCATTGGCTCACCCTCATGCATAAGTATTATGTTTTAATAGCCAGTCCATTTTATAGTATTAACAATCATCCTTTCTTACTTATGTAAATGCCACAATCAAAATGCAATAAAAAATAATCAATTATGTTCAATATAAAAAATTTTAGAAAATAATCAAAATTATCGAAAATTAAAATGAGATTTGAGTTATTTATAATAAATACAAGAAATATCTGAATAAATTTGACGGATGAAAAAGCACCGAACAATATTCTCTCTCTTCTCTCTCTCTCTTCTTCGACAAAGCACGACGCTGAAATTTAGATTTTTCATTTCAAAAAAATCATTTAAAAAATTTGGATTATTATACCATTGGACATCTTTCAGCACGATCTACCATCTGCAAACAAAGTCCGCCAGTGGCCCTGGTAGCGCCCCTCATGATTGACCCCTTCAACAGATGATGCCTCTTTAATACCAAGCCCTCATCAATTGTCCCCTTCAGATACCTCAAGATACTCTTGACAACTTATCAATGACTTCTTCCTGGATCATGTATGAACATGCTCACAAGGAGAAGGTCTCCCATTCAACTCTTACAGAAGAGATGGATGTATTTTTTTATCTTTCATTTCATAATATATGCTATGTTCAGTTCCAAATGTTATTGGCTATTGATGAGAATTGTGTGGAATTCCAACCCGTTGGTTTTATTAGCTTTATTGAAGCCAAGTGTTTCTGAATTTTATTGATGGGGTTTCTTCTGCATGTTATACTACAGGCATCCAAATGTTTAGCGGATTGGACCCTCTTGTGATTTTACATCTGTTGTCGATGGGTTGAATGGTAGCGAAGTAATCGTGTGTTGGACATGGCAGCTGTTCATGTGATGTGGCAAAGGGATGATGACATTTGAGTGCTCCGATTGTTCATATTGACGTCCTTTTGAAGGTTTAGAATCGTCTAATCTATGATTAATTATTCTGTGCGGACACCCAATGCCGTCCGGAGATCAATCAGATGTGATGCATTTTGATTGCTCTTCAGATGACGCTCTGCATTCGGCCTCCATATAGAATAATTTCTGATGATCTATTATTATTAATTGAGTTGGAGTTCAGACATCTTATGGCTTGATGATGATTGGACTTCTGTTCAAGATTTATAGAATGTCTGCAAAGATTTGCATTATAAGGCTTGAGCTGATTGAATCTTTAAGGGTGGTTACACAAGTAATCTTTACTTTTTAACTTTGTGTAAACTATCGATCTTAATTTTTTTTATGTTATTTAATTCCTAAAATATAACTATCGATCTTAATTTATGTATTTAAATATAGAGTCATTTGCCATGCATAGACACATGCAAAATCTATGACCCATTTCTATACTTTTGGACAAAATCTATTTCTTCTGAATTTTCCTAGAACTCTTCTCTCAACTTTGTGATTCTAATTAAGAAAGTTAGTTTTCTAACAAATAGCTTCTCTCTCTTATTTTCTCTTTTGCCTTCGCAAACTCGGGGTTTGTTTTGGAGAATTTTTAGATACAACTATAATTTTGTTTGTCTACTATTATTTGGGCAAATTTTTAAGCTATGCATAATTAGGAAGTTAATTAAGTAATTAAGCATGCTTAAAAAAAATTGAAGCTTAAAGGCGTTCCCAACAAAGAAAGATTGATGGAGTAAGCCGAAGAATGCATGCTTGTATAGCACGAGCCGGTGACAGTTCGTTGAAGCAACAAGTGAATGTGAACGTACGAAATCTTTAGGTGTTCTGTCCACGAATGATCAGAAGATGAGGATAACTGCCTATGGAGTATGCATTCTAAGTTAATTAGGGTTAAACTTTATAGGACGAGATTTCTTAAATGCCTCGGTTGGAAAACTCTTCAAATTAGGTTCCGCTAAGAGAATGGTCACCTTGTTAGCCCTCATTTCTTACAAATGTGGTACCATGAGAATAAATGCCATAGAGATGGTGGTCATTCCCCTCCATATATTGATTGCAGTCACCTTGACATTCAACGTGTAATTTTATATCATGGTTGTCATTCGATATTTGACCAATTTATTATAAATTTATATAAAGATTGGACGAATGAGGTATTACCGGATGGTTCGCGTAGGTAGTTCTTAAATGCTGAGGATTGTCAAGATAGCAATGAGTAATGTTGCCCTATATTTACCCAATAGGAAAGTTCCGTCTAGGACAAGGACAGGCCGACAAAATCGCACATGCCCTCTTATGTATTTTCAGTCCTTATAAAGTAGTAACGAATAATATCATTAATATTTGGTTGAACTCCTATATTCGTATCAGCTGATCATGGAGATTATCATCAAACTCTTCATCCACATCATTGCTTGAATCGCTGCTCATTGTCTCATACCCTTCATCAGTGATAGTAGGAGCAAATAATCTGATATCATTGTCTTCAAAAATAGAAATATGATGGGATTGTGCTGACGGACCGGGCATATTGTTTTGGTATGAGATTTGTGTGGATCTACATTCATACTTGTGTAATATTAGATAACGAGGAATAAGAATTTACTTAAGAAAATGCATAACTTTATTCACATCTATCATACCCTAGATGTGCATTTGGCATTGCCAAGGCCATCTCAGCAGCATCTTGCATCTCATGTACATGATCGAGTACGACTGAATTGTGAATTTGAGTCGACAAATCTTCATCCATATTACTATCATTAGGACGTTCATCAACCTCCACATACAAAATAAGAACTTCAGAAACAACAAATGACAATGCAAATTCACAACTTTCATCACCCTCAACCTTCGAGGCCATAAATTGGTTACCCACTAGAAAACGACTCACAAAAGTCACCGCAAACTTTGAGGGATTGAACTTCAGTGCCCTAAGAACTCTATCCTTTAACTACTTCAACGTCGAGTTGAATGGAACTTATATGTGCCGACATTTAACACCAATATATGTTGGCGAAAAGTTATAATCTAAGGATAACTCTCCGTCATATAACAACATAAAGTATGGTGGTCGTGCACTCATTTTGAATACCAATATTTAGAAAAAAAAATTAAACGATATATTTATTTCTTGGATAAAATCATCAAATTCATAACATTCCACACTATTTTCCAATAAAATTTCAATTAATAACATTCACTATGTTAATATTATCATTAACTCATTATATATAAATCCTATAAATAGTAATGCTATAAATAGTAATATTAATGTACCTTTATAAATCGATAACAAAAAATAAAACTATTTTTTCCGTATAAATTTTGGAATTTTTTAATTAATTTATATTTAGTAACAATATTGGAAATTACTTGAAATTAAATAAAAATAAGGAATATTTAATATTCTAAATAAAAGGCTATTCAATTATCGCCATATGTTTGGACATATTTATGGAAAAATATATATAAGAATAAATGCTTAAATTAAATTACAAATAAAATTTGGCACTCCAAAATCAAATTTAAATATGCCCAATTACATATATAAATATTTGCAGAAAATTATGCCTAATAATTAATAATAATAATAATAAATAAATAAATAAATAAAACTTTCCCTGAAATCTTTAAAAAATCATAACCAAGCAACTGATCACAATTGAAAAAAATAGGTGAAGCATATGAGACTCCATTTACTCTTTTGACTGTGGTTTTCTAAATTTCTTGTGTCAACAAAATGCACACTCACTAGCAAGACGCGGATAGCGGAGGCGGAGCAATCAAAACCGCAACCATTTCACAGGTATTAACAACCTTAAAAAATTCAAACGAAACAAACACATTCATCACAAGCAAAGGAAACAAATACATTCATCACAACAAACACAACTTATTAAGCATTAATATCCTAAAAACATGCATAATACACATAAATACTTCGCTATTTCCATGATTTCTCCATAGATTTCTAAAAAAACACATGCAATCTAAGCCTCCCATAAAATCACTTCATTCAACAAATTAACAAGGTGCATTCTTCTTTTTTTCGCTTCTTCTAGCTTCTAGTTAGGAAAGGAATTTAAAATACTAAATTTAGAGAGCAAAATACGCATAATCTCTAACCTTTTACGCAGATCCGGCGGTCGGCGATGGAATCGGGAGGGAGAAGTGATCAGTAGTCGGAGTGACCTAGGGGCTTCGGCCCATTTTTTTTTTTTTTTTAAATACGCTCCTAAAACTAATTTTAGCAAATTATATACTCATTTCTAAAGTTTGGCCTTCTAGATATTAGGTGAGGTGATGAGCCTTGATCAATAAGGTTTTTTATGCGGAGCATATTAGCATAGTCAAGGTAGTAGCTATTATTAGTATTATAGTAATTGATTTTGCTTTTTATAGTTTTATCCTTTTAGTATGTCTCTGTTTTAGTATATCAGCTGGGAAGGTTGGTTGGATGTTACTGTTTCATTGCTATCTGTTTGCTTGAGTACATCTATTGCAGGCCTACTACATGATGCGGAGCATCTTTAGTAACCTGGGGCGACAGAACTATTTACCTGTACATGTTTGGTTATTGCGGCTTGTGCTCCACTAACCTGCTACGTTTATTTTTTTACCACTTATTCCTTGTTTTAATTTGTTGTTACTCAAGTATAGCATTTTTTGTTAATCCTAATTTTAGTATAAACAGTATTACAGAAGAATATATGTGATAGGAAGAAGAGGAGAAAGTTAGTCTTGAATACAGAATTACAGAAGTTTATCTTCCTTCCCTGTTTTTACTATTCTCACTGTTTGCTAAGTTCTATCTGTGCAGGATCCTTTACATCAAAAAAAGGTGTTTTATACATTTTTTTTCTCTTGGATTGTGTTGTGCTAATTGTATGAAAATTTTTCTAAGTATTGACTTTAGGAGGCGGTTTGGTAGAAATCAGGATTTGATTTAAGTAGGATTTTGGTAAATCCTCTAAATCTGGATTTCGAAAATCTTGAATGTCTAAATCCTGAAAACTGTTTGGTGTAGAGCGCATTAAATCCAGTGTGATTGTTTGACTATAGAGTGGATTTAACGAGCAGACTCTTCTCTCTCGCGCTCAATATAGAATCTTATATCCGGCAAAAAAGAGGATTTCAGAAATATGAGATTTAGCACAAAAAGGGGGAGTTTTCCGTCTACGGTGGCTTTCATTTGTCATGAGATTTGGTTTTGCATTTTAGGTTGTTTGGCTAGATTTCTCTCAAATCCACCTCAAATCCTGCTACAAAACAGCCCTAAGGCTGAAGATTGTGCGTCACAAAATGCATAGATTTTTTTTTTTAATATTTTATTTTGTATTCAATATTATTCATAGTCATATGAAAGTCTGATTAAAAGTTTAGGATGAAGGTTTGTTTGAGATGGCTGCAATATTTTATAAAATTAGTTGTAAAGTTATACCAATTGAACTCTTTACGGATGAATGATCCATTAGTATAACTTCTCAGGAGATCATTTATCCTTAAAGTGCTTTTGTACTAGCACACTTAAATTTAAAGTTCCTAATGAAATTTCAGTCGTTACATTAAAAAGGTACTTTAAAGTTTCCAACCAACATTCACAGCTGATCATATACTAAAACAAAAAACATACTAAAAAGATAAAACTGTAAGAAGTAAAATCAATATAATAGCTACTGCCATGAGCAGTGGCTCTAACTCACCTCACCTAATATCTAGAACGACCTTGCAGCTATATCTTCCTGCTCTTTTTAAGCACTGGATGTCTTGTCATTACCCAAATGAAGAAATTCGTTCACTTATCGAAGGAATAAGAACAGAGGTGGTGGTTGTGGAGGGAGCAGGTGGCATGGAGTCGGTTTAGTCATCAAATGAAAAAGAATGATAACATTAAAACAAAATTAGATCATGAAACAAATCACGAACAATTCGCAGGTTTAACGGTCCAACCATTGATTGAATCGGTTGAAGAACCGATCACTACTAACCCGATTAAACATATTGAACTCAATCAAAACTCTAAGAAAATTGAACGGATTCTATCAGATAAGATCTTGACACATGATTTTTTATCATTTTTTCAATCATGCAATCTTAGACTTCATTTGGGATGGCTTTTTTATTGTTTCTTAAAGAAATTTTTATACTAACCAGCGATTCATCCAGGCTTATCTGAACACTTACATTGAACTCGTAATGCCTAGTCAAGCCATTGGCAAGCACTGGAAACAAGCAAATTAGAACCAAAAGAGCTCGAACAGACTCCATGCCACTTGCTCCCTCCACAACCACCACCTCTGTTCTTATTCCTTCGATAAGTGAACGAATTTCTTCATTTGGGTAATGACAAGACATCCAGTGCTTAAAAAGAGCAGGAAGATATAGCTGCAAGATCGTTCTAGATATTAGGTGAGGTGAGTTAGAGCCACTGCTCATGGCAGTAGCTATTATATTGATTTTACTTCTTACAGTTTTATCTTTTTAGTATGTTTTTTGTTTTAGTATATGACCAGCTGTTACAAATAGTAATATTAATGTATCTTTATAATTCGATCAAAAATAGAAGTATAAATTTTGGAATTTTTTTAATTAATTTATATTTAGTAACAATAATGGAAATTACTTGAAATTAATTAAAAATAAGGAATATGTAATATTCCAAATAAAAGGCTATTCAATTATCGCCATATGTTTGGAAATATTTATGGGAAAAATGTATAAGAATAAATGCTTAAATTAAATTACAAATTAAATTTGGCACTCCAAAATCAAATTTAAATATGTCCGATTTCATATATAAATATTTGCAGAAAATTATGCCTAATAATTAAAAAAAAAAAACTTTTACTCAAAAAATACTTCGCTTTTTCCATGATTTCTTCATAGATTTCTTAAAATTTTAAGAATTTTTTTTTACAATTAGCATAAAGGTATAAAACACCCTTCTTGTTATCCCTTTCCTGCCTTTCCCCACTTGAGAATCTTATTTAAACTTACGCGTAAAATTTCTTGGATGAACGAAATACTTCGGTGTCAATTGATGCATTAAGTTAATTATTAAAAAAAAAAAATCCTTCCGAATTTTTTACAGATTATGCTTGCAAAAAAGAAAATTACAAAGCAATAAAACCTCCGAAAACACACTTATTATTGACTTTTTGTTTTCCAGAATCCTTCACTCAATTTTCAATCATGGACAAACTGAACTGAGCTAACACTTGGGAAGATCATTCGGGGGCGGCAATAGCGACTCATTAGGCCCCTTTCCATTGTCCACCAAGAAGGCCATCTTCAGCCCCCAAGTCGTGTGCACCTCAAAATGGCAGTGCAAGAACCAAACACCTGCAAAAAAAATTTAAGAGGCATTTCATCAAACACTCAAAAGGCCATCTCCATTCCTATTCTAATGCTTCTTTGTACCTGGGTTGTCTGCTTTGAATCTAATAGCCGCCCAGCCACCGGAAGGCATGCCGATGGTGTTCCTCTCAATCGGGTCGACGAGATTGAACGTCGACGGTGAGGTATTTGGGTCATAGTTCCCAACCCCCTGCCCAACCACAAAGAAGTTAAACCCGTGCAAATGAATGGGGTGGCTCTCCGGCGAAATGGTCCCGGTGTCCTGCAACACGACCTGTACACGCGAATTGTATGCGAGGTGATACAATCTTGTCCCGTTCGTCGTCTGCAAGTTTGTTGGGCCGCTCCCGGTGTAGTTGAATGGGACGAGAGGCTTCCCGGGGAAGTCCGTCGTGAACACCCCTTGCTTATTGAAGAAATGCGCCTCCAGTAGAGCTGTTTCCGGCATCACAAAGCTGACATTGTTAATGGCCGCCACTATGCGGCTACCATTGACACAGGTTGAACAGGGGTTTATGCCGAGCCCAATGGTGAAAAGAAGGGAGTGATCGACCTCCTGAGGAACATTAGCAGGATACTTTTTTGAATTGAGGCTAAGGAGCGAGGTAGCAAAGCTGGTGGCAATGGAGGTGGCGTTTCTTGGGGGCACTTTGACGTTGGTGATAGGAGAGGAGGAAAGTGTGCCCTCATAGTGCAAGGTGGCTGTAGCGGTCTTATTATCGACCGCAACGATCATAGCGTCCATAAATGGGGAGGCCGTGACAAGGTACTGGCCTAACGTTTTGTCTGCGGTGAGGAGGACGTTGGTGGTTTGGCCGGGGGTGATCACCACCGTGTCGACGGTGAAGGGCTTGGTGTAGACGGCGTCGACCTCGACGACGGTGAGCTTGTGCCCGGCGATTTTGAAGAAGAGGTCCTCGTTGAGTGCAGCGTTGACGATGCGGAGCAGGTATGTTTTACCGCTCTTCACCTTCAATTTATATCCATCTGTCCGCCATTGTACGTTTAAGATACAAATTATGATTAAAGCGGATGTTAAGAAATTTTGCTTATTTTCACCTTGTGAAGAAACACAAGAAGCTATTGGTCCGGGATGGCCGTTGATGGTGTGGGCGTCGGAGACGTTGGGTGCTAACCCAGTTTTCGTAGCCTGGTTGATCACCGCCTCTGTGTCGGCGTTCCACCATTCGCCTGCAATTCGAGTTACAAAATATAATCTTTATGAAATTTGAAGATGAACAGGGGAGTGGTGGCCATTGACCATTTGTTGAGTACCTAAAACAAGAACGACTTCCTCGTGCGGATTGGAGAAAGGATAAGGGACGTGGAGCTTGGGCTTGATGACGATGGCGCCATGGACGGTGGCTCGAAGCCATAAGATGTGAGCGTGATACCAAAGCGTGCCTCTTTGTCCGGTGAGGGTGAAGTTGTAGACGTAGCTTTGGCCGGGTTGGATCGGGCATTGTGTGATGTAAGCAGGTCCGTCAGCCCACCCAGTTCGGATCTGCCTTATTCCATGCCTAAGATTGGTGTACAGTTTCTTAGGTTTTATTCGTGTTCGACCGAAAATTTATATGATCTGAATGGAAATATCTTGATTCTGATCGGTTTAATAAATGATTTTTTTTTTTTAATTTTAACTAAAAAAACATCTAACTCGATGAACATGAGAACGGTCGGACTTTGTAGCTGAGGTCATCTGAGATTTTGTTTGGAATAATTTTTTTATTTATTTCTAAAATAATACTCGGCACAAATTTTTTTTTTACACAGGGGATGTCTAAGTCAACGTAATAAAATGGCGTAAATTGCTGACACCAATTAAAAAATTATTATATAATTAAAAGCATATTTGAATTGTTATAGAAATGATGAAAGTACCCTTATTTCGTGGGTTAAATTAGAGGTTAATCAAACCCGAAGATTGACAAGATTTTTTGGTGCTAGCCTCAGGATTCTACAAATTGAAATTATATTTAATCAGAAGAAATAAATATTTAAGCAAAGGTTCAATTAGAGGTGAATTGTGATATCATGAGAAAATTTATTAGATCAACCAAGAATTTTGATGCGAGTATTAATAAATTTATAGTTGAAGCATGCATCTCGGTAAGATAAATCTTACGAGCCCAATATCACTTGATTTGGTTGTCACTAAGGCACTTAAAGATTTAAAAATATATTTCAAATAAACAATGGGGGGCATTCTATGCAATCTAATAGTATTTGGGATTTAAAAAAAAAATTCAAAATGACTCATTAAAAATCTATATATACGCATTTATTTCACATATGAAAGGAACCTCAAGCCTAGTGAGTCTTTGAATTTGAAAAACGCTAAAGTTCTGCCAACCAAACAACGTCGACGGACACTAACAACTATTGTCATTATCGCTCGCCATTGATCATTATCAACTTTCAACCTTACTCATTGTCATTGCTTAAATGTCATCAGTTTCTAAAAATAGATGGTGGCAACCCGCCATTATCCATTGTCATTGACAGGGGCGAATCCAACCTTAATTTTTCGGGGATGGGGGGGGGGGGGGGGGACTTAAGTCAAAGTGTAGAGTTTTTCTTTCTAAATATCCTTATAACCAAAATTTATTCTGAGGGCATTGCCTCTCGACCCCTATTTGTTCAATGTTGTACACTTTGCAGATATTTCGGGGGTTCAAGGGAGCAGTGCCCGGTCACGTCATGGGGTCAAGTGGCAACGTCCCTGCAGGAATTTCCGGAGAAAGAGTAATTATCTATTTTTTTATTCTTCGCAGATATTTCAGGGGTTCAAGGGAGCAGCACCCCCTGGCTTGGTTCGACTTGTCTGGTCAAGTCACGGGGTCAAGGGGTAACGTCCCTGCAGGAATTTTCGGAGAAAGAGTAATTATATATTTTTTTTATTCTTCGCATATATTTCGGGGATTCAAGGGAGCAGCGCCCCCTGCCTTAGTTCGACCTGCCCGGTCAGATCGCGGGGTCAAGGGGCAACGTCCATGCAGGAATTTCCGGAGAAAGAGTAATTATTAATTTTTTATTTGAGGAAAGAGTAATTTCTTATAATCTTCACCCTACGTAGTGGACTGATCTAGTTGGGCCAGGCACAACGATTTTTCTCTTCTAGGATTTTTCCATGACAAAAGGCATGCTTATCTTATTTGTATGCTATGGAGCTTTATACAACGCTAAAACATCAAACATTTTGAACTCAATCAAAACTCTAAGAAAATTGAACGGAATCTATCAAACTAGATCTTGACACATAATTTTTTTTATTTTCCAAGATTGTAATCTTAGACTTCATTTGGGACAACTTTTTTTAGTGCTTTTTAACGTAACTTTTTAATTTTTGTACTTAAAAACTATTTTAATAAGCAGTAAAATAGCCAATCCAAACAAAACCTTGGTGTTTTAATTTTGTGTTCATCTGTTAATGGAATAGTTATCAATAGAAAGGCTATAAACTATACAACAATTTTGCAAGCTGTAATTTACGAAGCTTAAGCGTTTTCAGATAATTCATCAGAAACGTTCAACACAATCCTTGTTTGTAGAATGACTGATCAACCAACACTTATAATTTAAAAGCATAAGATGCTTCAGCTGATATGTAGGTGATTGCTTCCTTTACAGGTAGATGATTTAATAAAGTAAATTGGCAGATGAGGAGTCAATTATATTATGATGAAATTTTAATAAAGAAACTGCAATGCGTTCTACTGAATACTTACCAGTGAATTGTAACGTTGTATTTGACATGGTTGACAACCTTCACAAGCACGGTGTCGCCTTCTCGGGCGGATAGTGTCGGGCCGGGATATTGCCCATTCACGGTGACGATGGGCTTGGTGGAGCAAAGCCGGGTCGTTTTTCTCGTCACAATCTGTTCAATTTTTATTAGTAGTCCTCAGCCATGCCAACTTTTATTTTGTACGATGATTCATATAAATATCAATCATATAAAAAATAACACATATCATTATCACTCCATCATCATCCTATCGGCCTCCGTTTCCCTTTGCCCATCGGGCCCCCCGTCTCGCCCGCATGCTCTCTCTCTCTCTCGTCTCACCGTCTCTTTACTCACACTTCCCTCTTTTATTCCTACCAAGATTCCTTAAATCCTCGACAACAAAGAAGCAAGAAAAATATAGAAGAGCTCGCCAACAATGGCATCAACAGGACCAAATAGTGCAGTGTGTGATGAAAAAGTGGAAGCCACAAATGAGCTCGTTGGGCGAAGGCATCGATGGGCTAGCCATATCGGTCGAACTACATCAATTTTCTTAATAAATTGTTAGATGATATAAGTAGAAAAAATTATGTGTCAAACCTTAATGTTAATGTAATAATATCCTTTTGTTATATTTTGTACAAAAGTTTTTTTGGTTTAAAACATTATAATATTGAAAGCATAAGTGCGTAAATAGCTTTTGTATTAATTTTACCATAAAATGGTAGCAGAAAAATTGACTGGAATGCTTATCTGAACACTTACATTGAACCTGTAATGCCGAGTCAAGCCATTGGCAAGCACTGGAAACAAGCAAATTAGAAACAGAAGAGCTCGAACGGACTCCATGCCACCTGCTCCCTCCACAACCACCACCACCTCTGTTCTTCTTCCTTTGATAAGTGAATGAATTTGTTCATCTGGGTAATGACAAGACATCCAGTGCTTAAAAAGAGCAGGAAGATATAGCTGCAAGGTCGTTTTAGATATTAGGTGAGGTGATGAGCCTTGATCAATAAGGTTTTGGTAGAGATAACTACATGTTTTGCCCTGTTTCTTTCGCTACATTTCTTGATTTCTACACAAAGTTGCGATCTTTTCCTGCATGTTAAAATTATAGTACAGCTCCTTTCAGTCCTCCGTCGCTCTCCTTTTTGGTTGAAGGCTGGGAGAGTTGGTGAGAACAAAACCAGAACCACATTAGATATATTAAGTTCGATTACTGTCTTGGCCAATTTTTAGCTTTGGGGAATGAGGAACAGTTAAAATGCGTATGGAAATGGGATAGTGTGTTAGTTAATGAAGGGTTTATATGCGCAGTATATAATTGATATATGGCAGGGCTAATATAAGCATTTTTTTAAGGAAGCCACCATTTCTGCATGTATATATATATATATCTAGACAAAGGGTCTTGTTCGGGTCGAATCTAAGTTGATCGGGATCTAAATGGGTCAACCCGAACCCGACCCATTGCTACTTCTAGACTGCCGGTGAAGCAACGGCAGTGGCGGCGGCAGCGGCCTACCTGCTTAGGGTTTAGCCTGAGGTCTGGATAAGGCAATCGGTGGGGCTGGAAGACGATGGAAGGAGTTTGGCGGCGACGGCCACAGGCGGTCGGCAGAGCTGTAGGACTGCGCGTCTGGCGAGTCGCGAGTGCGGGCGGAATGGTCCGAAAGGGCTCGACAGACTTGATTTCAGGTCATTGTCTGGTTGATTTTGGGTTTCCGGCTCAACCCGAACCCGACCCATTTTTTGAAACGGGTAAAAAATTCGAACCCAAACCCGTCTCATTTGCTAACCGTGTGGCCAACCCGAACTCAAAATTTTCCGAATCAAGTCCGGGTTGTGTCAAAAATTGACACTCCTAGATGATCATATAGGTTTAAAATCAGTCGGAAGAAAGCCAAACCCTTCAAGCACTAAAATTGGATCTTCCAGTAAGTCGACCTGAGAGCTTGTTTTAAGTCAGCTCGCTTGGCGAACTTTCGAGAGAAGTTTCCGTCTATATTCTCCTAGTCGACCAAATGATCGTGAGCTTATATCCTAATTGGTCAAGGGCCGAGACCTCTGCAACTGGGATGCTCAAAGTCAACACTTGGAATTCGCGAATTAGATTATTATGATATTATGAACTTTTTTTGCTTTTGAAAAATTGAACGTTAATTGTATTACGACTGCCACACTCTCAAGTGAAATTTATTGGTTCTCTCTTGTAAGCCCCTTCTCATTATCAAAGATGTTGTATATTCAATATCATAACATTTCTCTTTCAAACTCTCGTTAATTTTATTACCCAATAAGCTTAAGCTTATACTCAATGTTTGATGATTGTAAACCTAATTTGGAAAGAGCTACTATTGTTGAATAAGGTTAATGCATGTGTGGGCCAATATACTCCAAGTCAATATAACATTGATAAATCTATTTTAAAAAGAGATCTTGAAGGGAATTCTTGACTTGATTGAAGCTGGTGACCCAATTAGCTTGAGTAATTGCTATCAATAGTGAGCTTCAAAGTAAAAAGTTGCCATTGAACATTCCCAATTTATATCTTTACTCATATGGTGATTTGGCATTGGGCTAATCACCCTAAATATAAACATATGGCTTATCAGCAAAACCTAAATGATGTATTTCATATCATTGATGAAAATTGTTGTTGGTTATGCCCTAGCTCGATACACAAATCTGCATAATTGAGGAGAATAGAGTAGACTGGGAAGAAGAAAGTATGAGAGCAAAACTTAAGTTGTAGATGTATTTCATTTTATATCAAACTTGGCGAAGACGAACAACATGCATATATATAGAAGTAAGTATAAAATTGTCCTTAAAAGATGCTCTGAGCAAGGACTACTCTGGTATATAGCAGAGAAGTGGTTCCACATCTTCTAAAAAAGGGTGCAGATATATTATGTGGAGAAGTGGGAAAGGTGGAGCTAAAGTTGTTTGAACTTCTTTATCATCTCCCCTCAAGTTGATGGGGGAACATACCGTCAATTTGTCCCATAAGAAGTTGAAACGAGTAGTAGATAGAGCTTTGGTGAAAATGTCACAAAAGAAATGGTGTCTAATAAAAGGGAGAAATGATTGCAAAGCCGTTGTAGCCAAATGATGTTGGTTGTTATCGCAGCAAGAGAATGATATCCAACTTTTATATTGGAGCGAGCAACTATAGTTTATTTTTTTAGACACCAAGAGAGAAGAGTATTTCCCAAATAAATGTAGTATCCTTTAGTGGACTTATAGTCTTGAGTATCGTCATCCCAATCTGAATCAGAGAAAGTAGTTAGCTATAAATTGCCCTTTTGGATGAATAGATTGTGTGTTGGAGTCCCTTGTATATAACAAAGGATGCCCTTTTTGGATGAGTAGATTGTGTGTTGGAGTCCCTTGTATATAGCAAAGGATGCCCTTTTGGATAACAGTCCAACAGTTTATGCATGTGTTGGCATATTTTGTTGACATAAAAGTAAATGCCAGGTCGAGTAGGGGACAAGTATTGAAGAGCTCCTGCTAATTGACAAAAAAGTGTGAGGTTGTTTAATGGTTGTTGTGAAGCAGAATATGAAATCTCTTTTGATGAAAAGAGAGTAGAGATTGATTTGCAAGAGAGCATGCCAACTTTCTATAAGATGTCCTAAATGTATGTATGTCGAGTTAAATGGTAACCGGCTTTGGAGAGTGTAATATCTATGCCAAAGAATCTAGAAAGCTGGCCAATGTTCCTTATATTAAATCTTACATAAAGAGAATGTAGTAATTCTGAAATGAAGGAGTTATCATTGCTAGTGATTAATATATCATCAACATAGATGAGTATGTAAGTATGAATATTGTTGTTGTTGTAGATCATGAGAGATGAGTCGGGATAGTTGGAATGAAAACCAAGAGTAGTTAAATAGGAGGAGAGTGTAGTGAACCACTGTCGAGGTGTCTGCTTAAGTCCGTAAAATGCTTTCATGAGTAAACAAATATGATAAGAAAATTATGGATCTTTGAAACATGGAGGTTGGGACATATAAACTGTTTCATTGAGTTATCCATGAAGAAAGGCATTAGCCATATCTAATTGTAATATTGTATAACTAAAATGCAATGCAATTGTAAGGAACAATCTAATAATTTGAAACTTTGCAACCGGGCTGAAAGTTTCAAGATAATCTATGCCATATTATTGTATGTATCATTGAGCAACAATTCGAGCTTTGTGGTGGGCAGTAGAACCATCTGAGTTGTGCATGTTTGAGTTTAAATATCCATTTACAGCTGATGATATTAAGATGAGGTTGCGGTGGAACTATAATCCATGTGCCTCGGGATTGGAGAGCAAGAAATTCATCTGAGAAGGCTTTGCGCCACTCATAAAATTTAATTTCTGTTGAAACACATGTATGAATGGGTTAGAGGGTGTGAGAGCGATAAAAGTGTTGACAAGGTTTGAGAGAGCCATTTTGTAACCGAGTAACAATATGGTGACAAGTAGGTGAAGCATAAGATGATGTGGATGTAGAGATAGAGTTTAGAGATGAATTAGAAGCAAATGTAGGAGAAGTAGGTGGGGATGTTGTTGTTTGTGAATTTATGAATGAAGTGTTGGAGGAAGGTGGTGTAAAAGATGTGGAGTTAGTATGTATAATTGGAGGAAAAGAAATTATGGAGGAAGGTGGGGTTGTAGCATAAGGGCTAAATGTAGTCATTGGTAGGGTAGAGGATTCATCAAACTTTACATGTCTGGAGACAATAATGCAACCAGCAGAGGGGTTATAACATTTATAGCATTTTTTATTGATAGCATAGCCAAGAATATGCATGGAAAAGGGAAGATAGTGGATGTGGTAGGTGATGGTAATATGTTAATGAGGTAGACTGCTATGACGAGAGTATCAACCCATAATTATGGAGGTAGTTGGGCATGAATGAGTAATGTTCAAACGATTTCAATGAGGTGGCGGAGTTTGTATTTCATAATGTCATTTTGTTATGGTGTATATTAACACTTGTATTGATGATGAATGCCATGATATGAGAGAGATAAATGAAGTGTTTGGTTGATAAACTCACCACCTCCATCCATATAAAAGGTTAAATATGAATACGTGTATTGTGGATACTGAAGGTGTTGTATATACGAAGTTAAATAGGTAATTGCTCTGTTGTTTAGATATCGACGATTTGTAAGGTTTGTGTCAGCGAGAAGAGCATGTCACAAATCTGGCATTCAACGATAGTTCATGGTGAGGAAATGGTAAACTTCAGTGAGTTGTAAAAGCTAAACCGACCACGGCCACGAGAGTAATGCCCATGATCACGACCTTTGAAGAAAGCAAGAGCAAAGTGGTTGTCGTGAATGATATTAAAATTTTCTTTTTAAAAATATGTTTTAATTATAATTTTATAAATTCTGAGTTCATTTGATCATTAAAGTAAAATTAACACTTTTGAATTCAGTTTGTAACTATTGAAGATCCAAATTTTCGCTTAATCAGATAGAAAATCTATGATACATTATTGGCAACAAATCAAATTAAGAGACTGTACAATGAATGACTTGCCACCAATAATTGCTAGCCACACCGCAATAGATCCGCTTTTGACATTTTTTTAGACATTTAGGCCACTTAAAACGAACTCAATACCTCTTGGTTGAAAGCCAATACTTCTAACCAACAAATCAAGATTAGCTGCCTCGCTTTTGGCATTAGTGTGGCTGCAAAAATAGCTTCAGAATCGGGAGAAACTATTATGTGTTGATGTCGGACATAGCTCTACGTTCAGAAGCGAATCAAGTGCAGCCACTTCAGCGGTACCGAGCCATGGTACTGAACAATAACGAGAAATACCGAGCCATGCTATCAAGCGAAGGGGTAACATGATATATTTTGGTTGGTCTCCTGATGACGTTCGGCCTCCGCAATTTGAAGTTACTCAGAAATATAAATTTGATGAAAACAGATTAATATCGATAATGAGAAAATCATTGAATGTTTTATTGTACTTGACGGGTACAGTGACATCGTAAGAGTGTTTGACCAAGAGCTGGAGGCGTGAGCGAAGAAAGTTGTTTTCCTGCTTACGCATCAGCGACTGAAAAGGACGAAAGCATTTCCAGCTAACCATTTCTCTTTCAATTGTGTGGCATTTTACTATTTTGGAGGCTGGCTTTTCCTACCACGGATTTTGCCATAAATTTTCTTCATTGATTCAAAGCCAAGACAACCTGGAAGATACTTCCTACTCTTCTAGATGCGTGGAAATTTTAGGTCAATATATTGAATCAAATTAATTTAAAATGCTTTTTTCAAATTTATTTTAAATACAGTATTATCAAAATAATTTAATTATTAGAAAAATCATCTTATGCTTCCTTTGAGATAACTTTCTTACTTTTTTTATTTTTCACACTGCAATCATATTCTTTGTTTGGGCATTATTTTTTATTGATTTTAAGAAATTTTATGTTAGGAAACTACTTTATATAACAGCTTTAAAAAATTTTGCTTTTTCTATTGCAGCTTCATAATCATTTGTAAAAAATTTCAACCATTCTAAAGAGAACCTTAATTAAGGTTTCATTTGGGACGTCTTTCTTATTATTTTTTAAAGTAGCTTTTTAGTACAAAAATTAAAATTAAAATTTTTGTGCTAAAAAATTGCTTTAGGAAGCAGTAAGAAGTCCGTCTCAAATGAAGCCTAAATTTATAGACATTATTCATTGACCCTTCTCCAGCCGTTCGGCAAACAGGCGAATGGAGAGCCTCAGACGTCCCAACCAAACTCCATTTTTGCCGGCATTCAGTCGCTGATGAACAGTGTGACGCCAATATTGGCGTCGCACTGTTCACTAGCGTCGCACTGTTCACTTTCGCCATTTTTTTCTCTCTACTGAACTCCGTCTGAGAAAGGCGAGAAAGAAACGATGATGATTTTGGGGCAAAATGTCGTTCCACTGCAAATGAATCACAGCACTTTTTGATTTTACTGCATTTTGCAGTGAAAAATGAGAGTTTCGGTTGGAGATGCCCTCAGACGAGGAGACCTATCTGGCCCAATTCATTTTTAAATGAATTTGGTTGAATTTAAAAAAAAAACACTTGAGGAAAGAATATTGATTTGGTGTGCCTTTGAAATCATTTTATTTTTATATAAAAACATGTGATGAGAATAAATTAAAAGATGATAAATTATACGGAGGATAACTTTCTTACACAACATTTAGATTTTTATACAAATTTCTCCATTTACGATAATATTGTCTAAATTATAAAGAGTCTAGCTAGTAGAACTCTAATCCATATTATTTCATTTTCTTTAAATTATAATTAACTGTTAGCATTAAATATTCATGATTTAGTCATATTATTATTGAATCCAAATTGATAACTCAGCTTTCATTTGGGGCAGCTTTTTTAATGCTTCTTAAAGTAGTTTTTTGATACAAAAATTATAATTTTTATACTAAAAAGTTACTTTAAGAAGCATTAAGAAAGATGTCCCAAACGAAGCCTCAATCTTACTTGCAGATGAGCTCTAGAGGTATGACATGAAAAATATATGAAAATGACAAGAGAGAGCGAAAGAGAGGGAGATAAACTCGTACAAACTGTTCTACTAATTCAAATATCTGTAGAAAACGTCAAAAAAAAAATTTTCCATTAGAATGAATTCATATATGTTAGTATAAGCTATGAACTTAAAGATATAAGATCTTCAAATTATCGACACTCAATCTCATGAATTGAAGTATGCATCGTTTGTTTGGCCATAATTTCAACGTCTCCAGTTTGAATTGGCGAAAAAATTATAATTTTGTTGTTTGTTAAGACGGCTTTTTCAAAATACCTTCGCCCGAACCTCCGTATTTCCGCAGATATGAGAAGAAAAAAATTTCTCCGTTTCGTGTTCTGATACTTTCGTTTAAAAATGAATAAAAAAAAAGCGCCAAGGAACCAAACCAAGTCGTAATCACATTTGATTTTTTTTTTAATCATATAGAATTGAACTGCCCTCAACCACAGGCATTATTAGCTAATTTTAAAATGTTATGAATCTTTTTTGAGAGAGCCTAAATGGAATAGGTAAACATTTTTTTTTTTTTTGGATGGGGGCCACCAAACGCTAGTTTGAAGCCCCTCTCTCTCTTCCTCAAAGATATCGCAGAAAGTTGATGGCAAGCTAAGCAGCATTGTTGATTTATATTTTAAAACTAGAAGTCTACAGTTTATAGGTCTTATCAACGAATTGGAAGAACAAATTAATATTATCTATTTGTGTTTGGCAATGAAAAAATGATTTGAACATTATGCTTCAAAATAGGGTTTTAGGATTAGATTAAGGTTTCGTTTGGGACTGTAATTTTACTGCTTCTTAAAGCAATTTTTTAGCATAAAAATTAAAATTTTGTTCTAAAAAATTACTTTGCAAAGCAGTAAAAAAACCGTCTCAAACAAAGCCTAAGACCGAAGAGGGATCCATATTTCTACTTTTTTTTATCATATTTTATATGTACTAATAAGTTGAAACATAACATGATGATAGATAAACATAAATTTTTTTATAGAATATAGTATTGATTAATTTCACCAAATAGGAAATTTGATGATGTTCTTGCATCACAAAACATTTAGAGTTTAAATATATAAAAAATAGAATTGGTTTCAGGATCATTCACACTTTTTTTTTTGACATATTTATTGTTGAAATAAATATTATGATGAAACTAACAAAATGATGTCGACGGTATCTTAATATGAACCCATATGAGCACTCGAGAGTATGGTTAAGAACTTCAAGACACATTTTGAAAAATCAAACATTCTGAATCTTGAATGCCAATGCTCGAGAGCGTCTTAAGGAGACGAATTTGTTGAGATTAAGATGACTCAATTATGATATTGTTAAGGCATAAAAGTGCCTAGCTAAAATATTATATGATCAAAGGGATTAACAAAAACCATCCGATGGAATGGTCTAATTTCTAGATAAAATAAATATAATGCACCTCTCAAGAAATCATTATGTAGATCTACCTTCAACATATTTGGGGAGGCTGGAGAGTAATCAAAAGAAGGATTTCAAGAAAAAAAATCCAAAGCTCTACCTGCCAACACGACGTTTGTTGTGACCACCAAGAATGATGCTCTTCATCAGTAGGACTTTCAACACTTGCCATCAACATTTAACACCAACACTTTTTTAGTGCTTTCTAAAATTACTTTAAAAAGCAGTAAGAAAGCCGTTCCAAACAAAGCCTTAGGACAACTTTCTTACAGCTTTCTAAAATAACTTTTTAGTATAAAAATTGTTAATTCAAAAAACTTTTGTACTAATAAGCTGCTTTAGAAAGCATCAATAAAGTTATCTCAAATGAAGCATTAATCATATACTTTTGACACAAAAGTATTTGTCATTTCTAACAAATTTTAATCATTCTAATGCTCATAATCTCTATCATGAAATAGAAATGTGATTTTTTTTTTCAAATATATATAAGAGAGAAAAATTAGAAAAAAAAAATTGTTTCAAAATACATCCCAACTAAAAAACCATCAAAATCTCTTCAAGCTTTGAAGATTTTGATCAAGCCATTGCCCATTGCTTTCAACACCCACCTCAACCATAGTGAGATTTGTATTTGATTTGATGGACCAACTTATTAAAATTTCACGCGTATGGAATTTGAAAAGGAACACAGATTCGTAAGAAGGATTGCAATATCTTATTGGCTAAATTTGCCAAAAAAAAAGCTCTCTTGTGACAATAATTGAAAGTTCTATTAGTTTGACCTATCATTATTTTTTTTAATTATTTGTTGCACGTTTAGTGGATCTTTACTTTGTCTTCAAGAAATGCATTACCATAAACAATTCAAGATTGCAACACGACATTTATGATCATTTGGATCCAATTATTTGCAATTCAATACCTGAATTTTATATATTCACATAACCAAATCCTCCACTTAAAACTATCATTTAAATACTAAAATTCATAACAAAATATATATTATTCTTAATGATTTAATCTCAGCACATATATAAATATATAAATTTGATAATTCATTATAGAACCTTAGATATTAGATTTATAAATAAGTATGATTTTGATAGCATGTATGCAATTTCTCTTTTTTTTTTCTTTTTTTTTTTTGAGTAGTTTAAATTAGGGTGTAACCATGTAAGTGAGCCGAGCTGGCTCGCGATGCCGCTCAAATTTAACTTGATAATGAGCTCACGAGCTGAGTTTATCAAGATATGAGTTTGAGCTCGAGCATATACTTGAACCAATAAATTATATGAGCTTAAGCTTGAGCTCGGCAGGTAAACATGTAAGCTCGTTGAGTCACTTGATTAATTTAAAATCTATTTTAATTTTGATTTGTAATTAGCAGCATATAATATATTTTAATTCATTTATATATTATAAGTAAAAAAATTCTATAAATGTACAATATTTATGGTCTTCATATATCATAATATTTGCGTAAAGTAATTGTCAGATTGACTAAGGCTTCGTTTGGGGCGACTTTCTTGCTGCTTCTTAAAATTGCTTTATAATACAAAAAAATTTAATTTTTTATACTAAAAAATTATTTTGACAAGTAGTAAGAAAGCCGTCCCAAATGAGACCTAAATCAATATATATAATATAATATTTAGATAAAGATAAAATGTAACTTATATATTTTGAAACACCTTAAATATAATTGAATTCTCAAACACAAGTCTATATATCTATTAAAAAAATAATGCTTATACATAAATCTATGTATCTTTTTCATTTATAGATTTGTCCTTTTGCATTTAGATAAGTGGTTTGGTAAGAGGTCTACATAAGAAAATATTTAAAACTTTGGTCATTTGGCAACCTTTGGACATTAAAATAATAAAATATTTCACCACTTTATGAGTCATGACACAAATTTACAAATCATTAAGTTAAATCAAGGTTTGTTGAGCTCTTTATGATGTTTAAGTTTAGGTATGAACCTTGTGAATCCACCTTGAAGCGAAAATAAGCTAGAATTGTTTAGCTTTTCTAGCTTAAGAGGCAAGATGTTATTTGGAAGGGTTGTTGGCCCAACTTTGAAAGTTGGGTAGAAGCTCTTGTGAGGAGAGATTGAGGTTTCGTTTGGGAAAACTTTCTAACTGTTTTTTAAAATAATTTTTTAGTGCAAATATTTTTTGAAAACAATAAAAAATAGTGGTCAAAAGCTGTCTCAAATGAAGCCCGAGTCAAGCCAAGGGATATGTTCAATCTAGGGTTATGATAGATCGGGATTGCATTAGGCTGGATTTTGAACATATTAGATTGGCTCAGTTATCTAAGATTAAGCTCATTGGAGTCTGGTTGAAGCTCCTGAAAATAATAATTATGATTTAGTTATTAAAAATAATTGAAATGATTAAAGTATTTAGTGGCTCAACATTTTCAAAATGTAAGAATTTTAATGCAAATTTAAGATGAGAAATTAAGTCTTCATTTGGGACGGCTTTCTTACTACTTTTTAAAGCAGTTTTTAGTATAAAAATTTCAACTATGTATTAGAGAGCTACTTTAAAAAAACATTAAAAATATGGTTCCAAACGAAGCCTAAATAAGCACACAAAGACATAAAATTTCAAGACAGACATTATTATCTTTCTTTGCCTTCCAAAAACACATAAATACAAAATATAAGATGTTGACCTCTCAAGAAAATTCTTATTTGAAAATCATGGTCATTGCTTCATTTGGCTTTTTAATCACTCTCATGACAAGACAACTTTTGCCTAATATTACTCTTCCTTTTCTTTTTCTTTTTTATTTTGTTACAAAAATAATCGAGGGCTCAAAAAATATTTTTTTATAAATTTCTGAATGATAAAACAAGAATTATAAGCTATATCAATTATCAAATAAAGCCAAACTCTTCTAGCAATCATAAATAAAAGATCAATTTCACCTAAATATCTCAATCGGCTAACTCTCCCTCTGGAACTTTTATTCGGTCCGGTGAACGTACGCTCCAAAACCGACCCGCTGTTTTTTGGGTTCTCGCACGTGCGTTTTTTTAAATCCTTGACGAACCGAATAACATCCCATCACCTTTTGGATATATTTCAAATACCTAGCAATACCGAGCAAATACCGAGTTGTACCTAGTTTTTTCTAGCAATACCGAGCAAATACCTAGCAATACCGAGCAAATCCCTCGCAATACCGAGCAAATCTTGAGCAAATACTGAGTTGTACCGAGTTTTTTCTAGCAATACCGAGCAAATACCTAGCAATACCGAGCAAATCCCTAACAATACCGAGCAAATCCTGAGCAAATACTGAGTTGTACCGAGTTGTAAAAAAACTCTGTACAACTCGGTATTTGCATGGTATTGGTCTTCACAGAGCGGTATTTCTCATTTTTGCAAAGCAATAACTAGCAAATACCGAGCAAATACCGAGTAATACCGAGAAAATCGCGAACATAGCATTCCCGGGTTCCGCTCCGGGTCAAGTCGTCGGGCCGCGCGGTAAAAGAGTAAGAGCACGTGGCGACATGTTATTAGCGGCCGAACGTAGCTCTACGTCCGGTCAGAGGACGTAATAATTGTTCCTCCCTCTGTCCTTCTGTTCTTAATCAATTGATCCTAATAAATATGAGCTTAAGAGAATTTGCCGACATAAAAAAAGAGAAAGAGACAGAGAGAATGTAAACCATTTTTGGAGAGCAATTGAGAGAATTTGCCAACATAAAAAAAAAAATTAAGGCTTCATTTGGGGCCACTTTCTTACTGATTTGTAAAATTGTTATATATTATTTAAATTTATTGTTAAAGTAGTTTTTTAGTACATAAATTTTTAAAAATAATAAAAAATAGTGACCAAATAAAAATTCCGATTCCGATATGTAAAACAAAACAGTAAAAAAAAATATCTTAAACTTAAACGAAGCCTAAGACTTGATTTGAAACAATTTTATAACCACTTTCGTTGTTAAAAGAAAGCATTTAGTAAAATAATGATGTGTGTTTGGAAGACAGTTTTTTCACTTTTTTTATCTTTGTCTTTAAAGAACGGTTTTTGAAAAAAAATGTTTTTGAAATAGCGGTTGAGAATGGAGCTTTAAAAAATAAAAACAGTGAGCTTAAGTTGCCTCAAATAAAACCTAAAAGTTCAATCAAAATTCAAATCATTAGTGAACAATAAGCCTTGATTTTTTTTTCATTGTTTTTACCCCACAATGAAGAGGAGAAGTGGAAGAAGAGAAAAATTATTCTGTGCGGATCCTGGACGGCATCTGGAGACCAACCAGAACGCGTCACCTCATTTTTTGCTCGGTACCGCTAAGTACCAGGTGATGTGTCGCGTTTTGGTTGATCTCTGGACCGTTCGGTGTCCGCCCAGAATAATTTCTCCAACAAAGAAAAGCCAATGAAACATCTTTCTAATTCATTTACGATTTTTTAATGCAAATTTAAGTTGCTTCAAAAGGGCAAATTACCTCAATTAGTCAATTAAACAACATTAGAAAACAATAGTTCAACAAGAGCCAATGTTCAAATCTAGAAGATCGATCTGAAATTACATATATATAAGTTTTTTTTTTTTTTTAGAAAAATACATATATAAGTTCTAATTGCAATTGCTTTTAGGTATAAAATAATAAAATATGTTTTGAAATCCAGAATTCTATCTTCATATATTTTGCATTCCAAACCAAAACCATTAACTTGGAGAGCTTTTCTCTTTTGCTCAGTCTACGGCGGTGATGTGTCGTCGGTGGTGGAGAAGCTTCCTCTTCTTCTTCTCCATCAATATTCTGAATATCCGAAGTAGCTTATCTAGCTCAAATTCTCATATTTTGGACATTTTGATGGGGCAAAGTAGAAAAGCACAATCCTAAGTGAATATCTCACCAAAGATATTTCAAAGAGAAAGAAGCCACCGCCAAATCACTTGCAATATATAGAGCTATAAAGAACATTACATAGCCATAAGCCTTAACAAAGCAAGAAGGCACCAGTAATAAGCCCCTCACCAGCCAGCCAGCCACCATGGCCACCTTCAACACAAAGTATTATATATTTTGCTTCAAAGCTGATGTTTTGGTGTTTAGAACTTGAGGGGGAAAATGAAAGATTCATAATAAACCTGGAAATTGTTCAGTATTCGTGAATTGAATTGTATTCAGGCTGTAATATATTGTTTATCTTTTTCTTTAAGCCTAAAAAGGAGTTGGGAAACATTGGCTGGCTCAGATAACTGCGGTTAGTTCCGCCAATATTCAGTGAATTTCTTGTAATGTATGTTATGTGAATGTTGGTTTTTGGATATCAGGTGCAATGGTTGCAAATGAGAAATTGCAGCTAAACATTAATCTATTTTTATTACCAGGGGTATGTAATTGGGTACAAAATGATTTAAGAAAAATTACAAAGTATAATGTTTTCAAACCGCTCCTATTAAACGTTGGTATATGTTAGTGGATGTTAAAATCGCTGCAATATTATACATAGTTTTCTTTTCTCAAGCTGTTAAAAAATCGCATCGAAAGATTTTGTTCAGTGGATTGTATTCATAGCAATTTTGCAATGGTTTTTTAAAACTATTACAAACTTTTTTTAACTGCAATTCCAATTGCTACTAAATCTTTAGTAAAAACTGTAAAATCATTGAGAAAGGTTTTTTTTTTTTTTTTTTTTGTGATGGGAGGGGTGATCAGCCAAGACTTCTAAGGCAAGAAGAAGCACTCCAAAATATTCTGCATTCTTATTTGTAATAACAGGACGTCAACCATGCATGCTTGGAAAGAGATTTAAGAGAATTAATAACAATGTGCAGTGTTTGATAATGGATTCTTTATTGCTTCAATGGATTGATATAGGTAGCCTTAAGTTTTATTTGGGACAGCTTTAGATCACTATTTTTTCCTGCTTTTAAGAAATTTCTATACTATAAAGTAGCTTTACAAACTATTAAGAAAGCCGTCCCAAACGAAAACTTAGTCACCGTCAAAAGTATTGGAATACTTGGGAAGATGTTCTCTTACATTAAGGATTTTGATTTGTCTGCCGGTATAGGAGAGTTATTGCAATTGTATTTGTTGGTGAAGTACAATGTGCAGTGTGAAGTCATCTTCATCAAGGAGAGAGATTCTTCTCTAGAAGGAGAGAGTGTAGTGAAATTCTAATCAAATTGGATAATAGACATGAATATAAGCTAGTTGGGTGCGAAGTCACATAAAAATATTTGCATCCATTGCTTTCTAGTTAGATATTTTCCTTGACTATTTACTTTATTTAATAACTCATAATTCATGTTTATTTAGTGATTTAAGTTGTAAGGCTCGTATATTCTTCTGTTGAGTAATCAGTAATCTTGTGCTTGATAATTTTATTGCTTTAACTTATTTCATTATCATTAAACATCTCCACATCAATTATGTTGAAACTTATTTGTATGGCTTTGTTGCTGATGCGTTTATCATATCATAATTTCAACGGTTTGGTCGGTGGTTTTTTCGCAGGTAAATTTTCGGTGATCTTTTCACCAGAAAATCTGGCTCTACTTTTCCAGTGGAATATCCGTCAGATAGCCTATCACTTATAACAGCGGACAAATTTCCGCTTGAAATTTCGCCGATAAACAGAGGTTTTCTTATAGTGAGAATGCCTAATGATTTTACCCTTATACATAGACTATGTTTTCTTTACTGGAAGGTTTTCCATAGGCATATATAAGCTCTCATCACTAATCATTTCTCCCATGAGAGAGAAAAGTTTTAATTAAGGTTAATAGCATAGGCTTTCTAATAGATTGGTTATTGCAATGGCTCTCTTGATGTAAGACAAAAGAAGATCCACACTTTCCTCGGAGGGATTTCATTATGGGAATTTTTTACTCACCCAATTAATTTTTTATGTTTCTTTGCCTCGAGCATGTCATAATCGCAAATGTGAAAAGTGAAAAATTTCTATAAGGGTTTGGAGATTAAAGAAAGAATTAAATTGAGTTACTCTATGAGGAGAAAAGATAATGCAACAGGAGCTGGTGATATGGATTTGCTTTTGATTGGTGGGTCTGAGGGAGCTCTTGTCGATGTTCCTTTAGTGGTCATGCCCCCTAAAGGTTTGCTTGCTCAATTTGTTTATCCTTGAGGTGCCACTTGTTCTGGCCTTTTGGATCGAGATGCTGTCTCTACTTCCTCATCGTCTGTGGATGGGGATGATTATGGTGATGTTCAATCGCTTCAAGACCTATATGACTTAAAAGTTGGTAAGGTTGTTGATAAAGCTATTTCACATTCCACTAAACACAGGAGGAGAAAATACATGAAGTAACTCTTGGTTTTGTAGTGTGTGATCTCTTGTCTACATTGCTTTTGCCTTTTGGTGTTTGTTTATTATTTCATTGGTGAGCTATGGGTGTTTATGTGGTTAATTGTTTGTTTATCCTGGGGTTCGGATCTGCTACTCGATCCATCTGGTATTTTTGGGGTAATTTTCTCTCCCCTTTTTGTGGTTTTTTTATATTGGTTTGTGCAGGTCTGCCCTCTCATGTCGAGATACTTGGTAACTTACCATGGTTGGTCGCTGGGCTGCTGCTTCTGGAACATGGATGTTTGTGTTGTTTCACTTTGTTTTTTATTCTTTGCTTGATTTTTTTCCTTGTATTAGTTAGATCAATAGCTCGCAGGTTTTTATTCAAGTGATGTACCTTTAGTGAGCTTATATTCCTTTAAGGACCTGTAATTTTTATTAATTTCTCATTTGCAACCATTGCACCGTCCATCCAAATCACTCCTTATTTGCCCTTGATCCTCCTCCTATTTATGGGCCATGCCACTCTAGAAAATTATATAAATAGACCCCTCATTCCTCTTGAAAAGGGACCCTAAACCTAAAGAGAAAAGAGAGAGATCGAAGATTGCTCTTGCCTCCTCGCTCCTCATCGACCACCACCTGGAGTCTCGTTGGACCACCACCTGAGGCCTGGACTTCTACCAGACCACCACCTGATGCCCGGAGACACAACATGAAAGTTGCGCATATCCATCGAAATTTTCGGCGGAAAAATATGAAGTTTTCGATGGATTTTGAATTTTTTTGGCAAAATTGTTTAAATTGATATTTTTTTATTTATATTAAAACCTATAGAATATTATAATTAAAACTTATTTATTTAAGTTTATTATTTTAATTAATAATTAAAATAAATTATTAAGTAACAATTAATTAAAGTATGTTATTAAATTAATAATAAAAATACTACTAAATTAATAATTAATTAAAATAAACTATAAAATTATTGATGAATTAAATTACAAATAAATTCTATTTCAGAGATTTTTAGACTCTGTGGGAAAATTCGTCGGAAAGCCGCCGGAAAATCTGCATGAAAATTTGTTAGAAAATTTTCTAAATAATCCGTCGAAAATCAGCCAGAAAATCCACCGGAAATCTGCTTGAAATTCCGCCAGTAATTTATGATTTTCCTGTAGTGAGTTCTGCCGGACCACCACCTGAGGCCCAAACTTCTGTCGGATCACCACCTGAGGCCCGAACTTCTGCCGGACCACCACCTGATGCTTGGAGTTCTACTGGACCACCACCTAAACCCCGGACTTCTACCAGACCACCACCTTGGCCCGAACTTCTACCAGACCACCACCTGAGGTTCGAACTTCTGTCGGACCACCACATGAGACTCGTACTTCAGTCGGACCACCACTTGAGGCCCGGACTTCTGCCAAGCCACCACTTCACACCCATAGTTCTACCAAAGTACTGCCATACAACTATGATCTTTCTGACTACGGTCTAATGCCGACTACGGTCCTTCTGACTTTTGTTGCCTACTATGATCCTTCCGACCTTCATCACCAAACAACGGTCTTTCTTACCCCGATCTACTGCCAAATATAGTCTTATGAACCCTGTCTCTTGCCGACTATTGTCCTTCCGACCTCCATCACCTACTATGGTCCTTCTCACCTCCATCGCCAGACAACGTCTTTCTGACCCTAGTCTCCTGCCTGCTATGATCTTTCTGACCTCTATCATATTGACTATGGCCTTACCTACCAAACAAACATGTCAATGTTGATTATTGTAACTCCCACCATGTAATGCACTCTATATGATGCATATTTGTGACATCAAGCCAGGGCCTTCTCCCAAGGAAGGGCCTCATTTGTAATCGATTACAAATATTAGTGGATTCATTCAAACTGGGCCAAACCCCATGATTTTTCCTCCTTCTTAAGGGTTTCCACATAAAAATTATGGTGTCTCTTATAAACGCTACACCCTCTCTCTTATTTGTGTGCGTGCTGGATCTTCGTACAATGCTATGACATTAAACTTCATATTTCACTACCACCGCAAATACTCCAGGATGCAATATATATATATATATATATATATATATATATATATATATATATATATATATATATATATATATATATATATATATATATATATATATATATATATATATATGAATACTTTAGCATTGTTTATTTCTTCAGTACCATATATATTTCCAGCAATCTAGGGATAAACTTATAAAGTTGAAACCAGAGTAGAGAATTTCTATTTTCAACATTCTTCCCTATTTTAGTTTGATTAATCGCCTCTATAATAACCTGGTAATATCCAAAAAATACAAAAATATACAACACTAGATGGTGGCCATAAGAGGTCAATATCCTTTAAGATTATTTCTAAATGATGGGAAAATTTTATTAGGAGTTATAAGTGACCAGAATTCTGTGATATTCTATCCGTGAGATTTTGTGATGAACTATTTTATAATATAAATTTCAATTTAATTCACTACTTAGTATTATTATTTGAATATTGAATAATTATAATACTCTTATTATTTTGCTCAGCACAATGATTTATTATATTGCATTTAAATATTCTAAAAATATTCAATGAAAGAAATAATTTGCAAATTTTGATTGATTCTTGTGACCTATTAAGCTATTATAGCTCATTGTTGTGACAACCCAAACTCTTAACTATTGTCCTCTTTGACATAAAGGCCTCACGGTTTTGCCCTGTTGGTGTAACTTTCCAAGTAGGTCACTCATCCCAGAATTGCTCTGGGATGAGCACGCTTAAATGCGGAGTTTCTTACAAAAATTCCAGCCATTACACCAAAAGACACCTCAATATTTAAGAGTTTGGCTTTCTATTACTTAAGAGATTTCACTATCTCCCCCACTTAAGTAACTGACATCATCATCAGCATCTGTATCCTAGAATCATCCACCATACAGATATGATTCTAGAGGTGACCCCTACAAGCTCAAGCGATGGCTCCCGTCATGTAGCACTTTGTCCCACATAGGGTTCAAGAGGTGGCTCCCAAGACATAGCACTTTACCTTATATGACACTTAGCTCTCATTTTTCGGCTGGTGTATTGCTCTAATACCATTTATAACAACCCAAACTCTTAACTATCGAGATATTGTCCGCTTTGGCATAAGAGCTTCACGGTTTTGCCCTGTTGTTGTAATTTTCCAGTAGGTCACCCATCCCAGAATCGCTATGGGATGAGCATGCTTAAATGCGGAGTTTCTTATGGAAATTCCAACTATTACACCAAAAGGCGCCTCGATATTTAAGAGTTAGGCTTTCTATTACTTAAGGGGTTTCACATCTAGGGATTATTTTGGAGACTTTGAGGCAACCTCAACAATATACAAAATTTTTTAAATGTGACTTTTGGTTGAAGAGTATTACTTTTTTGGGACACACGGTGAGTATTCCATATATTTATATAAATCCTCAAATAATTCAGGCAATTATTGATTAGATAAGGCCTACTACTATATTTGAGGTACGATGTTTCTTGGGAATGACTGGATATTATAGAAAGTTTGTGAAAGGATTTTCTCAAAATTTTGCACCTTTGACAAGACTAACTCAGAAGTTAGTAAATTCCTGAGTGTAGGGCTAGTTGTTAAAGATTGAATAATTGTTTGACTTATACTCTAATTTTGACTCTTTCATCTGATATAGAAGGATTTCATGTATTTAATGATGCCTCATTGAAAGGTTTGATATGTGTATTGATGCAACATGAAAATGTGATATAGCCTATACTTTTTAATAGTTGAGGCCACATGAGAGGAATTACCCAATACATGATTTGAAACTTGCTGTTGTGGTTTTTTCTTTGAAGATATGGAGAAACTATCTGTCAGGTGTTAGGTGCGAGACCTCCAGGATCATCGGATAGCTAAGATTTGTTTGATCTAGTAAAGGTAAATATTATTAATTTTGCTCTTTATTGAGCATATTTATGCCATGTGATTTTGTCTTTTATACTTAGTGTGATTATGGACTAAGTTTGCTTCTTGAAACCTCACACATATTATTTATAAATTTTCATATTATTAGTTGTGCATCATCGAGATGAGAATTTCTAGACTTATGCCTTAGGTTTCGTTTGGGACGGCTTTTTTACTGCTTTCTAAAACGGAGTTTTAGTACAAAATTTTTTATTTTTGTACTAAAACTCAGTTTTATAAAGCAATAAAAAAGCCGTCCCAAACGAAGCCTTAGGCATATCCTTATAAGGTAATTAAGATAAGAATGTATTTAGTTAGTTTGATACCGATTTTTATATTTAGAATGAGTTAGTGTAGAAGTCAAATTCTAATTATATTTTTGTAGACATATTTAGATATTTGAATTATTTTTAAATTTATCAACACGTCTCATTTTGTTCAGTTTCTGTGATTTCTTTCCAAGTGCAATGATCAGGATGTGATAGTTAGTTTTGTTGATGCTTTCCTCTGATGAGCATTTATAATGAACTTCTATTTTTCGGTTAAGTGTGTGCGCTCTTGCTTTGTGAAGAATGCTGAATGAATTATGTTTAAATGCAAGATCGAATCTTGATGTGAATCATGATCCCGTCTATGATTTAAATCAATTTTGAAGAGCTTTAGATTTAATAAATAATTCATAGGGACTTGAGATTTTTTCTTATGAAATTCAAATTTTTTATGTTAACTTTTAAATATATTGAAAAATAAATAATGATATCACATAAAATCCAATGCTAATGAAGAAGAATTGACTAGAAGAAACAGTGAAACACCCTATTTATTATTTTATTTTACTTTTCCGAACAGATCCCGCTTCCTCGTTTTGCTCGCACCAGTCCGGCCTCCCGCCTCCGCCATCGCGCGCAAAACCTATAGGCATAGGCAAAAGCCCGCCTCTTGTAACATCCTCCTGCGCCCTGCTTCCCAATGGCCGTAGTCTCTCGTTAACTCTTCGACCTCCGCGGCCGCGAATGCTTTCTCGTCTCATCCGCCTTATCTTCGCCATTGCCTAGACCGAGCTCCACTGTCTCTTATATCCATATCTCCGCAGGAGACGGTGTCGAACTCTTTGGACTCATCAAACGTTTGATTCAACAGATGGGTTGCTGCGAGTTAAGGTTTCCGGATCTGGAAAGCAAGGCCGAAGCCCTCGTCGAACTACTCCCCGCGAGTAGAGCTCGATCGTGGAAGGAGGGCGATGGAAAAAAAATCGACCCTAATCTGGGAATTATGCTAACGATGTTAAAGAACGCCGCTATCGATCCTTGCGATGATCGAACTGGAGAGGATCAAGAGTGGGAGCGTCAAGTACTGAGCACGAGGACAGCTCTATTTATCATACCGGAAAAGTGTGCTGAAGCGGAGTACTTCCCATATAGAGTAAAGTTAATTTTATTGTTCTTGCCAGTTTCTTTATTCACCGTCCATTTAGTAGACACGTCCCCGGATCTTCGGGCACTATCAGTTATACCTCGTAAGCCTGAAGATTTTCTTTCTATCATTTGTGGTTGCTATTTTAATTGTCAATGCTACAATTTCAATGTTTCAATTCTAGAAGATTTTGGAAGAGTATCATAACTGGTAAAACTTTCCGTGCACATTTTGTTGTATGCCATCAATGTTTTGCTTGTTTTTGTTTGGATGACATTGTTTTTCCTGAACAACTATGCTTTTGAGTACATACTTAGTCAGCATTACTAATGTGCTGCAAAAAGTAAAAAAAAAAATCGTACCTTTTACCATTCTGCCTTGGTGCAAACATTGCAAAGGACATTGGGAAATGCCCGTTCTGTTCTGCATCTCTTGTGCACTTTGATATGTCGCTTCACGCTTCTAGATATTTCGGTTGTCGATGCTGTTCGAGTGTTGCCACCAGCGATCCTCCATCGTGGTATTGTATGCAAAAGAAGCGGCGCTTGAGCTCTTGTACCCTCGTCTCTGATTCTTGCCACTGCTCCCTAATTGCTTTGGCTCATTACTTGCTCCTCTGTTTCCCAGGATCCTATAATCCTACAGCTACACTGTGCTATTGCAATGGCCCTTTGGCGGAGCTGATGGATTTTAACAGTCGCATTAAATAGTGTATTAGCATTATCTAATGATTTCATCATCATATAGTACTTTATATTTTTGGTTTGAGGCTTATTATGAGCGTAATACCCAATGATTAATTATTATTTTTAATTGTCGTAGAGAACTCTTATTTAAGGATGCCTCATTGTTTTTATATTAAGTTATGTTGTGAATGGTTTATTGAATTATGTTTTATTTGTCAATCTCATGTTTTTAGATTGATTGTACTTTTGTACTCATAGATTGTTGCAGATGATGGTTCCTTAAGATCCCAATGCTTCCATCTGAATTACCTTCTATACGAGATCCTGATAGAGTAGGCGCAAAAAAATTGCTAATGAGATCATTTTCTTAGCTAATCTTGATTGATATAAGGTTTTTTTACCTTATCAGATGAATCACTTGACTCGGGCTTCAAGATATGGTTCTTTAGGGAATATAAAGGGTTTTGGAAGCATGATTGATTGTTTGATTCATATGCATATATTAGGCATGACCATGGTTTTAAAAATTATTTGAGTCGAACAAGGAGGGCTCGAGGTTTAAGCCTCACTGGTGCCAGGGAGGCTTACGCCTTTTTAAATGAGGCATATGCCTTAAGTCTTAATGTCTAGAGGTATTTTGAAGTGACTCCTCATTCAGATTAAATTTTATAAAAAAATAATTATATATTATTATTACTGTTGCATCCTGGAATATTCGCGGCGGTAGAGCAATATAAATTTTAACGTCTCAGCTTTGTACGAAGATCCAGCACACACACAGATAAAAAGAGAGTGTAGCATTCATAAGAGACACCAGGGTTTTTACGTAGAAAACCCTGAAAAGGGGAAAAAATCACGGTGTCTAGCCCAGTTTGAATGAATCCACTAGTATTTGCTATCGACAAATGAGGCCCTTCCTTGGGAGAAGGCCTTGACTTGATGGTACAAATGTATATCATATAGAATGCATTACATGGTGGGAGTTACAATATAAACATGTTTGTTTAGTCAGCACGACTATAGTCGATAGGATAAAGGTTGGAAAGACCGTTGTCTGGTGATGGAGATCGGAAGGATCATAGTAGGTGATGGAGGTTGGAAGGACCATAGTCGGCAGGAGACAGAGGTCCTAAAGACCGTAGTTGGCAGGGGACCGGGGTCAGAAAGACCGTTGTTTGATGATGGAGGTAGGAAGGACCATAGTAGGCGAAGGAGATCGGAAGGACCGTAGTCGACAAGAGACAGTGGTCTGAAAGACCATTGTCTGGTGATGGAGGTAGGAATAGGGCTGCAAACGAACCGAGCCGAGCCGAGTATGTGAGTGTTCATTTAATAACAGGTTGTTCAAGTTTGGTTCATGTTTGTTCGAGCTTTATTGTTTGTGTTCATGTTTGGTTCATTTAAATTAATGAGTGTTCATGTTCGGTTCATGTTTAGTTCATGTTTGTTCGTTTAGTGCTTATCAAGCTTTAAACAAACAAACAAACATGAACGAGTTATAAACGAGCTCTACTTTTAGATGTTCATTAACTTAACAAACGAGCTTTATCGAGCTTCCTAACAAACGATTACATCGTTGTTCGCGAATTTAATGTCGAGCTCTATTTATATTATTTATATTTATTAATTCTATTATCAAATATTAATTATTTTTATCAAGCTTATTCACGAGTTCAAAATCTAACACGAATCGAGCTTCTTATCGAGCTTGTTCACAAACTTCAAATGATGTTGTTCGCGAACATAAATGAGCCGAACACATTAGTGTTCAAACTTGTTTATTTTAGAATCGAGTATTTAAAATATTGTTCAAGTTTGTTTGTTTACTTAATTAAACGATCACGAACGAGCTTTAATCGAACCGAACAACGAGTAGCTCGTCGAACGTTTGGTTCGCTTGTAGCCCTAGGTAGGAAGGACCATAGTAGGCGAAGGAGGTCGGAAGGACCGTAGTCGACAGGAGACTGGGGTTCGAAATACCGTAGTCGATAGGAGACTGGGGTTCGAAATACCGTAGTTGCCAGGAGATCGGGGTCAGAAAGACCGTTGTCTGGTGATGGAGGTAGGAAGGACCATAGTAGGCGAAGGAGGTCTGAAGGACTATAGTCGGCAGGAGATAGGGGTCCGAAAGACCATTGTTTGGTGATGGAGGGAGGAAGGACCATAGTAGGCGAAGGAGGTCGGAAATACCGTAGTTGGCAGGATACAGGGGTTCGAAAGGCCGTAGTTGGCGGGAGACCGGGGTTAGAAAGATCGTTGTCTGGTGATGGAGTTCGAAAGGATTATAGTAGTAGGGCGGTACTTCGGTAGTTCGGGCCTCAGGTGGTGGTCCGACAGAAGTTCGGGCCTCAGGTGGTGGTCCAGTAGAAGTCCAGGCGTCATGTGGTGGTCCGGAAAAAATCTAGGCCTCAAGTGGTGGTCCGGCAGAAGTTTGGGCGTCATGTGGTGGTCTGGGAGAAGTCCAGGCCTCAGGTGGTGGTCTGGCAGAATCCAGGGCCTCAAGTGGTGGTTCGGCGGAGCTTAGGGCCTCATGTGGTGGTCTGACGGAGGTCATGGCCTCATGTGGTGGTCTGACGGAGGTCAGGGCCTCAGGTGGTGGTTCGATGGAGCAACGACGTCAGGCGGTGGTCCGGCGGAGGTGAGGGCCTCAAGTGGTGGTCCGGTGGAGCTCAGGGCCTTAAGTGGTGGTTCGGCGGAGCAACGATGTCAGGCGGTAGTCCGGTGGAGCAACAACATCAGACGGTGGTCCGGCGAAGGTGAGAGCCTCAGGTGGTGGTCCGACGAAGGTGAGGGCCTCAGGTGGTGGTCCGGCGGAGTAACGTCAACAGGCGGTGGTCCAGCGGAACTCAGGCAGTGGTCGAGGAGGAGCTTCTTCCTTTTATTCCTTCTCTTCTCTTCTTCTCTTCTTCCTTGGGTCCCTCATCTTCAAGAGGAATGAGGGGTCTATTTATAGATTTTTGGAGTGACATGACCCGTAAATAGGTGAGAGATCAAGGGTAAATGGAGAGTGGTTGGATGGACGGCCGATATTGAATCCCTTGATCATGAACCGTTCGTTAGGCATTTGAAGGTCTTAATTATGTCAGAATTCGGCGATCTTGGGCTCGTTGGATTCGTCTCGTCGAGCCGCTTGATTCGACTATAAGCACGTTATGTTTGGAAACCGTTTGGTAATCCAAATTGTGGTTTGAACCTTCCAACAGTGCTTCGGGTCCTTTATTTGGACTCATTTGGGCTCGAATTGAGTCGAATTTGGTGTCGTTGGGTTCGTATTTCCGAGGCGTTCAGTTTGACTGTAAGTTTGCTGAAATCAGAGTTCAGATGGTCCCAATTTTAATTTCGAAAGTTTCCAACTTGATTTTGCATCGAGATTCGTGCCCGATCAAGATAATTTTTTGATGATGTATCAATTATTATTATTAACATATATTTTTTCGATTATACAAAGACGAGGAATTGATTTGCTATAGGACAAATGAACAAGTTGGTTTATATTATATTTAATAAAGAATTAAAAGATTGACATCTCAAATTACACAAGCAAATAACTAATGATGATGAAATAGATCATTTGGTTTTTGATGATATACTATCTAATGATGAATGAATAACTAAAAAAAAACAGTGAAAGATTTGAAGATAAATATAAAAGAATGATTTTAATGGTTACGAGAATGAATATATCAATGCTAACATTGAAAAACCTACTGATTTATAAGTAACTTCTACTTCACAATTATTTAAACGAAAAAAGGCAAAGTGGAGTAGGCTTAAAAAAATCAAAAGGTAATTCAGGTATAATGAATTATTTTGTTGTATTAATAATTTGTTGTTTTACTTTAGATTATATTGAATCAAATATTAACTGATGTAAGGAATAAGATAAAAAATGATACCATTGAAGAAGATTTTGAAGATGATAATGATTCAGAATTCAATTATGATGGAATTATTACATATAAGGTTTTTTTTTTAAGAATATAAAAGTGAGGATAAGGATGTCATGGATCCTGTTTCTCATGTCATATTCTTTCTACTTGGTCATATTGGCAAGGCAGAATCCTTTGTGGACCATAGTCTTTCTTGACTTTGGTGACGGTTATATTGGCAAGATAGGCTCCTTTGTGAATCGTAGTCTTTCTTAGCTTTGGTGCCCATGATAAGTTTAAAATGACGTCTGGAGGGTGGTAACTTATAGCACAATGCAATCATTTTTATTTTTAATAATTTAATATATATTTTTAATTTTTAAGATTTTCTCTTGAGGTTGCTTAAAATAGTATTATATGGCTTTTTGCTTGGGATTTAGGTCAAAATGCTTAGTTTGACTTTCTTTTTATTGTATTTATGGCATCTTATTGTTTTTGGTGTCGAAATAGAGAGCTTTGGAAGCTCACCACATTTATTATGGTTGATGAGGGGTGGGCATTGCCATTGTTGATTTGAATTAAAGCATTTTAAGTTACATTAGTCTCTACTAAAGCATCCCATATGACTGTTTTACTATCACATGGGAACATGGTTTTTACTATCACGAAGCTTTCAACACATGAACAAGGTGCCTATCATTTGCATTCTCCTTACCATTACATTTCATCATGATTGGCCAATCATTCGGCTAGATGTATCCAGTACCTTTCTCCATGTCACTTTCACATGAAATATCTGTATGGCTTATCCTCTTGGGTTCAAGGACTCCCTACATTCATAGCTCATCTATTCTCTCAATAAGGGCATATATGATCTTAAACAAGCTCCAAACCAATAGTTTGCCAGCTTGTCCGATCATCTCCCTCTCTTCATATATGTTCTTGAACAAGCTCCACACCAATAGTTTGCCAACTTCTCTGATAATCTTCATCTCTTCATATTTCAATCCAATAAGGCTGACCCTTTCCACCATGGCACCAACTCTACATCCTCATCTATGTAGATGATATACTTCTCAAGGGAAATAACTCTAGTGCCATTTTTGATCTCATCTAAAGCTGGCACCACTAGTTCCATATGCACAACCTCTGACCCATTTCTCTATTTTTTAGCACCCAAGCTACTTGCTTGACCAATGGGCTCCACCTCAACCAAACCCAACATGTCATCACCATTCTTCAGCATGCAATTATGAGCAATTGCAAACCTATATAAACCCCACATTGCAATTAAAACTTCCATCCCAGAAAATACTGGTGCTGATTTATCCAATCCTAAGCTTTATCAAAGCTTTGTTGGCTTCTTGCAGTGCCTCACAATCACTAGATCAGATATCTCCTATGAATCAATGTGCCAACACATGCATCAAACATTGAATAAATGATTCCACCTTCTTAAAACCTTCTCGAGTATCAACAAGGCACACTTCACCATGGTCTCGCCATACACAACAACAATCTACAATTATGCACATTCTCCAATTTAGATGGGGCATGATATCCAAATGACCCATCTCTTACTGTGTTTAGCAACAACCCCAATGGCTTGCTTCTCCACCGAAGCTGAATATTGCGCATTTTCCATGACGGCTACGAACATAATCTGGTTGAGACTTCTTTTGCAAGAATTTCATGGTCCTCTCAGCTCGTCCATGCTACTCTATTGTGATAATATCTTCCCTCTATCACTTGCCAACAATCCATTCTTTTACATTTGCACCAAATATATTGAGATCGGCTACCACTTCATTTGTAATTGCATCAAATCTCAAGAACTCGATCATGTAGCGCCACATAATCAATTGATAGGAAGTTTAACTGAAGCTCTCTTTACAGCTCGCTTCATTTACTTAAGAGACAAGTTGATGCTGCCTAATAGGATCATCACCTCGCCGGAGATGACAACAATCTGCCTATAGCAAAACAGAGTACTGCCACTTCCACTAGGATCATTACTCCACAATTCATTTAAGCCACTCATTGAAAACAGCAAATCTCTACCATTCACCTCTAAGAAATTCTGTACCGTTGTAACAATCTCTCTGTTATCTCATGTATAAGTATGTGCATTTTATGTATTTACTGACAATGGAATACAAAAATTTTGCCAGCTCATTTACCTCTTCTATCTTCGCTTCTTTCTGTGCTAATTATGTTTACAATAATATCTTCGATTTGTGCTATCCTGGAAAGTCTTATGCAACTCATCTTATTTTGCTTGCAAATTAGAGCAGAATTTTAAAAGTTTGTTTATGTTCCTTGACCAAGTCTCAGCTGCGAGCTGTTTTCTAATATTTATTGCTCCAATTTGCGTCTCTTGCCATTATATTCATATTTCAACATTTTTTTCTTGTGTATTTCTTTTGATGAAAAGTTTGAAACCTTGGCTTTGCATTTTAGTCATGGTTATTGCTCAAGTAGCCAATTGAGACATATTATGTTTTAGAAAAGGAAGAGGCGCTCCTATCATAATTTGAGTGGCGAGACATTTTATCGGAGAAAACGAAGGTCTAAAAGATTATTAGATTTGCAAAAGTTCGGTGACATTCTTAGTACATATCCTTCAAAAAGAATTCCCATTGGTGGTCATGCTCAAGCTGATGTACCTGACTGGATTGGTCCAGCTGAAAGGCACGGTGCAAATGATAATTTGGATGAGCTAAGGTGGTTGGGTACCACAGTAAGGCCAGCAAAATGGAATGAGACTGAGTTCAAATGCGAGTTAATTGGCAAAGGAAGAGAAGATTCCTGTGGTTGCGTCTTCTCAGGATCAGTAAACTGCGTCAAGCTTCATGTGAGAACTGCTAGACGTCACCTCAAGTCTGATCTGGGTCCGGCTTTCTTTGATTGGTGCTTCCAACAAATGGGTGAGGAAGTTTGCAAGTCTTGGACCCTTAAGGAGCAAATGAAGTTTGATGAGATAGTGAAAGTAAATCCTGAATCAGAGGGTAAAAGTTTCTGGGATGAAGCCTTGAAGCATTTCACCACAAAAAGAAGGAAAGATATTGTAAGCTATTACTTCAATGTGTACGTTTTGAGATGGATTCGTAGTTTCACCAGATTGAATTCTGAACCAGCTGATAGTGATGATCATGTTGATAATGAAGACAGTAGGAGAGCTTTTGATTATCTAAAGAACGTCAAGGATTCTGAGACAAAGCTATCTACATATTCTAAACGAAGGTAGATTCACAACCCGGCTTCCTCCTATCCATCTTGATATTCTTTTCTAGTGGAAACTAAGGAGCTGCATTTTTATCTAGTAAAGAGCTTCTATAATCTTTTTATATAGAGTAACGTGGTGATTTCATTAAATTTTATTTGCAGCAAAATGAATATTTTTTCCGGAATTGTAATAGTTCATTTGTCGTTCATATATTCAGTGCTCCTCTTTTTTTTATCTGTATGATGTGAAATCTATTAAGAATAATGTGCATTAAATTTGGCTTAGATGTGAAGTTAAGGCATGGCTATAATCTTAAGGTTTGTTAAATCTTTCTAAGGAAAATTTTGTTTTTGAAATTTTAGAATAACTAAACAAATATTGGAACTATCAGCTAGATATATGTCATTATTATTGTTGGGTAAATTATGTCTATAGAATTTGTATAATTTTGTACTATAACTGTAAATATTTGTATTTAGGAATACAACTACATATTATTTATTATCCTAGATATGATCGTTGAAAACATAAAAATTGTGCCTGGTATCAGGCCATTTATTTTCTATGTAATAAAGAGAACCTTTCATATGAGGGCAAGAATTTCAATTGATTATTACTGGGCACTCCTGCATGCTTGGCAACCCTGCTGGTTTGTCACAGTTTGATTTGGTGCTAGGGCCAAATTGGCTTGAATGAAGTTGAAATGCCCATCACTTGTGGAACTAGTAAAAATTGAAAACAATTTGTTTCTTTAGGTATAGGTTGGTTTATGTGCATATCTTCTTTCTTACATGGTTCTTGCCAATCTAATCCCACTCCCGTGCATATCTTCTTTCTTACATGGTTCTTGCCAATCTAATCCCACTCCCCCCACCCCCATCCGCACCCTTTGGGCTTCCTTGCTTGCCTATAAATATTGTACCTTGGCTCCTTCATTTATACAAGAAATACTATTGAATCTTTCACTTCTATGTTGTTTCTTCTCTCTTAATTTAGGCTTCGTTTAGGATGGCTTTCTTACTGCTTCTTAAAGCAGCTTTATAGTACAAAAAAATAAAAATTTTTGTACTAGAAAGCTGCTTTAAGAAGCAGTAAAAAAGCCGTCCCAAACGAAGCCTTAAACTTGGTATTAAGTCATGCCTTATAACCTTCTTTTATACCCTCAAAATTCTTTTTGCTTCCTTGGGATTCGAAAATTTGCTCCCCAGCCTCTCCGCAGACCCCTTTTGTGAAACCCCTTAAGTAAAAGAAGCTAAACTCTTAAACATTGAGGCGACTTTTGATATAATGGTTGAAATTTTATTAAGAAACCTCTCAATTAAGCGTGCTCATCTCGGAGCAATTTTAGGATGGGTGACCTATTGGGAAGTTACATCAATAGGGAAAAATTATAAGGCTCAGGCCAAAGTGGACAATATCTCTATAGTTAAGAGTTTGGGATATCACAAATGATATCAGAACAATACACCATGCAGAAAATGAGAACTAAGTGTCATACAAGGAAAAGTGCTACGCCATGGAAGCCATATCTTGAATTATGTATGGGACAAAGTGCTACATGACGGGAGCCACCACTTGAACTTGTAGGGGCCACCTCTATCTATATGCTTGGTGGATGATTTTGGGATAATGATACTGACGATGACGTTAGTTACTTGAGTGGGACAGATTGTGAACCCTCTTAAGTAAACGGAGTTAAACTCTTAAACATTGAGGCACCTTGTTGTGTAATGGTTGAAATTCATTAAGAAACTCCGCAGTTAAACGTGCTCATCCTGGAGCAATTCTGGGATGGGTGATCTACTGGGAAGTTACATCAACAGGGTAAAACCGTGAGGTCCTTAGGCCAAAGCGGACAATATTTCAATAGTTAAGAGTTTGAGCTGTTACACCTTTCTTTTTTTCTTCGGGTCATTGAGGAGAGTTTAATGAGTAGGTTCTGTGGTAAATTTTCAGAAGGAAGATTGGGTTTTGAATTAAGACTTTACCCAAATATTTCGTCCTCAATTTGCTAAGACTTTTTTATTTGAGTTCAGGTTTCTTATAGGTGCAAGCACTTATAGTTAATTACCCCCTCCCGATAGCTAGAGAGAACTTTGTATTAAGGTTAGTCATCAGACAAATACGTAGATGTACATAGTATCTGATGTATAGTAACAATATGATTTGTTATTTGAAGATTTAATATTTTAAATTAAAGATTCACCAGCTTACACTTAAAGAGGATGGTGGGTGAAATGATGATGAGCCCAATCAAGATCTCATTGTTCTGTCGCCCCGAACCATCGTGGTCCTTAAGTCTACTTAGTTAGAGGAGGTAGTTGACCCAACCTGACATAAAGATCCTTGTCAGCAACTATGTGTTGCTTTGTCCAAGGGTACCTTGTAGGCCTGAGATGAGTATTTGTCTAAGAATACAAGCATGAATCCACCTTAGCTAGCAGAGAGCTTTGTGCCCTATCAATTAAATTATATTAATTCATATCTCAAGGATTTGAGGCAAGTGGAGAACATGCGGGCTCTGACCATGACTGTAATTTAGTGGTGCCATTTGGCGGCAAAATCACCTGGTTTAGAGGGTCCTGGTCATAACAGTTTACCTGTGGTGTCATTTGGCAGCAAAATCACCAGTTAGAGGACATGTGCCACATCTTTACTGACAAAAGACTGCTTGAGAATGAATCGTAGTGACATTGGCTCTTTGTAAGTTCAAGATCGGGTTTATTGTCGGCTTTATGCCTTTATTAGTGAATTTTTCTTTTTATAGACCTTAAAGGCCTAAAATGAATTTATAAAATAAATATTTCGGTCGACACTGCGACCGTATATTTGTTTAAGGGTTCGAGCCGTATCAACTCCTATTTATCCATATAAAAGGATTGAACTTGAACTTGAGTTCATTTCTTGACCCGCGCAATATCCTCAGACGTCACGTACTCACGTGTGTGCTTACAACACACTAGCCGAGGCCATGCGGGTGTATACTTTTATATGTATTTTGTATGATATGTTTGTATATTGGTTGTATGTATGCAAATATCTATGACAAACATGCATATTTGCACACGCGGCCATGCCTTTATCTGTATATTAATATACTTGTATGTGCATTTATGTATCTGCATATATGCATGTATGTTGGCATACGCATTTGCATTTTCCATGGCATGCTTGATATGCATTATAGTGGTTTAGCACGCTAACATGACGTATAATGCATTTTGCATATTATGCATGTTTAATGTATATATGCATGTATGTTGGCGTACATATTTATGTATCCACACTAGTCTGTGTGAAGCTGCATTTCTTCAGGTTGGCCTTAAGCTGATGCTCCTATAGCACTCCAAAGATCACCCTTAAATGCTCCTGGTGCTCATCTTCGATTCTATTGTACACCAGTATGTCATCAAAGAAAACTAGGACAAACCTTTGTACGGCCTAAACACCCTGTTCGTCAATGACTGGAAAGTGGCTGGGGCATTTGTGAGTTCAAATAACATCACCAAGAACTCATAGTACCTCTCGTGCATCCTGAATGTCGTCTTCTGAATTTCCTCTTTCATCCTGATTTGGTGGTAGCCCGACTTTAAATCCATCTTAAAAAATACTACTGCTCCATACAACTCATCCAGTAGTTCATCGATCACCAAAATGAAAAACTTATCCGGTATAGTCTCCTTATTCAATGCCCTGTAATCCACACAGAATCTCCAGCTGCCATCCTTCTTCTTTACCAATAAGACTGGACTAGAGAAAGGACTCACACTTGGTTTGATGATCCCCGCTTCCAACATCTCCCTAATCAGCTTCTCAATCTAGTCCTTCTGAATTTGGAAGTAGCAGTAGGGCCGCACACTAATTGGTGACACCCCCTCCTTCAAAATGATTGCATGCTCTTGCTCTCTGGGTGGTGGCAAGCCTTGATGTGGCTGGAACACCTCACTGAACTGTTGTATGAGTGGTTGTACTGCTAGAGGAATGCATTGCAATTCCACCAAATATCCACCTCCCACATCCTGTATGGTTATACTCATGGTTTTGAGCGATACTCCGACCCTGGACAGCCCTGCATCGCCCTGGATCACCATCCTCTTTCCTCCCACCATCACTTTCATCCTCAGAGCATCCCAATTAACCTTGATCTCCCCCAAGGTCTGCAGCCACTTCATCCTCAAGATGACATCAGTACTCCTCAACTCCAAGGGAAGAAAGTCTTCCCTCACTTGGATCCCCCGAATCATCAGCACTACTCTACAAACTCCTCTACCCATTTTCACCTTTCTCATGCCCATCATCACCCATAGCTTCATGTATCCACTAATTTCACCCCAAACATGTCAACAATTTGAGTGAAGATGAAATTGTGGGTTGCCCCACTATCTATCAACATTACGACCTCTCTATCAGCTATCTCTCTCTTTACTTTCATAGTGTCATTCAGAGTGAATTCCACCATGGAGTTTAGGGAGATTTCTGCCACATCCAGATGCAGCTTCTCCTCGTCCTCCATCTCTTACCCACTTCCACCTCGCTCTTCAGCTTCCTCGTTATCACAGACGGTGAAAATCTGAAGAGTTCGGTCCTTACACCTATGCCCTGGCATGTACTTCTCATCACATCTAAAATATAACCCCTTTGCCCTCTTCTCGTGTATCTCCTTCTCATTCAGCATTTTGAAATTTCTCCCTCCTCCAGATCTCTCCTTGGGCACTTCTCTCGACCCCCCTGGTGTAAGTCCCTTGGGAGCTAAGAAAGTAGTGGTCATCCTGTATGACCCCACTGAGTTGCCCCCCCTAACTCCTCTCTCCAGATGCTTCTGATCCTCCACCAGCTATGTTAGCTTCATGGCCTCTCCCAGGTCTTGTGGCCTCATCACCCTAACTGCTGCCTAGATCTCCGCTTTCAGCCCCTACATAAAGTTTCCTTCTAGCACCGTCTCTGAGAGCCGATCAAGTCTGCTGGCCAGATATTCTAACCTGTCACGATAATCTGCCATGGTCCCCTCCTATGTCAAGGCAAAGAATTGCTCATAGAAGTCTCCTCCCCTACCTATTCGTAAATTTTCTAGTAAGCACTCTTTGAACTCCCTTCAGCTTTGGATGGGTTGCCTCATGTCACGTCATTGGTACCATGCCAGTGCCTTCCCTCCAAACACAGTCCGCCTGCAGTCAGCTTCTCTTCCTCCGTCAATCCGTTGACGGAGAAATATTGTTCCATCTTGTAGATCCAACAATGACCATCTTCGCCCTCAAAGATAGGCATTTTCAGCTTCCTCACCTTCGGGTCACCCTTGTTGCCCCTGAATCCTCCATAACCTCCCATTCCAAGAAGAGGAGATGCTCCCCAGTGGTCACAATCTTCTCTCCGACGATCATACACAATCCCTTCATCAAACTCCCCTCTCATTCTTTCAACTTCAGCACCTCGGTGGTAGAAATTTTCCCTTCTCCCTTCAAAATCAGTAGCCCTTCTTACGAAACCAGTGCTCTTCTCCTCCCTAGAAGGTGGTTCTAGAGGAGACATTCCATCTTCACCCTCCAAGATTTCTACTTCCCAATTTTCCCTTCCTCTAAACATGTTAGGGCCACCTCTTTTACGGCCACCGATGGTTTTCCTTACTTCCGATGTCGCCGGAGCGGTCTTCACTTCTAGCAATTTCTTTAACATTTCTTCCATCATGGAGAACTTCCCTCCATCTTTTTATAATTGGATGAAATCTGATTTTGAAAATCAAGAAATTTTTCCTCCAGATCCGATTTCAATTGTCCAATTTCTCCCTCCAAAACTTTAACCTTCTTCCCGGCCATAGTTCTTCTCACGAATCACGTTAAGATCTTCTTCCAGATGAAGTTTCACCGCAGAATTTCAGCCGCCAATGGTCCCAAGACAACACTCGGATACCAATTTGATAAGTAGTACTTGAGTTCGCAAGTAACCCTAAGGTAATACTTGAGTTCACAAGCAAAACCTAGCAATTATTGGTGAGAAAACACTAAAAAAAAACTGCTGGTTTCAGAGAGAAACCAGAAGTTTGATGTAGAAAATTCGAGAATTTGGAAAGAAAAGCACAAGCAAACTTCACTAATTTAATCCACGAACAAGAAAAGCGATCAACGATACAAGTTCTTCAATTCGTGAGAAGAACAACTCTCCAAATCTCTAGCCAAGCCTAGAGCCCCAAAGGAACTAAACCTAGATCTCCAAATTCAGCCAATCTCAAGATAACCCCAAACCCTAACAAGAAAGACTAATTAAAGTAAAAAGAAAATTAATTAATCCCTAAACAGCCCCTCATTCAAATTTTCCCTCCCAAACCCTATTTAATTTAGGCCATGGGGCCCACCAATGCTACCACCCTCCTCTCTTGTCCACCTCACCCCTTTGGACCGGTGGGCATAGACTTGAACTGGTCCAGGTTGGAACGGTTTAGGTCTAACACTAGTCCTAAAAAGGCTTGATTAGAAAATATTAGAAATGATATTTCTTTATTAGATTTAGATGAGAATTTGACCCTTAAAAGGATACAATGGAGAAAAAAGATTCATGTAGCCGATCCCACATATTGAGATAAAGGCTTGTTGTTGTTGTAACAATGACAGAGAAATTAATAGCTTAAAAGTGATCTTAGCTAAAAAATTAAATTTAAATATCAGAGAGCTTTAAAATACTTTTTGGGTATTGAAATTGCAAAGTCAAAGAAAGACACAATTGTCTCTCAAAGAAAGAATACTTTAGATATTTTAAAAGTTGATATGATGAGATGCAAGTCTGTTAATACCCCTATAAATTCTATCAGCACTATTGGGACAAAAAGTGATACTCAGGTGGACAAAGAAATTTACCAATGCTTTGTTGGAAACTCATCTCTCTCATACTTGAATTGACATTTTTTTACCCTTCAGTGTTATTTGTCGATTTATGAATGCTCCCACTGAGGAACACCTTTAGTCTACAGGATATTAAGACATCTGAAAATGTCTCCTTAGAAATTTCTACTATTGAAAAAAGGAATGGAGAACAGTATTAAATTTTTTTGTGATGCTGACTGTGCTAGTTTAATAATTGATCACAAGTCCAATTCTAGCTACTGGTCCTTTATATGGGGGTAATCTAGTCACTTGGAGAAGTAAGAAGCATACAGCTTTTTCTAAAAATAGTAAAATTTGTGAAGAAATTGCTCAAAAGTCTAAATTAAAGTACCAGTAGTAATGGTATGTGATGACGAAGCTACAACCGACATTACTTAAGATCTTGTTCACCATGATAGGACTAAGGTTATTGTGATTCATAGATATTAATGAGAAAAAGCTTTTCTTAAATTTATCTACATTCAACAAAATCTTAAATAGTAAATATCCTCACTAAAGCCCTAAATTAAATTCAATTCGACATCCTCATTTCCAAGCAAGGAGTAATCAATATATACTCCCAACTTAAGCGTGAGTGAAATTTGGGGCTCTCTTCCACCCTCCCTCTCTACTTTGAAGGATTGCTAGATGCTGATACTTTAGAACAAATCAAGAGTTTTACGAGTGAAATCTACCTTAATCAATCACCAGTTAATTTCAGAAATCATGTCTAAGATTGCAGCAATCAAACCTACTGTAATTGGCAATGTGTGGTAGTTATCCCAGATTTTTTTCTTATTGGAGAATTGGAATTATCTGCAAGCTGCTCTATATTTCTTTCTCTAATTGCTTTATTTTGCTTGCTGTTTATTTCTATTAGGAGGAGGATGATTCCATGCATTGTTTACCAATTATTTTTTACCATCTTTCTTTCTTGCATTGCTCTTGGTTGACTGCCGTTGGGCCTTCTTGTTTGCCCATAAATATTATACCCCATGGCTTCTTCATTGACACAAGAAGTACAATTGAGTCTCTCTTCTATGTTTTTTCTTCTCTCTTATTTTTAGCACAAATCAATATGCATAATTGTGATTATTGTAATAATGAATGTAAAGAAAAATAACGTTTATATTATCCACGAGTTGAATTACTTGGTTAATCATTCACTATTGGTTTTAAAGCCTGTTTGATTAGTTTGAGCTCTAGGTCTTGATAGAAAAAAACCTATCATTTTGGCTTGTCTAATTAAAATAAAGAAAAAAAGGTCCTAGTTCAACACCATGATTTTTTTCTTGTGCTAGTTGAAATGATCTTTAAGAATGGAAAAGCTGTGAAGCTCAGCTAAAAAAAAAGGTTTTCAGTACATTTGCTTGGATGGAAAACATGCCCATCATGCAGAATTCTTTTTGCGCTAGTTTTGAGCCTTGAAATATTGCTACTAATAATTATCAACTTTCTTTGATTTTTAGATACTTTTTGCTTTCAGATTTGTGTTTCTTACTGACAATCATTATTATTATTATTATTATTATTTTGACAAATTTTCTTTCAGGTACCTGTCTAGGAATTCCTAAAGATGCACTCAACCTGAAGAACTTACTGTTTCCTTCTGTTACCTCTTCCTTTAAAGTTGCCTAGGCATCAAACTACTGTTTGATGAATTTTGCAAGCAAGAGGATTTTGCGTTAACCGTCTTTTTGTTGATTTCAGAGGTAACTTTTTTCCTGGAATTCATTAGGTAACTAAAAATTACATCGCTAAGTAATGAAGACCAGCAATTCGCCTGCATTTTTTGTTGCCATAGCAAACGTGGAGTGACTTCTTTCTCAGTGCACCTGGAATCACTTCCCTTTTGATTGCGGTGGGAGATCAGGTCAGAAGATTTGTGCTTTTGCTTCTTCTCGCTGCTTTTTTGGCAAATTCTGTTTCAGGTAATTGTTAAATGTATTTATTGGATGTGGCAATCAGCCACAAGAATGCATATTTCCGAGTAACTTTCCTTTCTTGAAATACAGGTCACTAAAGTTTACATATGGGTCAATGATTTGCAAAGGTTAAACTTATAGGGAGACTAGCAATAGGCTTGTTTTTTATTTTCCCACCCTTTACTGGCAAAAGTGGCCAGCAGGTTCATACATATCTACGTTTTATATCTAATCCAGATTTTTAGCGATGGAAAATGCTAATCAACGCCATTGATGTTGAGGCTTCTGCACAGACGTTAAGTTCAGAAATCTTTTATCGGTAAAAGATTGTATTGGCTAATTATGAACTTTCATGTCTGCGTAGATGCCTTGCTTTCATGCAATAGCATTTTGATCTTTATACTCTAGAAGTGCTAGCTATTGGCTAGACACTTGATATTAAGCTATTTTCATAGTAGATGCAGATTGATTTGTTTCAAATTAGTTAGATAATGCAACATAAAGGTGATAAAATGTTGTTTCTAAGATAAATAGCGCAGATTGTTTGACCACTTGGCAGAAAAGATGGAATGTGTGAAGTCTAGAAGTTGGACAATCAAATTGTTAATTGTTCCATGGCTTAAGGTAAGCACATTGATACCGCTCTATTATCCAGTTAATATAAACTTGCTCTAGCTAGCCTTTAGTAATGTCTTGGATTTGAGTGGCGATTAGCTTAAATATCTTTCATGTTGTATGAAGCTCAACTTCCAGTTCATAGGCATATGTTATAGGCATGAGAACAGAAATTTGATTTAAATGTGAATTTTATGTTTTTCCCTCCGCATCATTTTTTTTGTTGTATCCTGAATGGCAATAAGTAGGTCCATCTTTGATCTTTTTTTTTTTTCTTCTTTTGGGGGCGGAAACAATTTAAAACATGAGCTACAAGCAAGCAAAAATAGTAATGCTCATCAAAATAAAACAATTAAAACACAAAAGTAAAGATACAACAATCGGAAAGTGATGTGAAACCAGGAATTGTTTCTTAGAAGTTAATAGAAGTTTGTTAAAGTAATGATAATACAATTCAATGCTTCTCTAATTTAACGATTCAAAGAAGATCTTAGAAGTTAACAACGTCTAGGCAAGTAGCTCCAACTAAGTTTACAAGGTTTATAAAATAACAACATCAATAACAAGTAATGAAAATGAATTGTCAACTAGAATCCGGCGGTTAACAAAGCGATCGTCTCACCTTGAGGCCACGCTCATGCTCCTACTTTTAGGTTCGTTGGGAGAAGAATAACCACACAAGTGACGAGACCACTCCGAGGGCGACGGTGCCGTAGATCTGTAGGGAAGGAAAGGAAGGCGCCGGATGTGGAGGTGGTGCGGGAGAGCGGCCTTCAATGATCCACGTGTAGACGGAAAAGTGGTCGTCGATAGAATCCACTAGTGTAGGTAGGATCCGATCCAAGTATTCTTCGACGGTGTCGTCAAAGTCAAAGCCGACGTCGAAGAACTGTGATCTGAGGATGTTAACCCTTCCGTGGTTGTCGTACTCAAACCCGAAGTTCCACTCGGGTTCCTCCATATATCATTGAGAGGAGAATGAAAGGTTGCCGCGAAGAATTCTCCAAAGGGAAGGGGGTGGTCGGCGGATTGTAGAGAGGAGGGGAGGCCGGCGATGGGATTAGGGTGAGGGGAGAAGTAAATTTTAGAAAAACTGAATTAGGTTTCAGTTTTAGGGATTTTGGGGGGAAATAACAATGAAATTTGAAATCCCAATTAAATGCAATTAAAGCATTAATTGAAAAAAATTTTGAGTGTGGCCAATGGGGAGCCGGCGATGGGGAGAGAGGGGAGGAGTTTAAAACTGAAGTTATTTTCAGTTTTAATAAGATTGGAGGGAAAATTATTTGCATTCAATTTAGGATTTCAAATCACATGATGGGACTGAGCACCTACTTAATTAGGGAGCTTGATAGGGGTGCCGGCGGTATAGCTAGAGAGAGGAGGGCTTGGAGAGAGAGGGAGATTGATTTCCAACCATGACATGATGACTAGGATAAGTTTTAAAGAAATCCAAATTGATTTTATTTTCTATTTGGATTCATTTACAAACTTTCCAAATATGAATTTTCAATTTTGGGAAGAATTTGAAATTTGAATTTCAAATTTCAAACCGACATGAGCGGAGAGGAGGTGGATGGAAAGATGGCCGGCGGCGAAGTGGTTGGTTGTGGTGGAGGAGGGTGGCCGGCGGCGGGAAATCCAAGGAAGGGGGCGGCGGCTAGGGTTAGGAGAAGGAAAATTTGTGGAGCTTTCTTGTGAGAAGGGAAGGGGATTAAAAGAAAAAAAGAAAAATAAATAGAGAACTCACCAAGAGATCTCAATGGAAGAACTCACCAAGAAATCTTTCATGCACTCACAAAGAGAACAAAGGAAGAAACTTTCATTCATTAAGCAATATCCTCAAATACAATGATAAAGCCCTTATATAGGCTAACTGGAAATAAAATACATAAAGACAACAACGCCCTTGGGCTACAATGAGCACTAATTCCCTCATAGGGGTACAAAAGGAAAACATGAACTAGAAATGACATGAATAAAAATAAAACATCAAAAATAAAGACTCTGAATCATGGCCGTCGATCGGCGTCTCCGGCGATGGTACACGTGTCGAAATCTGATGTCCCCATCAGAAAGAAGCCCAAAATGAACTAGATTCAGAAACCAAATTACAAGTCACTGAGTGAACAACAATTTGAAACAAGAGCTGCAAGCAAAAACAGCAATGCTCATCAAAATAAAACGATTAAAACAACAAAAGCAAAGATCTGCGAGAAGCCGAAATGAACTGGACTACGAAAGCGTCAATTCTTGATTAGCCATAAGGAAATTGAAATCAGAAAGGAAGCCCAGAAGTTTCCTGTGGTTGCCAGTCTCAGGTCGTCCAAGAGGGGGTTGAACTATCAAATGGCATGCAGCTGGAGCTTTTCATCATAGGCCATTAAATGTATTCATCCAAAAGATCATTGATACATTTCTTTGGTAGCTCTATAATTTTTCCGCAAGAAATTTTGAGACGAATGGCTTTTTATGCACCAGTGGATTGAGGAGAAGCTATTAATTGTATTTTCAATTCTCCTGCCATTTCTTTCCTTCCAAACATAGTAGATACAATTGCCAAATAATAAATATAAGCAATGTTTTCTTCTTTAGGGGCGCTATTGATCTCAGAAGTATAATCAAACACTTTGTTTAATATTTGGCATAGCAGAAAAGACGAGAGAAATAGAAGAACCAGACATATGAATATATGATATTATAGGAGAAATCACATTCAAAGAATAGATGTGATATACTTTAAGCATTAGAATAGCGAAAATTGTTTTCCCATGACAGAAATTTAGCACATAATTTGTTTAGATATTTATAAAAAGTCTTAAGGTATAATTTCTCCCTTGATCCAATAGCAATAGTATACCATATATTGAACTTATGAATTGTGTTCTTCTAGCAAAAGATAATGACTTAGCTTTCCAACCTTCAAGAAGGTTAGATACTTTCTTCAGCAAGGGCTGATATCAAACACTAGTGCTCTTCTAGTAGCAACAAGCATGCCAAGTATATAAAGGATTGAGTCTCATTGTTAAGATTTAAGATAGTGCCTAGATCATTTTGTCTATGAGTAAGCTTGGAGAAAATGATAGAACTTTTAGACAGGTTAATTGAGAGACCAAAGGCTTCCTTGAATTTAATCAAGATATAGACTTCGTTTGAGATACCTTTCTTATCGCTTTTTAATGCAACTTTCTAGTACAAAAATTTCTAGTACTAAGAAGCTATTTTAGAAAGCAGTAAGAAAGCCATCCCAAATGAAGCCATAGTGTAAGGACCGTAATTTGAAGATACTGACTTTTCTAAAGACCATTAAGTCATCAGTATAAAATATGTGGGTCATTTTTCAAATCTTAGCCAACATATTTATTCTAGAAGGCAAGTACTTTTGCTATGATTTTATAAAATGTGTTGCATAAAGATATAAGCCGGTAATCAATTATTTTTCCAGCATGGGAGTTCTTGGGGATGAGAGAAATACATGTTGCTTTGGCCTTGATAGGAAAGGAGCTTGTGTAGAAGAAATATTTAACTGCCTTACATATGTGGAAGCCAATGGCATCCCATGTAGAGATATATAAACCAAATGTGAGAAGATGAGAAGAACGCAACTTTGATTTCTTCATCAGTGATTGGAGCAATTAGACTTGGGAGCAGGAAGCTTGGTATTTCAGCCTTGGGAAGAGGAAAAGGGAGTAATTACCTATACTAGAAGGATGAACATTAAACGGGTTTTTTAAGTGAGTGATGGCTGCTCCAGTAATATCAAGAGAGGTAAATATACATTGATCAGTAGATACCTCTTTAATACAATTGTGAGTCCTCCTTTCATTGATTTTTTCATAGTGAAATGTAAGATCATTTTCATCTTTACTTAACCACTTTATTTCTCTCCCTTGCAGTATCCAAAAAGCCTAGTCAGAGTAGAGTTTGTAAGTTTTTCCCCATGTTATCTAATAAGTTCTACTACTATTGAATTTGAACCAATGTCTCACGTCATATGAAAGCAATACTCTAACCAATGGGTTAAGTAAGTCATTTATTACCATAAAAAGGGTCTCTATCACTGGTATTTATTAGAAATGAATTCTCTAGCTTTTGATTTCTTACTATCAAAGGATTTTCAGTACACTTGAAAAGAATCTCAGAAAAGAGTACCAATTCATCTGAATCAGAAAACTGGGCTTTGAATATGAATATAGCTCGTCTTTATTTACAGAACAGAAATAGAACTTCACCTTGAATCTCAATCTTCTAAACTAGTCTTTTCTTTTAAGAGATTAGGATTCATAGAGTCGGTGCTTATTAACTAAAAGCAAAATACTTGCTGGCTCTTCGTGAATTGAATGTTTCTGGCAAGTTGGTTAATCGAACACCAATTTTTTTATTTGATTAAATTTGTAAACATCTTCAATCTAAAGTAGGGAGAGGAGATAGGATCCTTGTTAGAAGGTTTAAATAATGTTGAATATAAGGCTTCTTAGAATTTAGGCATATTTGACCAATAGTTTTTACATAATTCTATGACGGGGTCTTTTCAATTCATTTGTGTGAATGATCAAAGGAGAATAGCTAGAGCATATTAGACTCTCAAACCTACCAAAAGAGGTAGGAAATAGGTCATACCATTCCTCATTAGTCAAAACACAAGAGTAAGCAAGCCCCATAGAAGCTCTTGGCCGGTTACTTTGGAATTAAATTAGGTGTTGGCATAGAGTTAATCATCCTTTTTATGCAACATGATTGATATATTTTAACCAAAATTTTCTAGTATATTGTTGAGTTGATTTCTTAATTTAGGGACCAATAGAACCTATACTAGGTTCTTGCATGTGTTCTTTGCATATAATACACATTGTTGCTTTAGTGTTGAAATAATTTGGGACGGGCTATGATGAGGTTGCTCTTTTTCCTTTTGCTATCCCCTATCTTATGTAAATTTTGCTCTTTATTACCAATCTTTACTTGAGTTAATGCCTAAAGCTGAGCAAGAGAGTTGCTAGGGCCATAGTTTAATCTTCCATACATTTTGAGGCTCTACACGAGTTTTTAAGTTAACTTATGACTAGAAAAAGATTTCATTATGGGACCACAACTCTTAAAATTTAGAAGCATGTTAAGAAAAATAAGCAAATTTTCATGCATGGCATTCAAAGTTATCATTTATATATTTAGCATAATTTTTTCTATTTACATTCATAGTGCATGAAACTTTAAATAGTAATAAAAAATAGGGAGATATGCATACATATCACCCTGTTACTCTATTTACATATTTAAAATTTAAAACTTTAATATTACATACATATCATTCATAGTTTGTTTTCATATTAAATATGAGTCGTAGAATTGAAATATATGAGTGGTAGGAAGAAAATATGAGTGGTATATTTGATATTAAAATAATATAAGGTGGTATGTATGTAATATTAAAGTTTTGGGTGTTAGATTTTTTTATTTTTTATTTTTTAAACACGAATATATTAGAATTGAAAAAGAAGATACACGGAGAGACACAAGCTTGTGGGGGAAAGACTTCCACTCCCGAAAGACAAAAGGGGGAGGGAAAGAACTAGAAAAGCATCCCAAACCAAGCCGTAGAGGGAAACAAAAAGAAAAAAAACCCCTCAAGTGAGGAGGACCCTTTCATTGGTTTGTATTACACAATAAAACCTAATACAAACCAATGAAATCAGTCACTCATTAAGCACTTGAGAGGACCAAGTTGCCACTTGTGAAATCTGTAGAAACCGTCTTCCTCTTCCTCGGTGAGGTAGTCAAAGCACTTAAAAGCCCAAGTCGGAGGAGGTCTCTGTCCAAGCGAGATTTGGAGACTTTTGGTTGTTGCTTGCGGAAGTTCACAATCATATTAGAAATTTCTTCCATTTGTTGTATCTTCTCGGCCGAAAATTGGATCGGAGGTTTGGTTAGTGGACGAGCCTGATTCTTTAGGAGTCCTTGGTTTTCCTTTCATTCTCTGGGTGACTAGGTTCCAAGCTCCAAGGGAGGAGTCATCCTTGTCCTCACTTAGAAAGGACTCTCCAACAACTTTATTCTTCGTCTCAGGAGGAGGGATGGGTATGTGGGGGACCTTCTCGGATGCGGCTTGCACCTTGGTTGGTGGCGACGACTACAGTGGGGAAGATTGAGAGCCACAAGTTGGAGCCTTGGATAGACAAGCTCCTTTGGCATGACCAATGAAACCACAATCAAAGCAAAAATTTGAAAGCCTTTCATACTCAACTCTTTGAAAAACCCGTCCTTGAAGCCCATTGATCCATACCCCCGCTTGAAGCTTTTGAGAAAGATTAATCATAACAAAATTCTTGCATAAGATGATCTTCCCCAAGTACTCGTGTGTGAGTCCATCCACAGAGGTTCCCCCGGCATATTGGCAAGCCGAGTGATGTTGTTCATATCCCAATACATAAGAGGAAGCTGTGGCAAACGAATCAAAATGGGTGAATGAAGACCTTGAAGGGAATTAGGAGAAAAGTTGGGAGTCCATATGTCCATTCTAATGATGTTGCCGGCAATAATCCAAGGCCCACTCATTAAAACCGCATTCCTAGCCTCAACACTAGGGAAAATGCAAATAAAAGAATTTGGCACTGTGGTGATAATTTGAAAGTCTCCAAAGTGGTACCACCGACGTTTGAGTTAACTTAGTACATAAGGGAAGGCAATTCGTTTGCCAAGCCACAAGCGCTCGATCAAGCATGGCCAACTTAGCTTGCACAGCATTTCACTCCGGTTCCATGGAAACACCATCCGAGGCAATAAAAGTCTCCCTACTCATCTTGTTTAAAGGAACTAATTGAAGTTTGTTCCAAGCAAAAGGACCATTAGATAAACCCCCAGCAGCTGAGGTAGAGGCATGTGCGGGCTGGTTTGGCTTATAATCCAATCTCTGGGCTGTTGGGGCATTTCCATAAACATCGTGTGTGTGCGAACCTGTAGCACAGGTCTGAGAAGTGGATATATGAAGGGGAATTTCACACCTAGAGCTAAGAGAAGCCATCTCCAACACAGCTGCATTCGAGCCACAAACCAAACCAACAGATTCCATAACATTTGGAATAGAATCCTTACACGGAATAAATGGATTTGGAGCATGCACCTGAGAGACATCTACCTGTACGCGACTTGACGGTGCAGGCTAGACGGACAAGATCTCCATCGTTGAGTCCAGATTCTGGGCGGAAACGGGAGTTTCCGCCAAAGGTAAGTCATCCATGTCGGTATGAGAACCCTCATCGTTGTCCGACTCTTGCATCTCATTCTCCGAATTCCGCCAAAGGTAAGTCATCCTCCATGTCGGTATGAGAACCCTCATCGTTGTCCGACTCTTGCATCTCATTCTCCGAATTCCGCCAAAGGTAAGTCATCCTCCATGTCGGTATGAGAACCCTCATCGTTGTTCGACTCTTGCATCTCATTCTCCGAACCCTCATCATTGTCTGACTCATTCTCTGATACGCATTCACTGGAGGAAGCATTGGGTTTGGTGGTTCTGCCAAGCTACTCATGGTAAGCTTGAACAACCGAGGGAGGTATAGAATTTCTTGTTGGAGAAGAGGCCTTGCCAGCTCCCACAGCCGGAGCCAGACCTTGCGAGCACGATTGCTGCAACAGTTGACTGCACTCCTCCTTGCTACGCCAGATGGCGGCCTGAGATCTCACTATCGCCTCAATCCTAGAATCTCTTGTAACTATGCATTGCATCTTAAGTGAAGGAAGGGAGCTGCTATCCGACTTAAGCACCGGAGTATGCTTAGTAACTGACTCCTCCGCCTCGCCGTCAGGGGCGATCAAGTGCCAATAGTTACAAAGTTGCTCGTTTCCCTGCCTGCCGCCTGCCGCCTGCCGCCTGCCCTACCACCATTAGGAGTAGGTGACCTAATGCCACCTTCTCTAGCCATCCTAGAGCCTCTCTCTATAAACACCTAGAGAGAGAAACGAAAAAGATATAATGCAGCTGAGTTTTGGGTGTTAGATATGTAAATAGGATGATATAAAGTGATATGTATGTAAATTTTTGTAAAAAAATAATGCCCTTGGTTCAATTTTGTCACCATGTTGTTAGTCCTTCATTCTCATTAGTCTCATAGCCCTTTAAACTATAGGTCTATTTATTCATGAATCATTTGTCGCATCCTCCTATTCAGTTCGTCAATCCAGTCGTCGATGGTGCTATGAATTCCCTTCCCCTTCCCCTTCCCCTTCCCCTTCTGTGTATTTCACTCACCATTGATCTCATTTACATTATGAGTTGCTTGTTTATTTGTCCAATTGTTGACATCAAATTCATTGTTGCTCGTCCCAGTGAGATTCCATTGTGACTTCTTCATCTTTTCGATGTCCAGTAATGTTCCGTTAAAAATTATGAGCTAAAAATGTTATATTGTGCAAATAATGAAGTTTAGTTGGTAAATATATAAATGATATAATTTTGAGTGCAATGCATGTAAAATTCCAACACAAAATATACATTTACAAAAGCTTTACTATTTATAATAAGTGAATATATTGTTTATTGAAATTTCTTAATATTTATTTTGATTAAGTCTTTTTTCTTATAAGTACTGAAGAGTTATACTTTATTTTATATTATTATTCTCTTATAATCTTGAACGAAATAAAAGCATATATATTTAAAAAATATATAACCCTCCATGAACTGCATAAGCCAAGGGAGCTGCATAGGGGTGTCAATATTTGACACGACACGACAACCCGATCCGGACCCGACCCGAAAAATCCGGGTTGGACCCAACCCATTTGATAAACGGGTCGGGTCCGGGTTAGCAGATTCAACCGGGCGGATTGTTGGGTCAACCCGTTTATTTTAAAAAAATTTGAATTTTCTGCTGCCCCGCCCGCTGCTTGCCTGCCCCGCGTGCCCTGCTCTGCCCTGCTGCGGCGTTGCCCCGCTGCCGCGCGTGCCGAACCCGTGTGCTGTCGTTGCCGCGCGTGCAGAACCGGCGTGCCGAACCCGTAGCCCCGCTGCCCCGCGTGCCGTCGCCGCTGCCGCGTTGCCGAACCCTCGCGCGTCGCCCACTGCCGGGTCGCAGGTCGGGTCGGGTCGGGTCAACCCGGCAACCCGGTCGGGTTGGGTCCGGGTTGAAATGTCCGACCCGTTTGCAAAAACGGGTCGAGTTCGGGTTGATCCATTTATATACGGGTCGGGTCGGGTTCGACCCGAACCCGACGACGGCTTGACCCGAATTGACACTCCTAGAGCTGCACATACAACATTAAAAAAATTTAAATATTTTTCTTATAAATTAATTAATGAAATCTTAATTCTGCAATGGTAGCTAGAGCTAGCACACCCCATTTGCCAGAAATGCCCTCGTTTTTCAATGAATAAATAAATACTTAGTAAAATAAACGCTTTCAAATGACCCATTTTTTCTCTGAAAATGCTCGACTTAGTACAAACATTCTGCTTTGTTTTGGAACTTTATATCAGCAATCTCATACGAATGGGGCTTTTCTTTCCTTGAGAAGCACAAAGCGTCACTTTCTGGAGAGCTCATCGCCTGTTCTTCCGCTAGGATCCAAGCCAATCTCCTGAATTATTGCAAATCCCAAAGAATGATTTGCTTTAGATTTGTCTTTATCTTTCACTTTCCTCTTATAACGAGCCTGACCTCCAATCCACACACTGCCCCCCCTTCTTCTGCCACTTAACGCTATTGGAAAATAAAATATTTGATCAATTTAAATTCTTATTGCATTATTAGAGGTGCAAATGAGTGAATTCTAGTCAAGCTCAAGTCTATTCTTATTTAAGTTTAAGCTTGATTAATTTATTGAGTTTAAATTAAAGCTCGAGATTTATTTTATGAGTTCGAGTCAAAATATGATGTAGGTTTCGCTTGGAACGGCTTCCTTACTGTTTTTTAAAGCAGCTTTTTAGTTAAAAATTAAAATTTTGGTATTAAAAAGCTGCTTTAAGAAGCAATAAGAAAGTCGCTTGTCCCAAATGTAACATTAAGAAGTTGTTATAGTAGAATGATAAAAAAATAATAAATAATGATTTAATAAGAAAGTGATATGTAATTTTTAAATAATTTTATAATAATTTTGTAATTAAAATATTGAATACTAATATTTGTTAAACTAGCTCATTCATGAGCTAATGAGTCGAGTTAACACTGACTCAAACTTGACAAGCTAGCTCATTGGGCTCAATTCACGAGCTATTTATCAAATTGAGCTTAAACTAGCTCATGAGTCAACTTCACTCACACCCTTAGCCATTAGTGATAGTGACATGATACATGGACTTTTTTATAGCAATGAATTAGTATTTGACTTATAGAACATTAATCATTAAATATTATTAAATTTGAAAAATTATTTGGCTATTTATTTTAGAGAAATTCTTAAATTCTTTAATAATTGTGAATAATTAATCAGATTTAACAAATTCTAAATTGAATACATGAGATTTATTAAAATTGAAAGTTCCTAAAAACTCTATTTGGCAGGATTTGAACTACTTTGCTTAAAATTATAGGATATTGAACAGCCCCCAAGAGTTCATAGTCACCCAATCTAGGGCTTTTTGAACAAGGTAAGCCTTTGTTTAGTTTGTTGTTTAATTGGGAGAAAGTTCCCTCAAAAAAGAAAAGATGCACAGATATTTTGAGTCACATGCTATGATAATCATGACCAAGCTCTTTACTTTTATGTTGATGCTTTTGTATTGGCTTTGGCCAAAAGAAGAGGCTGTGTTGGAGTTTTGAGGAGAGTGATGACAATCTTCTTGTGAACAGCAACCAGCATTTTTCACTTAAAAAAAGAGGAAAAATCTCTTAGATTTCATACACATCAGTTTTTTTTTATTTTTTTTATTTTTCATGTCATTCTGTATGGATGTCGAATGCGGTCTGGAGACCAATCAGAATGTGTCACGTCACTCCTTTGCTCAGTACTGCGGCTCGGTACTGCTCGATACACCGCTCGGTACCACAGCTCAGTACCGCTGACGTGGATGCACCTGATTCGCCTCGGGACGTAGAGCTGCGTTCGGCCTTTGCACAAAATAATTTCTCCATTCTATGAATGAATAAATAAATAAATACAAAAAAGATAGATACCAACTCATTTTCTCTATCATTTTCTTTCCCTTCTCTCTCACTTCTTTAATTCCATTTTGATTTACAACTCTCCATTATTTTGGCGAGGTTTTTTTTTTTCAATTTATCTTTGACTTTATTATATATTGCTATTATGTTTATTGGATGAGTGGCTTTACTTTTAGAGATAGGATACAAAATGAGCATATATGTGAAAAGGTTGGAGTAGCTACAGTGGAAGATAAGATTAGAGAGAGTCCCCTTAGAAGGTTTGATCACATAAAACGACGCCCTTCCGTTGATCCGGTTAGGAAAGTAGAAGTATAGATTTGGCTTATGTTAAAAAAGGTAGAGATAGACTCAAAAAGATTTGGTTAGAAAATATTAGAAATAGTCTTTCTTTATTAGATTTAAATGAGAATTTGACTTTTAATATGACACAATGAAGAAAAATGATTCATATAGCCGGTCCCACCGGATTTAACTTCATTTCTCAACGTGGGCAAAATTTTAATTAATTAGACGACAACAACAATAATAACAAAAATATAATAATAATAATAATAATATATTCAAATAGTAATAATAATAAAATAATTTTTTTAAAAAAAGTAACTACCATAATGCTATCAAATTTATAAGAGGAAATTTTATCATTTATCTTCCAATTTAATATTGATTTTAATAAAAATATAAGTTGGAGTATAATCATATACGTTATGCTGAAGCTAAACCCTAACTTAGAGAAAAAGAATAATAAATGAGCTTAATGTTATCTAACTTAAGAAAAAAAAGGGATAATTAAATCATAAAGTATGCATAATATTTAATAGATTTAAGAATTGCACGTGCACAAATCATAAATCAATAAAAAATAATTGGATTTCAAAGCAATGCAATAAAAAATGATTAAAAAAAATCGCCAACAAAAAATAAATTTTATTTGTATAGAAATTACAAATTGTTACTCTTATTTCTTAGAATTACTTTTAAACTCAATTTATAAATCATAAGACACTTCTTTTTTCATTTGATAAAGTTTCACTCATACTTTATACAAACTAGAAATTAAGTACATTGCCTTTTTGATGGGCAAAATAATTATTTTAGAGGGGTCAAAATTCCAAATTAACCTCCATATAATTTTTTTTTTAGGATGGGCACTCTCGGCTCTATGGGGATCCTCCCATGGACCTCACGTAGTGGGACAAAGACTTGATGATTATGATGTTGTTGTTGTATAGCTATTGGCCCAAGCTTAATAGTAAGACTCAGGTAAAATGAAAGAAAGCGAAACTTTGAGATTTCGTCGGATGAATAAGTTTACAAGAGTTGGTTGAGAGTTTATGTTACATGTAGCTAAAAGTATAAAAATATGCGTGAATGATCTATTGGCAAAATCCCTAACTTGATGGTTTAAGTAGCCAATTTGTTGCCTTGAGGCATGATGAAAAAAGTCACCTACTAGGCAGTGGACTTGTCAACTTGCAAATCAAAGTCTTTCGTTTGGGATGATTTTTTTACTTTTTTTTAAAGCAATTTTTTAGAACAAAGATTAAAATTTTTAACTAAAAAGATGTTTTAATAATCGGTAAAAAAGCCGTACTAGACCAACCCTAATTGGTTGTTTAAAATCATTAATTTGATGCTTGAAGTCGTCGAATTCACTCGCAAAATCGCCGACTTGCTAGATGAAGGGAGCTTATGATGCAAGGTTTTATTCCCTTGAACCCTAATAATGCCAAGATTATTCTACTGTGAGAAGAGACATTATTGTTTGATGCAATCATAATGATTTCAGGGAGCTTATGATATCTTTTTGTTAGAATGTCAAATATGCCTCATTTTTCTGCAGAATAAGAATAATATCAACTCCCAAGTTCTAAGTTATGATGCCTACTCCTCAAACCTGGACAAACACTGAGCTTGCTTGACTTATTTACAGTGCTAATCATCAAATATGCCACTAAGAGGGGAGAGTCTAAGTTCTAAGGCTATAAAAATTTCAGCATGATATCAAACTTTAGAAAAACTCCCTGGACATTGTGATATGAAAGTAACCAGATAAAGCTATACCCACCACTGATGCTTTGCCTGGTTGGTGGGCGAGTACGGTTGGGAACCTCCCAACTCGTGCTAGATTCCCGTTGAAAGGTAGCGCCTCTTAAGTGTGGTACAATCAAGTACGAGTTGGGAGGTTTTTGGATGCCTTTTTAAATTAGGCGGGATTAATCGTGCTGCCATGCACCCTTTTGAAAATGACAGCGGGTGAATATCCCGTTCCAAGAAAGAATAAAAAAACATTTTCTCACTATCTTTATTTTATATCTTTTTCTCTCTATAATAATGAATAAAAAAAAGTTGAAAGACATGCATGGGTTACTTTGGGAAAAAAATAATGAGACAGTTGGGCTCACTTTATTATTTTATTATTTTATTTTATTTTATTTATATTTAATAAAAAATAAACTATATTTGATATCTTTAAAATATTTAATTTAATCTATTTATAGGTTGTCAGGGAACAGCAATAGGAATTGTTAAAGCGATGATGCCCTTAAATCCTTAATGGTTCTTTTTTTTTTTGGGAAAACCTTAATGGTTCTTGACAGTGATGGTAATTAGTGGTGATATTATTATTAAAAATTATTTTAAATACTTAAAAAGTATTTTATTTATTTTTAAACTAAACATTAAAAAATGTGCTACAAAATTTGTTTTTAAAATAAAAAAAGTAAAAAATAAAAGTGATATTTTACCGGCCCCAAGTAGATCTATAATTTCACTTAAAAACAAAACTTTAGGTTTCGTTTGGGACGGCTTTTTTATTGCTTTATAAAACGGTGTTTTAGTACAAAAATAAAAAAATTTGTACTAAAACTCCGTTTTATAAAGCAGTAAAAAAGCCGTCCCAAACGAAGCCTTAATGATCAATAAACACTGCTTCTGCCAAAAATAATAATAATAATATCGTTGAATCATATTAATATGAGCAATACGTGCGCGCATTGATGTATTTTATAAAAATTAAAAAATTCATTACTTGTGCAACTAAAGCAAGATTATTGAAGCCTTAATTTTTTTTTGTTATTTTTATTCTCTTCCGCCTAAGTTAAATAAATTAAATTTAATGAAATTTCAAAGCTCAATATATGTATTAAAAATCAATAAAAATTGATAAAAAATAAAAAATAAAAAAAATGAAAACTTTCCTCAGATAGATTAATTATTTTGTGTGGACGTCCAGCGTCGTCCGGAGATCAATCATAATAAGCCACGTCACCATTTACTTAGAATACTCGGATAGGGCATTATGAAATTCAACACAAAATAATTTCTCAAGAAATGAGCGAAGTGGCAAAGCCGCAAAGGTCTTTTTCACTAAGGAAATTATTGGGTTTGGATACTAAGGAGAGCCCAATGAAAATATGTCACATCACCCTCTACTCGGTACTAGTACTTCTCGGTACTGTGAAGTACCGAATTCAGTACTTCACAGTACCGAGCTCAGCATTACCGGGTAATATGAAGTATTGAACAGTAAACTGTGTGGAGTGTGTCCAAACCTAATAATATTTCATTTCACTCTTTGAGTTCAAAGAAATGAGAAAGGCATAAAAACATTGGTGAAATGAAAAAAAGAGAAAGGTAAAAGTGAAAGAAGAGAAGAGAGAGAGAGAGAGAGCACGGTGGGTCTCAGAAGCGTGATTACTCGCTTTTGCTTTTCCCTCTGATGCTCAGGCCTCACAGACCTTCATCAGTCCCCTATTTTTATTTTCATATTTCTATCAATTTTTTAACAATTTACAAATACATCCGGCTTCCGTCCCCCTGCTTCTCGAATTCACGGCCTTTACTCTCTTCCAACAATTTACAGCTCTCGCTACTTCCTCCCTTCCTCGTAAGCCCAAAGTAGCTCTCGTCGTCGCCGTCATTCTCGAATATGTGAAAGCAAAGTCATTTTCCTGAGGCCATTCTATTCCTGTAGAAATATTGGAAAAGACGGGGGGATTTTTGTAAAACTTCACGTGTGACACGAGAACCAGAGTAAGCAGTGATCCGCCGGAGTTACTGCCGCGACCATGAGCACGGAAATCGGTAGTTGGGCGCTGCAGCCTCCGGCAGCGCCAATACACCGAAGCCGACCGCCCACCGCATGTGACCGCCACCCCAACGAACCCGTTATTGGCTTCTGCGCTTCTTGTCTTCGAGAACGGCTTGCCGGCCTCGAAGCCGCGGCAGAAGCAGCCAGCGCCGCTGCAGCCGATGTCCGGCGAAAGTTCACTTCCTCCGCTCTCAAGTCGATATTTTCACGCTCCTCTGGCGTGCAAGCTTCCAATGCGAACTTCAATCTACGCTCTTCCTCATACGGCCGACCGGAGCTCCGCCGCAGCAAGTCATTTTCTGTATCTCGGATCCCTGGCTTCGCCGCAGCGTGCGAACCCCAACGCAAGTCCTGCGATGTGCGAGCCAGGAACACGCTGCTGTCTCTCTTCCACCAGGATGATGAGGATCGTCCCGAAGTTGATATCGTCGAAGAATGCCCTAAGTTTCCAGTGTCCGACGTAGAGGGGCGAGAGGATAGCGACGAGATTATGTCGGCCACCGACGAGATGGACGAAGATACTGAGACGCCGGCGGTGGATTTGAAGCCTATAAAGGACCACATTGTTCTTGACTCGCAAGCGAAGAAGATTTCCCCCAAAGACGCCAAGGAGTTTGCCGGAAGCTTCTGGCTCGCCGCTTCCGTCTTTAGCAAGAAACTCCAAGAATGGAGGAGAAAGCAGAAGCTCAAGAAGAAGCCTCCCTCCGAAATGCCGCTGGAAAAGGCCGGAAACTCGTCGCAACGAGTTTGCGACACGCAGTCGGAAATCGCTATTGATGCATTTGGCCGGCGATCCTGCGACATTAACCCTAGGTTCTCCCTCGATGCCACCCGCTTCTCCTTCGACGACCCTCGGCACTCCTGGGACGAGCCTAGGGCTTCTTGGGATGGCTACCTCATCGGCGGCAGCGGAGGCCGGTCACTGCTTCCTCGCCTGCCCCCAATGCTCGCCGTCGCAGAGGACTTCCCTGTTCCTGCTGTGCAGCGCTTCGACGCTCTAATCCCCGTTGAAGAAGATTTAGCGGTTCCTGGCGGATCCTCGCAGACGAGGGATTACTATGAGGGCTCTCATTCCCGCGGACGAAAGAGCCTCGAACGCTCTAATTCTACGCAAAAGCAATCCTTCGAGATGAAGTTGTCGATCCCGGCAGCCAATTCCAATGGCAAAGGATCACCTACGGTGAGCGCCGAGCTGGTGCAAACTTACCATGTTGGAAAGCACGAGCGAGATTCTCGAGAGTGGAGCTCAAATTCACTAAGGGATGAATGTTCCGAGAACATCGACATGTCATTCAGACATCAATCAAAGGTTCCACCGGCGAAGAAGTCACGGCGCTGGAGCAAAGCCTGGAGTTTTTTTGGGTTCATTAACCGGCGAGGAGGAACTAGCAATACCAGAGGCAATGGGGTGGAGACATCCTTCTCGGAGGCTTGGCCGGAGCTTGGAACAGATGGGTATAATAGAAAGATTTGCAGAAGCAATAGTACTGTGAGCTCGAGGTGTTCGTTCAATGGACATGGCGGATTTGGGAGTTCGAGAAGGAATGGAGCAGAGAGTAATGGAAACAGGAAGAAAAAGAAGAAGAGGGAGGAATTTGTACTGGAAAGGAATCCAAGTTCGAGGTATTCTCCAAGGCATGTTGATAATGGATTACTGAGATTTTACTTGCCTGCGATGAAAGGTAGCAGGAGGAGAAAGAAGTATAGCAGTACTCATTCCTTAACAGGTAGCATGCTAAGATTGTATTGAAGAAGATAGAGCTTTATCTTGTTCAGATTCACGCTTATGTCAGGATTCTCATGCATATTTCTGTTTATGGTTCCTTCTATTAACGGTCGGAATGGATTCAAAAATTTGCATTTCGGGTATCTAACGTCTATCTGATCATTACTTCGAGTAATCCTATTTGTTCCTGTGCATGAGATTTTTGGTAAGCTGCACTCTGCAGGTATCTGAAGTGTGTTCATGACGAGGATTGTGGAACGCTGGACGTGGTAAGATCAGTACTGATATCGTATTAGAAATTTCAGTGCTTATAAACTTTGTTATGAAATAAATTTCATCACCATTTTTTTAAAAGTGTTTATTAGCAATAGAAATCTATAAATATAAATTATAGTATTAAAATTATAAATATTTTATTATTTATAATTATAACACTTCAAATTGAATTAGTTTTGTGTGATGGAATGTGTTGATCAATTATATTGTATTGTTGCCTCATACCTCATTTCAATTTGTATTGTTGCCTCTAGGATTCACCAACTTATGTCGGATTTACACCAAGCCACCGATTGTCTTTTTGGACTTTCGCCAGGCTAGCAAGTGTCATCAGACTTATGTCCGACCATCGATTGTTGTTTGATTTCCTCCCGACCATCGTCACCGACTACGATACGGTCTTGGCATATGTTGCCTAATTATGGTCCTTTCGACCATCGTCGCATAACTATGGTTTTTTCGACCACCGTCGCCCGACTAAGATCCTTATAACCATTGTCACCCGACTACGACCTTTACGATAGTTGTCGCCTGACTATGGCCATTCTGATCACCGTTGTCCGACTACTAATTTTTTGACCTTTGTTGCCTGACTTTCAATCATTTTTGATCGTCGTCGCCCGTCGACTATTATTCTTCCGACCTCCGTCGCCAAATTACGATCTTTTCGAGTACCTTCACCTGACTACGGTCTTTCTGACCTTCGTCATCCGTCAATTATGATCATTCCGACCATTGTCACCTAACTACGGTATTTCCAACCTCCGTTGCCTGTCGATTATGGTCATGCCAACAAAATGAACATGTCAATACCGATCCTTCCAACTCCCGCTATGTAATGCACCCAATATAATGTTTATTTGATACATCAAGTTGAGGCCTTCCCCCTAAGGAAGGATCTCATTTGTAATCAACTACAAACATTAGTGAATTCATTTAAACTGGGCCAGACCATGTGATTTTTCACATAAAAATCATGATCATGATGTCTCTTATGAATGTTATGTATTTATCTTTCATCTATTATTTGTGTGATGAATTTTTGTACAAAATTAAAACGTTAATCTTTTTATTTTTCTACTGTCCTGAATATTTCATGACACAACAAACCTCAATCTGATGAATCATTTAAAAAGGTTTGAAATATTTCATCTTTTGACATTATATTTAGTGTCTCTTTACCTTATAAATGTTGCTCAATTTTAATCAAATCATCCATGTTTTTATTTTTCGAGTCCTATAATTATTTTACATGTTTTCTATATTTCTTGTGTTGTCATTAATTAATTACTCTTGATTAATTCTACCTCTTTGGAGCTACCAGAAGAGAGCTTTTGAGCCTTCTATTACAGCTCCTTCCTATGGCCTGAAGGCTGAAGCTCAACTAGTTCACCAACAGGGGCGAATTTGCCCAAAATTTCAAGATATCTATATATAAAAATATATATATTTTTACTTATAAAATAATTTTATTAAAATATTTAATTTTTATCTCATTCATAATTTTAAATTTTAGAGTTACAAATTTCTTTTAAAAAATATTAATGATATGTTAAAAGTCAAATTCTCATTTAAATTTAATAAAGAAATGTCATTTTTAATATTTTCTAACAATATCTTTTTAGGTCTACCTCTACTTTTTTAACATAAGTAAAATCTAATACCTCAACTTTCCTAATCGGATCATCAGAAGGCCCCTGTTTTTGTAGAAAGCAACTTCCTAGCATAATTTTTTTACAATAGCCCAACAAAAACTGTAATTATAGTCTAAAAAATAAAGTAAAATGAAAGTTGTCTCAAATGAAGTCTTATAGTCTATTTAGGATGACTCCATTTTTTATGAAGTTAGTTGTTAAGTTGATATGAAGAAAATAACTTAGCTACTATTGTTATCCATCATAAAATTTTTTTATGAAAAAACAGCAAGAAAGTACTTGTCCACGAAATTATGTTTGTTGAATATAACTTTGTAAAATTGTTGTAGAAAATAGTTATCTAGCACAATTTTTTTTTGAAAACGATAACATTTTGATTTAAAAAGCAAAACAATTAAGAAAATTTTCCCAAACTAAAGCTTAATCCCAAAAAATCTTGAGCGATGAAGAGCCAAATAATTTTTACACAAAGTCCAGCAACACCCAACAATATCCTCTGCCTAATGAATTAGTGAAAGGGATAACCATTTTCGTATAAAAATTGGCCATCAATTCTGATCATAAGATATAGCCGTTACAAATGGATATGAGAGTAAAGATAAATCAAAATTCTCTTAAGGAAGACGACGATCTCTGCCTTCATCGTCGAGTCCTTCAGGTTTAGATATTAATATTAAGAATAAATTTACTTAAGGAATTGGATGTGAGAAAATATTTCTTTTACAGAATGTTTTGTTACTGTTTGTGAGCGCGTCTCCCAACGCAATGTATCATGCAGGCTTCTCAATCAGTGGCCTTTGGTTACAGCAAGCTCTGTTGCCTGTTGTTCACTTTCTGCAGCAGCCCCACCACTAAAGAAGCTTTAGCTTGCAGAATGGAACAGAATCATGAAACAAATGTCATTCTGATATCATAACAACATAACTTTGTCAGGCCATATGGCTTTGTGCATGGCATCGAAAGAGCAATTGGAATCAGAATTTTAAATTTTGGTAATTTATTTTGATAGTTTTCAATAGATTTTGATGTTGGTTGAAATAAATTGAGAAATCATGATTTTTTTTTTTAATTTCAGCTGATTTTGAGAGTTTTGACATAAATTTAAGAGTTTTGATACCTATTTTAAATCATATTTTAGATCATATAAATTCAAACAAAACTTTACTTAAATTTTGAATAATCATCAATATTTTATTAAAATATTATTATTATTATTCCTCAAGACTATATATTATAAAATAGTCTTCAAAGTAGATTTCAAGACTCAACCTTTAAATATTTGATCGCAGTGAAGCGTCTAGACTCCAGTAATGATTGTCGAGATGTTGGCAAGGGCATCCAAGCTCATAGGTGCATGTAAACTAAATGATTATATATAGTTGGTGAAATCTCTGGCTCTTTGAATGTTTATACACCCTCACTAATTTATCTCGTTTGGAGAACTTGGTCTTGGAATGACTAGCCAATAACCTAGGTGGATTGGTTGCTGCAATTGACATCATGACTACATCAACCACATGATCATCAATAGGGCCCTCATAGGTCAAAGGAATCACACATGTGTGATGCCAGAGGCTCTCAATAACCTTTGCCATAGTTCACTTGGGAGATTGATAAAATCTTCATGAATATTTAAGAGAGAAAGTACTTCAAGTGGCATGTGTTATGTCATTCTTGGGTGGAAGAAGTTCTTCTTGAATTTCTTGGAAGAAAGAGAAAGGGGCAGGAAAAGGGAGAAAGGAGTTGTAGGAATTATAAATTATTTATTATTAAGTTTAGTACAAGAGTTGCACGCATTACAACATCCTCTCTCTCTCTCTCTCTCTCTCTCTCTCTCTCTCTATATATATATATATATATATATATATATATGACACCGTTGTGGTGTCTTGCAAAACATCGTCAGACCAATAAATTACAATCTCTAGCCGATCCTACGTGAAAATGCCTCTAGCGCCTCCCATAACCTATGCAAAACTATGCGTATGTCTAGCTACTCCTCCTGCTCAAAACGACCCGATCTGCTCAATCTCACGTAGTGCGATCGGAACATAAACCCACAGCCCATTTCCACTCCTATATCATATTAACTTGCGATAGGCGAACCTCAATATCTAGTTTTGAAAAAAGAAAGAAAGAATATTCATCCAAAATTTTAAACTTATAACAATAAGAACATAGTTGCTAACAACATCCAAAGTACTAAAAAGAAGCTCATCCACCAAATTTCTTTTTTTATTTTTCATCAAGATGCATATACAACTATAGTACATAGCAATAGACAGGGCTACAACACAGAACAATAAAAATTAGTCATAACTATATAAAAATTTTGGATCTCCAAGGGGTACGATAGGGATGCCTATTTGCAAGAATCCAATGTACATATCTTCTTAGTTTTGGTTGTGTTGTTTGGAACCATTTAAAGGTCCTAACTGATCTTTTTTATTTCATTTTGGGATAAATTTTAAATTTTCTACTCTTTTCTCTTTTTCTATAAAGATTGAACCTTCATTACAAATGAGACATTTACCTTGACATCAGGTTATCTTTTAATTCTCCCTTGATTTATTATTTTCTTGATTTAAATTATGTTAATTTTTATAACTTGAACTCAATCATTAACTTAAATTAGAGCACAACATCTAACATCATAATATAAAAAACAAAATCTATCACAATCATTAGAGAAATTGACTTGCAAAGAAACATTGCATTTTAAAAGCATTACTACAGGCACAGTGATTTACATCAAAATACAATAGTTTGAAATTTATACATAAACTCTAAGAATACCATACATAATATTTTTTAAGATATCTCTGATTTATGGAGGCATTGGATGGGAGTCTTCACCATCCACCAATATGTAAGATACAACCTCATAAATCCTCTCAATTTTAAAGGAAGTTTTCCAAGTACGATCAAATTTCCCACCTTCTTGATGGTGGGTAGCTTTAGGGTGTCATAAGATCAAAACAAGCTCTCTAGCAACAAAAGTACTTGATTTGATAATTTTTTTTATGTTGTATGAGTTTGATAAATTTTTAGATTTTGTTGGGCTTGTAACTGGACCTCATTTATGTATCAAGATCATCAAGCCTTAATAAGGTATTTTGATCATTATTGATTTTAAAGACACCTCAAAGAGAAGGAAGCTCTACTTCCATGGAAGGATTGCCTCTAACCTGAATGATTGTGCATATGGAGAAGATTGTATAGGTGTCCTATGCATAGCATGATATGCGTACAAAGCTTCAATCATTTTTTGATGTTGTTCCCTGTTATTGGTTGTTAAGATATTCTTAAGGAGATTACTAATATTTATTGAATGCCTTAGCTAGATCATTTGTCACGGGGAAATGAATGGTTGAATACATCCCATTAATATTATGCCACCGGGCTAATCTATATATTTTAGTGTTTTAAAGGCTATGACATTGTCAGAAGTAATTTGATGAGGCATGACAAAATGATGGACAACTTGGTCTCTAAATAATTTTAATACATTGCCGTTGTTAGTCTTTTCTAAAGGGGAAACTTCTACTCACTTATAAAAGAATCATGTGATAGTTAAAACAAATATTACTCTCTTAGAAAAAGGAGGGTCGATAGGACCCACGATATTGATCCCCCAGTATTTAAAAGGTCATGATACTATAATGGAGTACAACTAATTTGAAGGGTGAAGCATGATTGTATTATAAATTAGACGTTGATGATAATTTCTTAGCAAAGTCAATACAATCTGCAATCATGGTTGGCCAAAAACCTAACCTTTTGATTTGCAATTTTATTTTGGAATCAAATTAGTGAGCTCCACACAAAATTTCATGCATCTATCTCATCATCTTACGGGCCTTATCATCATAGAGATAATGTAAATATATTTTGTCAAATGAGCGATTATATAAGATATTGTTTATAATAATGAACGACAATACTCGCTTTTATATTTAAGATGCTATAGAGCAATCATAAGGGAGTTTCCCTTTGATTAATTAATCAATAAGACTTTGATGCCAATTATAAATTTATTCCACTAATGCAAACATACTAGAGGCCTTACTATTATAACATTTAGGAACTATAACTAGAGTAACGCTAGGAATATTTTCAAGCGAAGTCACAACTCTTTGATGATATATGAGAATGTCAAGTTTTAAAACCTTATATAACACTGCAACTTGATTTATGATTAATTTGAAATCATCAAATATTTTGTTCATTTTGATCCTCATTTGGATTACCAATTCTAAACCCATAATTAGAGCATCATACTCTACTCTATTGTTACTGTGATGATCAGTCAAGCTATAAGTTGGGCTCATTCTCAAGCCAAGCCCAATTGGATTGTTAAAATTTTTTTAAAATTTCTGTGCTGTATAGCAACAAGTCCATGTTGGGCTCATTGTGAAGTCAAGCCCAACTTGGATTACGGATGGGCCTTAGTTAGCAGGAGATGGGATCGTTGGCAGGGCACCTTGCGATGTCCCTCGTTCCTCTACCGTCTGCAAGCACTCTAAGCTCTTCTTCCTACCCGTTCCCAGTCTCTCTCTTCCATCACCAATGAGAGGAAAAACTCCGGAGTAATACGTCGCCGGCTCAACCATCGAGCTTGCTTACCTGAGGAGATTGAAAGCCCTAAATACTTCGTTCTCCTCCTCGCCATGGCCACCGGCCAGGACTCCGGAACGACGTTGATGGATCTTATTACCTCGGATCCGGCTGCCTGTCCGCCAAGTTCCTCACCGGCGGCGGCCCCAACGACGCTTGGTAAGCCGGTGAACGCGGATCGCAAGCAGAGGAAGGTTACCTTGAGCCAGATCCAGAACGACACCATTTCGGCTGCGAAGGCTTTGAATCCCGTCAAGGTTCTTCCGCAAAGGCAGAGGAAGAAGGTTGATTATTTCTTTTGTTTCTTTTTTGATTATTTGTTGCAGTACAGAACCACAATTGTTCTGTATGCCTTGTCAAAATTTGGTTATCAGCACATAGAAGATAGGTTAGATCACAAGCAATGTCGATTCTATCAGTCACCTCAATAGCTTAACGTAGCTTGTTTGGACTGCAACTGATTTGCTATAAGGGATGTAGGGATCTCTCTTTTGTCAAAGCAATGGCTAAGATATAAACCTTCAGTAGTAGTTAAGATAAAAATGAGAGAACCTACTAATGGCATCGATGGTTAACTTGCAGCTTCCAGTTTCTTATGCTCAGTTAGCGAGGAGTATTCATGAATTTGCTGCCACGGCAGATCAGGTTTCATTTTACCCATTCATGTTTATATGGCACTGTTTATATTATCTAGTTTTCCCAAGGATTTAGTGCTAATTTCACTGAAATTTTATATTTCAGAAAAGTTCACAGAGGAAGTTAGTTCATCATGTGTTTCCAAAACTTGCTGTGTACAACTCAGTGGACCCTTCTTTAGCGCCATCTCTCCTCATGGTATGGGCTTTATTTCCTTCAGTTTGAACTTCATAAGTCCCATAACGATGTAACTCTATACAAAATATTTTTCATAAACCATTAATTGGCATTATGCATTCTGGTGGGTGTGTGTTTGGAGAAAAGGTTTTTTTTGGGGTGTGGAGCTGAAGTAGAATATAAGCTAAACAATGGAGAGTATAACAGAGGAAAATCGAACATAAAATCTAAGTACATTCAACCTTCTACATTTCTACTTTAACTGTGAGTTCAATGGCTTATTAACTATAGGTCTTTAATGTATAAACTTGCTGAGGCATTATGCATTCTGGTGGGTGTGTGTTTGGAGAAAAGGTTTTTTTTTGGGGTGTGGAGCTGAAGTAGAATATAAGCTAAACAATGGAGAGTATAACAGAGGAAAGTCGAACATAAAATCTAAGTACATTCAACCTTCTACATTTCTACTTTAACTGTGAGTTCAATGGCTTATTAACTATAGGTCTTTAATGGATAAACTTGCTGATTGCAGTGTGTTGATCTTGAAATTAGAAGATTTTTTTTTTCCCACATGCTATACAGACTAAGGATTTTGAATATAATCAAATAGAGTTGTGGCAGTTTTGTGACTTAATTACCTCCTTTTTCTGGGAATTAAAGCATTCCCAATTTGTCGGGCTTATTGATTATTAAAATTTTCTTTGTGTATTTGCAGCTTCTTCAGCAATGTGAGGATAGGAATGTCTTGCGATATGTTTATTACTACTTGGCTAGAATTTTGGCAGATAGTGGCGCACAAGGCTTAAGTGCAGCGGGTGGAATCCCTACTCCAAATTGGGATGCACTTGCTGATATTGATGCTGTAGGAGGTGTCACTAGAGCAGATGTTGAGCCAAGAATTGTGGGGCAGCTTAGTTCTGAGGCCTTGAATACTGAAATTGAATGTATTGTACATCTTATTTTTGCTATCAACATATATTTATTTGTAGATTATTTTTTTAGATAGAAATTTTGCTTGAATTGATTTTGAATTTGATGGACTTAGAAGTTTTTTTATCAGCTTGAAGAAATAAAAAGCCAAAAAATTGAATTAATTAGGGTAAATGTTGTATAAAATACAACTGAAATATTTGAAATATTGAGGATCTTTAAACCATGGAAGCAATAGAGAAATGAAGTTTTGAAAATTTGAGAAAGCAAATAACAAATTTACCATTTTACGGTAGATATTTCCTTATCAATTTGATATTGATTATCATGAAGACTGGCATGCTATTTGAATCAAACAAGATTGATTAAATTCTAGCCTTTGATTGTACTATGATGCTTTAACTTGTTGCACACTTCCGAATGAAATGTTGTTGGACATGAGCATTTTGTTTACTTTTAGAAGTGACTTATGTTAAGAAATGTAGAGGTATTAGATATGACTTATGTTAAGAAAGTAGAGGTATTAGATATGACTTATGTTAAGAAAGGTAGAGGTAGATCTAAAAAAACTTGGTTAGAAAATATTAGAAATGATATTTCTTTATTAAATTTAAACGAGAATTTGACTTTTAACAAGACAATGGAGAAAAAATGATTTATATAGCCAACCCCATGTAGTGGGACAAAGGCTTGATTTGTTGTTGTTGTTGTTTGTTCATTAAATGCTATTTAATTTATTCCCCTTTAATATAAATTCGCACTCTATCCTTTCTAGTTTCTTCACACATCTATCTTATATTCTCATATATGTCATATTTAATTTTGCTTTGTATGACTTCTTTATTACTTGATACTTAGATCCATATAGCGTAGCTAATGTATTTATCTTTACTTTAATATTATCTTATTAAATATAGTTTTCTGAGACAATTCTCCATAATAAAACAGCCTAAACTCTCAAAGTTATGTTATTGGCATACCTTTTTTCTTTTTAGAATAGATCTAGATTACTTGAACTTATCACACTTAGGTATCACTTTATATTATGACAGTATTTGATTAATAATTAACAATTTTAAGTTCACTTAAAGTGTATATCTTTTTTTTAGCTTGTCTTATTGATTCTAAGCTTGTTATCTTATTAATATTTTTTTCATTGTTTTAACTTTTTTTTACTAATTTTAAAAAATGTTTTATGTTATCAACTATTATATGCAAATAACATACATCTTAGTGTCTCCATAGCCAATACAAAAGGAATGGCCTTTATTTTGATCATTAATGTAGTTCAATGGTGATTAAAAATTGTCCAGCTACTCCATAACTAGTACTTCACTTCACCATGATTTTTGTAATTAACTTTATCGTACATTTCTGTCACATTTATCAAAGATTTATTGGTGGGAGTGTGGGACTAATTGAAAAAAAAAAAAACCTGGTCACGCTGTTAATGGATTGTAGGATGAGATAGTGGCTGCTTGGTTGCTGTAGTTAGACTGATTTATGTCATTGATGTCTTGCATCCTTTGATTACACGCCTATGCAGATTACATAACATTTACCTTCAGTCGCATACTGTTTAATTTTTTAAATTCTTTTGTCAGTGATATTTTTAGTATTTCTTTTCTTTGTAACGATGTTTGCTTCTTTGGAAGTTCATGCGCGCCGGCTCGCAGCTTTGAAGGCTCTTAGTTCTGCCTCATTCAGCAGTTCTGATATACTGGACAAGCTTTATGAAATTGTTTTTGGCATTCTAGAAAAGGTTTGCTCTGAGCTTATTGATTTGGAAATTCATCTAGCTGCATTGATGAAAAATACTGCCCAGTATTTTATTTTATTTTTCCTTGAACTTTTGATTATCCATCACTCCCCCCTGTCCCATACTTTTTATTTGCCACAACTCTAGTTTTCATGAATGTTATTTTCATGATTTTCCAGGTTGGCGATGCCAAGCAAAAACGTAAGAAAGGCATCTTTAACCGGCCAGGTGGTGATAAGGAGGTATCACAAAACATTTTTACTTTTTAAATTTCAAGAAGATGGAACTTGATAGTGCTCCTTCATGTGCAGGCTATTTGTTTGTTTGAGTATAATGTTTTTCCATATGTATCATGATTTTAGTAACAATATGATGGAAGCATATCAAGTTTCAGCATTTATCAATAGAATTTATTTAGTTGTTCTCATTAATTGCTTTAAAAATATCTCTCCTATTTGAATAATGTCATGTGTAATAGTATGCATGAAGGTATCTCACCTTTAATGTCTTTGTCATTATTTTCATAACCTTCATAAAATGATACAAATATAATGCTGATCTTTGATGTAACCTTATGGTGATTGAAAACTTATTAGACCATTCAACAACTTTTTTGTGCTTGTAACTACTTCGTTTAAATATAACTCCAATATAGCTTTGTAATTCAAAATTTTTTTAGATCAATAAAAATCACATGACGATCTATTTAGAATTCCGCCTTCATTGTCGATCTTGCATAAAGCCGCATTGATTCTTTAATATTGATTCAATATTTCTCAACCTTTATTCTAATACTCTCTCCATAATATCATTATATGACTTTCATACTCAATTCCTCGATAATCATCATAATTTTTCAAATCTCTTTATTCTTAAAATATTGTTACCATAATTTTTTTCCAATCATTTTAATCCTTTTGGCGTGAAAAGGTTGGAGTAGCTCTAGTGGCAGATAAGATTAGAGAGTCACCTTAGATGGTTTGTTCACATAAAACGTTAGCCTTCCAATGACCCTCTGAGGAGAGTAGTTGTATTATATATGGCTTATGTTAAGACAGGTAGAGGTAGACTAAAAAGGCTTGGTTAGAAAGCATTAAAAATGTCATTTCTTTATTATATTTAAATGAGAATTTGATTCTTAATAAGACACAATGGAGAAAAATAATTCATGTAATCGACCCCACATAGTGGGATAAAGGCTTGTTGTTGTTGTGGCCTTTTGGGTTTCTTTTCAATGATTTGATTTGCTAATCATGCTCTTTATAAAATCCTCCATTATTTTTTTTTTTAGCATAAAATCACATTGATTCTCTAATACTGATTCAATGTTTCTCAACCATTATTCTATTAACAACCATCCCCCCTATGACTTGAAGGTTCAATTCATCTATAATTATAATAATTTTTAGTATTCTTATTCTTAAATATTGGTACCATATTATTTCTTTTTCAATTTATTGAATCCTTTGTCTTCGAAGTTTCTTTTTAAAGATTTGTTGATCATGCTCTCCAATAGATCGTGTAACTCTGTAAAATTAATTAGGTTTCTCTTCTGAATTTGAAGGCATCTTCTTCATTGCTAGCTTCAACTAACTTTTTATGTAATTTGTAGATTTGATAATTTAGTTCTTTTCTCTTTGTAGGAATTCTTTTCTTTAAAACTCGCCGCTATAATTTCACAAATGAGTGCCTTTTTATGTTTTCTTCTTTAAATAATATCATAATATTTTCGCTCTTAATGGCTGAAGCAGTCAGGTTCTCATGATCTTCAGTCTCTTACTTTAACCTTTTTTTTTTTTTGCACTTTCCTCCCTTTTAATTACCTAAATACCAAATCAAATGTTGATTATATGGATCACGCAGTTGGCTTGCCATCCAATTTTTTTTAGTAGTTATAGCTTCTATATTTGGGGTTACGGCTGGAAAACATGTAATGCCTGTTACCTGATATACAAAGAAATGGTAGGCGCTCATTATAAGTTAGTCCTTTTGAAGACAAGATTGCCATCCTTTACATGGTTCATGGTTGCCTTGTTGGCGAAATACATGTATATGAGAGTATTTGTCATGATCTTTCAGTTTGAAGCTTTAGTGCTGACTATCAATATTATTAGAAATATATGAGGATGGAAAATTCATTTGTTACTATAGCTGAGTTTGAGCAACAGACTTGGTGATATGTTGGAAAAATGCTATTTTTTGGTCTGTTCAGCATTTTTTTTCAGTGTCTTAATGGGATGTCTGATTCTATATTTGCAGGCTAATATTCAGAACAATTTGCAATATGCTGCTATTAGTGCCTTGAGAAGGCTTCCTCTCGATCCCGGAAATCCAGCATTCTTGCACAGAGCTATACAAGGGTAGGAAGATATCTTGTTCCAATTCTATTGTCAGATGCATGATACTTTCGTTGTCCTTGAAGTTTCATTTCTTGTCATTGGTTTACTAAGTCTTCATATCCCTCATTCTTATATCAAAAGAAGTTGAGAATTGCATTTTCATATTCGCTAATTAAAAAAAATGGAATAGCTGATATTCTGAATGGGGACAAACAAGTCTTATCTTCTGGTTGTAGGGATAGGCTTTTACACAAGCGGGGAACCATTGTGAAAAATAGTAAATTCGATAAAACCTTGAATTATATTAGCTCAAATTGTTCCAACTATGAAATTGTATTTAACCGGATCACCCAACTGTACTAGCACCTTTCAATAATACCACACAATGGTACTCCCTCACTCCCAAAAGAAACCTACCCGCAGTTACCCCCATCCAGCAATGAGCTTTTCCGACCACTAGCCATGGTAAAATGCAGAAATGTTATTGGATTAGGGTGTTATAATAGAAACCTATAGGATTGTGGTGGTAGGTTATTCACCTATTGGAGTGTAGCTACTATTTGAGGGGATTTATTTAGTGGTTGGGTTACAGTAATTTCTTTTATATTGATGGATCAAAATGATTACATTCTTTTTCCATTGGAGGTGATTTAGTTAGTGATGGTCCTAAGTATAATGTGAGGAATATCATTTTTTTGAAGATTTACATTTTTTTGTGTTATAATGGATTTATTTTCTTAAGCTCCATCATCAGCCCTGATGCCTTAACCCAACTATTTTGGATTTGGTGTTATGAATTCTCATTTTTCATTCGTTTTTATTTTGTTATTTGAGGTGTTAACCTATTCATCACAAATCATTTGAACCACTTATACTCATGTAATCTTATGTTTAGACATTCTCTTTCTAATTATATGTTAATTTTATCAATTCATCAAATGGGTGCATTTTCTCCCATAATTAAGGTCCAAAAGGCCCAAATTTATTTTCAATCATCTTATCTTTAAAAGATTTTCCTTAATTTATCCTTCCTAATTTTGTCACATCTATCTTAACATTCTTATTTTAGCCACACTCTAGTTAGATATCAACAACTTTTTTACAAAAGAACATTCGAATCCATATAATATTGCCGGCCTTGCTGTTGTTTTATAATATTTTGTGAGCATGTGTCCCTTGATGGTCAAGTGAAGATGTCTACTGCTATAGGTGATGATAGGAGAGAGTTGTTTGTTCAAAACTATCTACATTGGCACATATTAAGATATATCATTATGGCATTTACGATTAATTTTGTTCATCTTTTCTTTCATTTTTTGCAACGGCTATGTTACTCAGAGTAATCTTCTTAGTTCTTGCATTTTTTTTGTCACAAGTGTCCTGCTTAAAAATACTTCTGTTGGTTAGTTTGTGTTTGATTGTTTTCACCATGAAATACCCAATATGAGCATGTTTTTCTCTTGTCAAGTGTGTTCACCTTTTTACCTGTGGAGTTTTTGATATGCAGAATTCAATTTTAACGGTTCTATAGAAACAGATGACTGATCAAAATCATCTTCGTTTCCACGTTGCTAAATCTCTTGAATTACCTAAATAAGTCTGCATTTATAATTACTTGTAGCCTGCTTTCGAACTAGTGAATTATCTATATATTGACAATAGGGTAGTGCGTCTGATGTATTCAGGCTTTTTACTATGTACAGTACTTCTGAATTCGTTCTAGGAGATTCTCACCTTCATTAATTTTACTGTGCAATCATTGTAGGGTTTCATTCACGGATCCAGTTGCAGTGAGGCATTCTTTGGCCATCATCTCTGATATAGCCATGAGAGATCCTTATTCTGTAGCTATGGCTTTGGGTCAGTCTATTTTTTATATGATTACATTCCACATTATTTATCACAATCAGTACTTCAACTTTCATTTATTACTCCTAAGTTCATTCTTGCATTGGGCATGGATGTTGAAGAACAGTGCAGTGTGAAAAATCCTCATCACCCATCTGTCTTTCACATGATCCAGTAAATTTATGCCAGGTTATTTGTGTTATATTTCGCTCATAAGCTAACATGTTTCATATTTCCTCTTATTTTGCAGGAAAGCTTGCACAACCTGGAGGTATATTTCTTTTCCTTTTTGTGTAGCTATTCTTATTGTAGTAAGATTTAGTATTAAAACTCATGCCTCTTCTCTGACATTTTTGCAACCACAATCCGTTATCCCTTTCTTCAGCATCTGATTTCTGTATATTTGAAAGTATTGCTATATGAAAGTGAAAATTAGTTGTTTAATTTTATGATTCTGCAACGGGTTTTGGATTATGTGGTAGAGACATGTACCTTTTTTCTTCTTTTTTACTTATTCTCTTTGCTTTTTTTGGTTCTTTTACAGTTTACTATTTTCTTACCCTCTTTGTAGCAGAAGATGATTTATAGTCTTAGAGAAACTTTGTTCTGCTACTGAAATTCTCTTCCCCTATTATGCTTGCCTTCTCCCTTTTTCCTCCATAAAACTGAACTGAATTTACTCATTTCCTAGGAAAAGTGTTGTTCTATTGTCATCAGACTTCATTTTGCTGGTTCATCCCAGTGCCTTTTTCTAACAGAATGCTTTCTTCATTTCTTCTTCTTTGCAGCTTGCCAAGTTGCATTGTTTCTGGTTATTTGTAACTTAGTCTACGTCATTGCCCATGTCCTAGTTATATTATAAATAAATTCATCTTGCTGTCCATAATCTTTCGTTTTGTGCTTTCATGTTCTAAAATTCAGTTACCATTGAGGCTTAGTTAGATTATCTCTGTTCAGTTGTTCCACATATTTCATTAGATTGTTACCTTCACTTAATTGTGTTAATAAATGACTTAATCTGATAAGCTGAGTCAAATATGACTTGAAAATTTGAGGTTTGAGTAATCCGATTATTATTTGAGTTGAGTTTGGGTTTGAAATCTTGACTAAATTAATTTTTTGGTTGTTTGGGTAGACCTGAAAGTCCAAATTTAACTTGAAATTGAAATTCGAGTTTTGGATAAACGGGTTAGTTTCTGAAAACGGGTTGTATTTGGATGAAACATGTCATGTTGATCTAAAAAAATTGCATGATCTATATAATAATATGTCAAATAGGTTGAGTAGAGTCAATGTTGTGCTAAACATTTTAACTCATACGAGAAAAAGGTTGGGTTGGGGTCAAACATTTTTTGGGTTGGGTCAACTTAAGGTCAAACCTAAATATGACCCGTCAACTCAAATTGACACCCCTACCTTTGTTATTAGATTTTCTCTTGTTGGCCTCAATTGAGTAGTCCAAATTGGCTCTATGTTGGTTAGGCTTTAGTTCTAGGAATAGGGCTTATCCGGCATAAAGTTTGTTTGGCTTGGACGTAATATAGTTGTGTTTGGTGCAACATATGTTCCACATTATCTGAATATGTGTTGCCATGAAACATTTCTTAGCTAATTTTGAATGTGCAACTACCAATGGAGTATTTTGATGTTGAAGTTTGCTTGAGATTTTCTCGGGATTTGCTCATCTGGTGTATGGAATCTTGATTTGGGTGTGAAGTATTACAAATTTATCAGCCTACACGTTGGGATCTCAAATCTCTGGTCGATTTTCAGTTGGCAAGTGAAGATATATCTCTCGCTATTTTTTTTTTTTTGAGAGTATGCATATGATAGTGATTAATGATTTTATTAGTTTTTCATGCATATAGTTGGGCCGCAGGTTAGGAACCTTTCAATTTATGTTTATCTCATGTGAGACCTGATGACATGAAAGCTAAATCTCTTAGTTTTCTCTGTGAATTGGTATCAATAGCAGGTTGCTTATGCATACTTCTCTAGAGGTAGCAACATGGATCGATTGATGAGATTTTGGAGGACAAGCGATAACAATTAGGTAACATGGCCAGCTTTTTCTTAGAGCTATGTGTTGTTGTGTGACTTAAACTTATATTTGAGGCATTCTTGGGCTTCTTTATGAAAGTTTAGTGTACTATGGTAAGGTCTAGTGAGTGTTGCATGAAAGGATTATTTAATTAAACCATATAAATCTTAGTGTCTCGGTGGTGCTTAATCTCTTATTCTCTTTTGTGATTGCTTTCTGGTTCATTATATTCATTTTTGGTTAAAGTTCATGCATAAAGGTTATGCACTTTTCTTAACAAGTGATCTATGAAAGATTAATGAGAAACAAAATAGTCATGAAGTGAGATTGGAGTAATTTAATGAGTCAAATAGTTTTGTGCTTTGGAGTTTGAAGATGTGGTGCTCTAATCCAACCCAAAATTTGAAAGGAACTCATGGGGTGTGTGCATATGCTTGAGACCATGAGTGAAGAAGATAAGGCATAGATGAATGAAAATGTTCTCTCAATGATTTAGTTATTGATGGGGTTGACTGAAAATGTTCTCTCAATTCAAGGATTTTGTGGAATTCATTTAATTGTGCTAGGCGATTTCAAAAGAAAGTCTCTTAAAGAGACCTACATGTTTGTTTTTTTTAATTTTAGGTGAAAGATGAAATTACATTTTTTGGCTAGGTGATGAATTTAGAGTTTGGGTCTAGATAAAAAACTCTCTTAGTTAATTGGATAAAGTAGGCGCCTAGGCGGGCCATGACTTTGAGGCCAAAGGAGAGGATATGTCTTATTTGATTGGGTCAAATGAGTAACATTGGCTTTGACGCCAAAAGAAAGATAACTCCGGTCTAATTGGGGTCAAATAAGAAAGACTACTAGGATTTGGTCCTAGTAGTCTCTTGGTTTGAAGTGGGTTCATAGAAAATGTATTCACTCACTTGGTTATTGGTTAAAGAAAATGAAGACCTTTGTTTCATGAGCTTTGATCCAATGAAACACAAGAACCCTATAGCTTTGAGGCTAAGATAAGGAAGTTATGTGATTTTTATTGCGCATAAAAAAATTGGGATATTTGTTTGAAGTGGGTTCAAACAAATATATAAGGAATAAACATTTCGACTTCTAGAGAAAACCAAAGAGAATGTCCCAAATTTAGAAATTTTAGGGATGAGCTTCTTTCATTTAATTTGGTAAAATGAATAATGCATGCTAGGTATGGAGTTCTATGCAAAAGATTGGGGATTGCTTAACTTTAAGGTCAAACAAATAAAAAAAAAATTCTAGATTTTGGCTCTAGAATAATTTAAGGTCATTTGTAAACCTCCATGTAAGATTTTGAAAGAGCATTATGACAAAGAGCCTGAATTAGAAAAGTTTAGATTGGAGTTGGTCCAATCCAAACCAAGGCAAACCAAGAAAGGCCTAAGGATTATCTTAAGGTTGCTTGACCTCTAGAAGGGTCCTAGACAGATGCTAAGTTTCTTTTGAAACTCATTAAAAGGTCTTATGAAACGTTTAAGTGGAGTTATGAAGAACACTGAGCAAGATAAATCCTTGAGCTAGTCTTTTCTAACACTGTTGCGCCTTAACTGTTTAGCTTCTTAAATGAGGTCCACTTGTGCACATTTTCTCAATCCTGGCCTCTTTCTGCTTGTCATCATCTCTCTGAATATTTTTAACTAAAGTTTAACATAGATGCACATCTTTCAGGCTTGGGAACTTGAGAAAGGGTTTTTTAGCATTGGGGAGCTAGTGTAAGCATAACCCATGCTTGAACTGGTTTAGCCCTGGGCAGAAGAAGTTGTCCTCGTGTTCCTATATCATACTCAATTGTCAGGCTAACACATACTGCTTCCAAATTTTTATCAGACTTGTCATCAAGGCATTTCTACATTGCAACTTTCACCCCTGTATAAATTATGTTGAGTCTCTAACCTTGAAGCTTGAATTATGGTACACCTTAATAAATATTGCCTTTGTTTGACGGTTTTGCATCCCCAAGTATATCATCTCAGTTTAGTAATTAATTTTCATGGTGATCAACTTTATTTATCAGTTTTCCTCCAATAAACCATGTTACTATCTGTTTGTATTCTAATTTTGCTGCCTGATACTGATTTTTTGTTTGCACCTTTGCTTTTATTTTCAAAATAAATGTAAATAATATGTTGTTAAAGTAAATTTGATACCTGCAAGACTATTTTCTGAGTTTTGTACGGATGTTTTGAATTCTGTGATGGTGGAAACGAACCTCTTGGGAAAATTTTCCATCATGTTGCTTGACTTAAATTGAGTGCTGGCATGATTGCCATATATAGGTTCCCCTATTTTGACATGGAGGTCACATATGTAAGTCTGTAATAACCTCTCTGCTAAGTTAAGTGTGTAATTCTGCTTGTATTAACTGTTGCCCATGAGTCGTTCATCCTGAATTTTGACTCTTCTCTGCCAGCAGTTTGTAGGAGCCTCCTGTATTGGAATTCCCTTTTATCTCATGGCTTGAATTAATTGATATGAAAACTCAAATATATTATAATATATGGACATAATAAACAATAGCATGTTTGGACAAAGTTGCAAAATGCAATCATTTTTTGGAGAATAAAATTAACTTATTGGGCAATACAAAAGCATCATATCAGGTTGTTTCACCTAACGGCATTTGGGCTATGTTCTTTTCCTTACTAAAGTTGTTCCTTGTGTATGTTATCTTTTTTCTTTGATCTGATCTCCTTCCATATCCTTAATGGGATGCTTGCATTTTCAATTATTTTTTTATTAACAAAAATCAGAAATAATGATTTTAGCAGGTGCTTTGCAAGATGTTCTACATTTGCATGATGTCCTTGCCAGAGTTTCCCTAGCTAGATTGTGCTATATGATATCTAGAGCCCGTTCCCTGGATGGTAAATGCATTTCTTGGAAACCTACGATCAAGTTTTTTTTTTTTTTGTTCTTAAAACTTGAATTTTGTTATATTAAAATGTACATTGCTTGTACAGAGAGGCCGGATATAAAGTCACAGTTCAACTCTATTTTGTATCAACTTCTTCTTGATCCTAGCGACAGAGTTTGTTTTGAGGCAATTCTTTGTGTCTTAGGAAAATTTGATAATACTGAAAGGTGCTTGTTTGTTCCTTTGTAATGATAGTTTGCATTGTCTTGAGAGAGAAATTATTTCAGTTTCTCATGTTTAAGAACTAAAGGATGACTTTTTACTTTTGTACATCTAAGAACTGAAGAGCGAGCTGCTGGATGGATTCGGCTGACAAGAGAAATACTGAAGCTTCCAGAGGCACCGTCTGTAGCATCAAAGGATAAATCAGAGGATGGACTTCCACCAAAACCAACCAAAGAAAAAGCTTCTAAAGCCAGGCGCCCTCAGCCTCTCATAAAACTTGTAATGCGAAGGTTCATGATTTTCTTTGATTCATTTTTTGTGTTGCTTGCCTTATTTGGCAGATTTTTTTATGGCTTGTCTAGAACTTCTACATCCCATAAGCTTTTTCTTTACCATCTTTATTAAAGTTTTTGAACTCTTTTATTTTTGTAGATTGGAGAGTTCTTTCCGTAGTTTTTCTCGCCCTGTACTTCATGCAGCTGCACGAGTTGTTCAGGAAATGGGAAAGAGTAGGGCTGCCGCATATGCACTGGGTGCCTATGATGTTGATGAAGGAATTCAATTCAATACATACGCTGAAAATATTGATTCTATTGATTCAGATCAACATGAAAGCCAACCTGAAGGTATCTTTTAGGTGAAAACTAGGATCTGTCTATGCTGCACTCTTTGCAAAGAATGAAAAGTATTAGATCTACTTAAATTGAAGTTCTTTCTGATTATACAGAGTAACCCTTATGTCACTAAGCATCTCATAGTTGTTCTAGAATTTTTGCAAACTTTTACATCTAAGTTTTGAGAATCTGGCAGATCTAAATGGGAGTTTTGCATATTTATTGTTGACATAGAATCCTCAAATAATTGGAATTGCTTCTCTTATTAGTTACTGCTTATGGGACCTATAGGCATCAGAGATGTTTTTTTTTTCCATGGATTGATATTGTTTTCTCTAAAATTTTGATTTCTACCTGCTGTCAATCCCACTAGATGCCTTTTGCTCAAAATTTAATCTTCACTCTTATTACTTGTACAATTTTGCATGAGATTTTTCATGGGGTTTTCCCTTCAATTTAAATTCAGGTTACCATGATTTATTGAGTATATATGACTTTTTAATGCTTGATTGTGCTTAGTGTATTCAAGTGCAATGGCTAGGTTGATTTTGAACCTATGGATGATGGATGGTGGGTGTGGAGTAATGGTTAAGTTATCTCCATAGTGATATGAGGGCCATGATTTTGAATCATGGAAATAACCTCTATATAATTTACAGGTAAAGTTATTTCGATCAACCCATTTTATAGATAAGGACGAGTGCCTTATGAGCTAGCTAAACCCCTTTTATAGGTAAAGTTGTCTCCATAGTGGTATGAGGGCCATTGATGTGAAACCAATAGGAATTGCATTAGAGATTATAAAGAAATTGATTTGAGCTTTGCAATATAAACTAATGTTTCACAAGTTTAGATGCTTAGACTTAAGACCATCAATAATGTAAAGACAATCAATTACAAGATAGAATAATAATCACTTGAGAATGATCTCAATCATAAAGATAAACTTAAATATTGTAAACAAGATATCCACACTTAACAAATAGAAAAGTCACCTCGAGTTTTCCTCACTCAAGCTCGTCTAATAGGGTTAGTGGAAAAGAATCTTAGCAAGCCAAGCGATGCCACCAAAGTTGAGAAGACACCTATGGTAGTAGCCCAAAGAAAGTTCGCCAAAGAGGGAGAAGACGTGGGTGGGTACCAAATGTTCCGCCGACTTCCGGATGGTAGATTCTCTTCAATAGATGACGCCAACGTGAATAATGTGTGATTGATGTAATCTTCTACGGAGTTTTCCACTTATGGATTGAGGTTGAAGAAGGTGGATTGATGAATATCCACTAAGCTTTGATTGTCGTAGAGGAATCCACAATCCCGATCCGGATCGACCATGCACTAGTTAAGGGGTTGTCGATGGAGGGAGGCCTTCCTCTTTCTTGGAGTGTAGTTCATGAGGCAAGAAGGTTTCCAAGAGGTGGGAGGCTAAGGGAAGAGGGGTTTGCTTTTGGTGGAATTAGGGTTTGGGTTTGAAGAGGGAAAGTAATACAAAATCTGAAATTGGTTTCAGATTTTAGTAAAATAGGAAAATAGAATTAAGAATTTGAAATTTGAATATCAAATTCAAGTGGAGGGAGATTAATTAGGAGAGAGGAGGGAGATCCCATGGAGGGGCCGGCGGCATGCATGGGGTGGGGAGGGATTTTTGGAAGTTAATGAGGATTCCTAATTCATGAAACAAGGTTAGGAAGGAAATAACGAGGTCCAATCTAATTGCAAATTAAATTAGATTCAATTTGAAAACTTTCTTAATTTAACGTGGTTAATTTAGGAAAGTATTTAACATTCAAAATTTGAATTTCGAATAGAATGAAATCTTTCCCAAATTATGTAGGCTAAATTAGGAAGGTCTTAATGAAGATTGAACTCAACATTAGGAGGAGGGGGGGGGGGGGAGGTGATGTGGCCGACCATATGGAGAGGGATTTGGGGGATTTAATTACTTGGAATTGTGGGCCCAATCAAAATTAACTCAAAGGAGAAATCTGAAATTAATTTCAGATTTGAGGGATTAAAGGAGTTACCTAATTAGGGGAGGAAAATTGGGAGAGGTATTAATTCAAATCTATTTGAATTTGAATTTAAAAATCCCTCCAAATTTTGTCAAGCATTCAAAGCAATTGATAGAGGCTAGGGGCGGATGAGGGGAGGATGACCGGCGGTATGGGGCTGTGGTAGGAGGCGTGGTGGTGGCACCAAGGTGGGGAACGGGCGTAGGAGGAGGGGCGCCCAAGGGCCGGCGGGTTTATGGTGGTGCTCGGGTAGGGGAGATTGAGAGGGGCGGCGGTTGGAGCAGGCCGGTGGTGGTGGGGAGGAGATGGGGAGATAGGAAGAGATAAGAAGAACAAGAATTAGAGCCGCGAACCTAGGAATCCACAACGGTTGATGGGTATTGCTTTCACCCACCTAGGGTCTCTCCTCTCATGAACTCACTTAGAGATCAAGCAAAGAAAACTAAATTTCATTCAATATTCATCATCCCCTCTCATACAAGATGAGGACCTTATATATAGGCCTCCAAACAATTAGAAAAGAAAGACAAGAATGCCCTCGGGGCTACAACTCAAACACAAACAGATAAATGGTACAATCGTCACAACTAATAAAATAAACACAAATTCAAAATAAAAATAAATACTTCTGATCAAGGCCGTCGCTCTGCGTTGTTTCCGATGATAGACATTCCGAAATCTCCTACTGATGTCCTCATCAGCCATGAGTTATGTTTAAAATTGCATATTCGGGTATTGAGGCGTTTTTCATTCGTGAGGCGAGGCGTAAGCCTCAAGGCGTTTTGAGGCGTAAGCCTCAAAATCAAAAGATTGCGTAAACATAAAATAATAAATTTTTTTATATACTAATGAGTGAATAATATAAAACATAAAAAGCATAAGATATGAAGTGAAATCAAAATATCCCAATAATAAGACAACATGAAATATAGTTCAACTTAAAATTCTATCTTTCCCAAATCCCAGTATTCTTTTCATTAACATATAATTCAAATTTTCAAAAATAAATAGCAATGACATATCATATAAGAACTTAGAAGTCATAAGCACTGTCATCACTAAGGGGTTCTTCATTTGAATCATCATTATGATGAACTGCTCTCTCCCTTCTTCCTCTCCTATAGAGTCCAATGTTAGGCGTTTACTTCAAGATTTATGTAAGTTTTAATTTATATAGCGTGAGGCGAGGCGGGCCTCAAGGCAGGCCTCATAAAAAAAACTCGAGGCGTAAGCATCGAGGCGTTTTTTATTGGAATTGCGCAAAGGCAGGCCTCAAGGCGAGCCTCATATTGCGCAATTTTAAACCAAGGCCATGACTTTGACTCATCGAAATATCCTTTATGTAATTTATAGGTAAAGTTATTTCTATCGCCCATTTTATAGATAAGATCGATTGCCTAGATAAGATCGATTGCCTTATGCACTAGCTAAGCCCTTTATATATAAGCATCATGCGCCTATGTGTTTGTCATGTGGATTTGTGCATTTGATGTATAACAAATGCAAATTAATGTAGGATGAATCCAAACTAATGTAGGATGAATCCAAACTAATGTAGGATGAATATAAACTAATGTGAATGCAGAAGTATGATGATTACATTGACAATTCCTTATTTTACTTGCAAGTAAATAGTGATGAACACACAACTACTATGAAGCACCAATATAATAATAAGAATGTAGCAATGCTGATTTCTAATTCTAAGAAAGCAAAGAAGAAATGGAAGCTATGAATGATCTAATCTATGATGGACTTAAGGAAATTAGTGGCAGAATAGGGATAAGTTGAAAGTGACCTTTATGAATAGTTTGTTGTTGCAAAGATCACCATTATTTCTTTGAAGTCTTTTTCTAAGGTTGTGGTCACTTTTTTTCTTGAGTTGTCTTTTAGTTGAGTTGGTAAATATAGAAAGAAGAGTAGATAAATGAAAGAAACAAACTTTCATTCAAATACATAGCCATCCAATGGTGGGTGGGTGGGGGGGTGGGGTGGGGTGGGTGGGTGGGTGGGTGAAGAGTTTTGTCAACTTTAGTATTTGTGGTTTTTAGGTGATCTAAAGGTTCAAAATATGCTAATGGCTAGGATAAGGGATAAAGGGTTAGGATAGCTCATTACTAAAGTCTATATAATCATCATCAAATGGCATAGGGGACATAACACAATGTCCAAAATGTAAGAAATGACCTACCAACTCATAAACCCCAAAATATAACATATTTTAAAAGTAAACATGACCAAAATGGCCCCTTAAATCTTTATGAAGGACCAAATGGTCCCCAACTATATTAAATGTCAATTTTGATCCCTCAACTCCTTAAAGAGGAATCAAAATAGTCTCATCATGGACTATTTTTGGTTCATCTTTAAGAAGTTGAGGGATCAGAATAGTCCTTTAATATAGTTGATAATTATTTTGGTCTTTCATAAATTGTCAATGGATCATTTTGGTCATTTTCTCTATATTGAAACTTGAGAGGATCTATTAAAAATAAAAGTTTAGAAGAAAGAAAAATGCAAATAGACATGCCCTATGTAGATGAGAACGAGACTTTAGGATGATGACTATTATGTTTTGTGTTAGCACTCCCTGATTTCAAGGCATTCTCCTCAGGAGAATGAAGATACAATTTCTCTTATAGCAAATGCGATCGCAACGTTGTCAGCACGTCAAAAGTTAGCATGAATCTTCAAGTAAAAAAATATCTTGCCAATGAACTAGGAACCTCTGAATGTTTCCATTTTATGCGATGAAGATTTGTTTCTTCTAAAATTTGATTTGAATGATGGGGAATCTAGGTAATAGTTTGGCAAAAGTGGCAGAGAAGTAGTGTCTACTTGCATATTAGTACTATTTGTAGAGGAATAATAATATGTAGGGGCTTGGTTATTGTAAATCATTAAGGCTGACACATTGAAAATTGAAGAAATCTCTACATCTATAAGAAGATCCATCTCATAAGCATTATCATTTTTTCCTCCTGACAACTCTGCATAGATCAAATTTCTTGAAGGTTAACTCCTCAAGGGTTACAAATTAAAAATTTGTTTTGTCTAAGTGTCTAACTTAAAATTAAGTCTTTCTTAATTCTATATATCATGTCGATGTATCAACATTAGCTTTATACTTGTCATAACTGAAAGTTAATTTGTGTTGAATTTTTTGATGTAATGCATGTTTAGTTTTTTGCTTAAAATGATGATGCAAATGCACTGTACATGTTTGAAACATACATGTCAATAAGATGAATTGGCTTTCTTGGCTCATGCCCAGTGACAACATGAAAATGACTTATACCAATTAACTTATTAACATAACTGTTATAGACAAACTTTGCGGAGGGAAGAAAATGAGTCCTACTTGTGCTATGGTTTATCACTAAGCACCTAAGCTGATCTCGTAAGCCCCTATTGATAATTTTAGTTTGACCAATAGTTTATGGTTGAGTGATTGTGAAAATATTATTTTTGTGTCAAATTTCTTCCACAAGATTTTTCACAAATAGCTCATAAATCTTACATCAAGATTATAACTAATCATTTTAGGATGCCCATACGAACAAACTTTTTTGCAAAAGACTATAGATGTTATATGGAACGCATCAGACATCTTATAACATAGGATTAAGCAGTGCTTTAAAAATCGGACCGGACCGGCCGGTTCGACCGGTTCAACCGTGAACCGGTCACAAGGCCGGTCCGATTCAGCCCTAAAACCGCTTCTGCAACGAACCGGACTGAACCGGTCAGAACCGGTCAGAACCGCCGGTTCAACCGGAGAACCGGTGAACCAATCCGGTTATTTTTGAACCGGTCGGTTCAAATCTCACAAATTTTAAGTATTTTTTAAAATAAATAAATTAATATATATTAAAAATATTTAATTAAAGTTAAATACATTTTATATAATAAGCATTTTTGTCCTCAAAGCATCATGAAACATCTTCACATGACCTCCCCATGTGCTCTCTTTATGCAATGAATCTAAATATGCTATATAAATAATAGCAAGAAAGTGTTTCTAAGGGATGTGAGACTAAAAAAAAGAGATGAGTGTATGAGTTCATAGCATATATAATGGGTATAAAACCTATTTTTAACAAAATTTTTTAATTAATTATTTTTTATGTGAGTGATAATTATTTATTAGTTAACGATAAAAATTTATTTATTTATACATAATAAAAAATAATTTATCATTAATAATTTTATTTTATTTATTAATGATTTTAGATATAAATTTATAAAATAACTTTTGTATACAATATATCATAAACATTTAAAATATATTTAATCATATAATATAAAATAAGAATAATTTATATTAAATTTATAAATTTATGTTATAATTAAATTTTATATTAAATATGTAACATAAATTAATAATAATTTATATTAAATTATATGGTTATATATAAATTAAATTTAAAATTTGAAAAATATTCAAATTTAAAATTATCATATTTTTATTAGTGTAAATTCTTATAATTATGAGATTTATTTTTTTTAGCTTTTATGTGAGATTTTAAAATAATTATTTTACTTAATTATATAAGTTTTTTATGTTTCATAGTTTTTTTTAGTTTAACTTTTTATCTCATACTTTGAATGATAACATTATTTTTATGTTAATTGTATTAAATTTAAATAATACTTATTATTTATTACGTCATCCGGTTCGACCCCGGTTAGACCGGTCAAACCGGTCGAACCGTGAACCTCTCCTTGTTTTGGTTCGTTGTCCGGTCCGGTTTTCAAAACCTTGGGATTAAGTGTCATTTTAGAAAATCTATCAAGGACTACCAGGATGTAGGCAAAGTTCTGCATAAAGCAGGATGACTTATAGCATTTTTATATTGTGATTTTTCCAAAGTTTTAGGGAATATGATGGTGTGTGTATAAAGCAATGTTATGTTTGTCACTCTTTGTAGTCCAACTTGTATGACATTCAGTGACAACTTGAGCTATAACCATCTTGAGGTTAGGCTAAAAGGACCTAATCCTCCTCTATCATGGTTATCTTATCATGACCAGTGTGATTTGATGCACCTCCTCGTTGCATTCCTCAATGAGGTAATATCAAAGTGAGGAATTTAAGATTCAAAGATGCGCTCTTTGAAATAGTTAGTCATCTTGTTTCTTGTTAGAATCAGAATAGACATATAAAAAACAATGACTTATAAATTTAATGTAATTCTTTGTTATTTGGGTAAATTGCATTGATCTTATCAAATTAAATGGCCTTAACGCTCAGTCTATATCAATGTGTGCATCCTACATAGGGTATGATAGGAAATACTTGAGTTCGCAAGCAATCCTATCTCTAATTGGTGAAAATAGCGAGAGAATTGCGAAATCTGGGCGAAAACAGCCCAAAACGATAGGTTGGGAGAAGAGAAATAAGCCAAAACAAATACCAAGCAAGATACAATTGATCCTCAATTCGAGAGGAGGATCGTTCTCTCCCAATCTGTAGACAAAGTGCCTAGAGCTCAAGACGTCAAATAAAACTTCAAGAGAAACAAATCAAAGCATCCAAACTAACCTAGACAAATCCCCCCTCTTAATACAATTAGTTTCCTAATCCAAACCTAATTCAAATCTCTCTCATTCAAAAATTCCTCTCTCCCTAGCCGCCCAATCCTCCTTCCTCAATTGTTCCAAGCGGCCCCACACGTGGGCGGAAATTCAAAGGGGGCGGACCACCTTGTTCCGCCTCCTGTAGTAACGAGCCGGCCTCTGTGCTGGCTCCTGGGCCGGTTCAGGATGAACTGGCCTATCAGGGTATTAACAACTTTGTTCTTAGCGCTATAGTTGTGCTTAAGAACAAAAGTATACTCATGAACAAATTAGACCAATTTTGTATTGTAGGCACTGAGCTTCTTTTTTGAGTTGTTTGGGAGCTTCATGATTAGAGTAGATCACAAACTCCATGAGAAGAGATAATGTCCACAACAGTGCAGAGTCTGAATGATATTGTAATCATTGATGTGTCATTCATTTCTTGCCAAAGAAAGTGATCAAGTACCCCACCTAATTGAGGATATCGCTAACGAAAACTCTAGAGGCATTGCATGATACTCAAATATCTTGTTGAAATCTAGTAATTTCAATATTGTCTGACTTGTTAGAAGCTTTTTAGTTTTAGAAAATGCATTAGAGATTGCATTTGTTTAATGAAATTCATCTTTCTTGAGACAGTGGGTGCTCAGAGCCATAACGACGCTTTGTCCACAAATGAATCTTTGATAGAAGATGGATAACCCTTGAAAATCATGATTATTTTGAATAGCGGTTAGAGTAGGCCACTCGTAATTTATGAATACCTTAATCTTGTTGAGATTAATGTAAACATCATTGTAAGAAATAACTACTTATTAAAAAATACTAAAGATGCCATAATAACTAGCACTTCTTTAGATGAACATATAATTTTTTCCGAAGCGCTAAAAAACCTATTGCAAGTGATGCACATGATCATCCTTAGCATAATAAAATCAGAATGTCATCAAAATAGATGATTAAAAATCTCCCTATAAAAGATGGTAAGATTCACCCATCACTCATATGAATGTACTAGGTAAGGGACATTTGTTTATGGAAAATGGCATCACCAACCATTCATATATATCATTCTTTGTTTTAAAGGTTGCTTTCCATTCATATCCTTTATACATGTGGATTTGGTGGTATTTGCTTCTCAACTTGATATTAGATAGATGGCATCACCCTCCATCATATCTAACATATCATCAGGTTGAGGTATAGGAAACTTATATATAATGGTAATCTTATTGATGACATTGTCATTGACACACATATGCCAAGTACCGCTCTTAGGCATAAGACAAGAAAGAATTGCTCATGGGAAGAACTCTTGAATAAATCCCTTGGACAATAAGTGATGGACTTGTTGTTTTGAGTGTTACATGTTCATTTGGGATCATCTAGTAATGAGGCAAATCATGTAGGGAAGATTCATGCACCAAGTCTATATAAATGTGGATTCTCCTTAATGGGGAAGCTCAATAACAAATTCTTTATGATAAACATCTTGAAACGCGAACAAAGTCTAAAAGTCTAAACGTCTTAGGTGGGAGGGACATAACAACAAGCTGACTTGTGGCATGTGGACTCCGAAAATTTGCACCCGACTCATGATCATACCTTTCTGGTGTGAAAGGTTTAGTTGGTAGTGTGGTGGTGCCGGACAGTACCAGGGAGATTTTTTTGTCTCGCAATAGCCCTTTTCACAGATGGGACTTCAAGATGTAATATCCTCTCAAAGATAAGGTTTTCTTTTGGGAAGCTTTTCAGCAATAGCAGTTCTAGCGTCTGGCTCTTTGTTGCATGGAATACGCATGATGTGCAAATTTTTTTGTAGAATTAGGGCTTCTAATGTGGTCTTGGTTGGTCATGCTGTCAATAGGTACAACAACAGCCTTGGCATTAGCTACAGAAAACTATAATCCCATAAACTGGATGGTGGCCCTAGAGTCTTTGGTGTTGATAAAGTAGTTAGCGAGCAGGATGTTGGCGCCATGACGGAACTGCACACGATAAAATGAGTGTTTTGGAGAGTCATTCTGCGCAAATGAAAGATATAGATTAGTAATTAGAATTTGATTTATCACCCCATACTTTCAGAGTTCAGAGACTCAACAAAACAAAATAACATAGGCAAAACTTTTATGTGATTGCACTATTTTGGAACCCTATTTAGAGGATTATTAATAAGTTCATTAAAGATTCATTTTAACAAATTATAACAGAGTTTAACTTATTATATTTTTGCTACTACTATAGCCTATTTACGTACGATATTGTTAAAGATGAAAAGAGAAATCTTCCACAGTAAGTCGCTAGAAATTTGTCGGTTCTGAAAATTCGTACTTCAAAAGATTTTCTCTCATTAAAAATCTCCTCATCATAAAAATGGTGTGGAGGGGATTCCCATTATGTAGATGGCTATTGTCAGGCAAAAGGTCTCCCCGTTACTGTCAATCACAAACACATTGCCAGCTAAGCCTTTTGCAACGAGAAGAAATTATCATGAAATCGGGGTGCAAATTTTTGGTGCCCGCCATTATAATGACGCAAGATCTAAATCAAAAGAATTGCATCATCTATTTCTAATTAATTTACTAGATCCATTAATGTTATTTTATATCAATTAAAACAACGAAAGCATCTGTATATCATATCATCTGTTTATATACGTCAATATTTAAAATTTATATACAATAACTAAAAGTTCAATCTACAACATCTATCAATTTCAACTCTTCTAGTTAAAAAATAATAGCACAAAATAAAATAAATAAACTAAACCTTCAATTTTACTCTGATCAATCTCACTCGATTGGTCCCCTTCCTAAACCAATAATCAATCAAATATACATAATGAACACATAGCCTAGCAGACAACCAAAACTACCAATGCTTCTAATGCAAGAAAATAATATTAATATGCTTGCTCATCTCTATCAGTATAAAATCAGTGGTCATTGGTATGAAATTAGCATTCAATATCAATACATTAATAAAAATCAATATGATCAATAAAATAAAATCATCTCAAGAAGCATAGGAATCTGTCAACATATAAGAAAATCAATTAAAGTCTATTAAACTGTGCCATGTTTCGTATAGTAAAAACATATGAACGTGTAATTCAATCAATCAATTACATGCCAACATCCATGATTACATCACAACCTTTTATTTAAAGGAAGTCTGTCGCCCACCCTCTTGTATAGGGCATTACGTTTTAGAAGCCAACACACTATAATTATAGTGTTTACAACTTGCTTTCCTTGCTTACATTTAAATGTCACATTTTTCATATATCAGTTGTATCATTTTCTCTATACAGTACAATATTATATATTATGACATGCTCAACAATTTATATATTATTCATTAGCTTCAAAAAATCATAATAATCAGTTCACCCAGTGAAATTCAGTAATATTATAGTCAAGATGCTTATGAGAACCATATCTATCATATATAAAAAGTTACAGGATCAAAGTTCAATAAATTAGGAGAAAATGTATTTTTATCAATTTGGAGGAGATTAAATTCACAAAACCACTGAAAATAAAGGTAGGATTCAGGTTACCTACCACGATTAGAAGAAATCTCAGATAGAATCGACAAATGAAAATGCTACAAACCTATTTCTCTCTGATTCTCCTCTCTCCTCTCCATCTATTCTTTCATTTCCTTTCTTGACCTGACAAGCTAAAGAAATGAGGGAGGGCGAGGAGTGGTGTGGTTCTCACCGGCGGCGGCCAAGACGCGTTGTAAGGCCGGTGAACGCGGATCGCAAGCAGAGGAAGGTTACCTTGAGCCAGATCCAGAACGACACCATTTCGGATGCGAAGGCTTTGAATCCCGTCAAGGTTCTTCCGCCAAAGGCAGAGGAAGAAGGTTGATATTTCTTTTTGTTTCTTTTTTGATATTTGTTGCAGTACAGAACCACAATTGTTCTGTATGCCTTGTCAAAATTTGGTTATCAGCACATAGAAGATAGGTTAGATCACAACGGCAATGTCGATTCTATCAGTCACCGCAATAGCTTAACGTAGTTAGTTTGGACGCAACTGATTTGCTATAAGGTTGTAGGGATCTCTCTTTTGGAAAAGCAATGGCTAAGATATAAACCTTCAGTAGTAGTTAAGATAAAAAATGAGAGAACCTACTAATGGCATCGATGGTTAACTTGCAGCTTCCAGTTTCTTATGCTCAGTTAGCGAGGAGTATTCATGAATTGTGCTGCACGGCAGTCAGGTTTCTATTTTACCCATTCATGTTTATATGGCACTGTTTATATTATCTAGTTTTCCCAAGGATTTAAGTGCTAATTTCACTGAATTTTATATTTCAGAAAGTTCACAGAGGAAGTTAGTTCACATCCTATGTGTTTCCAAAACTTGCTGTGTACAACTCAGTGGACCCTTCTTTAGCGCCATCTCTCCTCATGGTATGGCTTTATTTCCTTCTGTTGAACTTCATAATCCCATAACGATGTAACTCATACAAATATTTTTCATAACCATTAATTGCATTATGCATTCTGTGGGTGTGTGTTTTGGAGAAAAGGTTGTTTTTTTGGGGTGTGGAGCTGAAGTAGAATATAAGCTAAACATGGAGAGTATAACAGAGGAAAATCGAACATAAAATCTAAGTACATTCAACCTTCTACCTTTTACTTAACTGGAGTTCAATGGCTTATTAACTATAGGTCTTTAATGTATAAACTTGCTGAGGCATTATGCATCTCGGGGGGTTGTGTGTTTGGAGAAAGGTTTTTTTTTTGGGGTGTGGAGCTGATGTAGAATATAAGCTAAACAATGGGTGTATAACAGAAGGAATCAGGAACATAAAATCTAAGTACATTCAACCTTCTACATTTCTACTTTAACTGTGAGTTCAATGGCTTTTTAACTAAGGTCTTTAATGGATAAACTTGTGATTGCAGTGTGTTGATCTTGAAATTAGAAGATTTTTTTTTTCCCACATGCTATACAACTAAGGATTTTGAAATTAATCAAATAGAGTTGTGCAGTTTTGGACTTAATTACTCCTTTTTTGGAATTAAAGCATTCCCAATTTGTCGGGCTTATTATATTAAAATTTTCTTTGTGTATTTGCAGCTTCTTCAGCAATGTGAGGAAGGAATGTCTTGCGGTATGTTTATTACTACTTGGCTAGAATTTTGGCAGATGTGGCGCACAAGGCTTAAGTGCAGCGGGTGGAATCCCTACTCCAAATTGGGATGCACTTGCTGATATTGATGCTGTAGGAGGTGTCACTAGAGCAGATGTTGAGCCGAATTGTGGGGCAGCTTAGTTCTGAGGCCTTGAATACTGAAATTGAATGTATTGTACATCTTATTTTTGCTTCAACATATATTTATTTGTAGATTATTTTTTTAGATAGAAATTTTGCTTGAATTGATTTTGATTGATGGACTTAAGAAGTTTTTTTATCAGCTTGGAGGAAAATAAAAAGCCAAAAATTGAATAATTAGGGTAAATGTTGTATAAAATACAACTGAAATATTGAAATATTGAGGACTTTACCTGGAAGCAATAGAGAAATGAAGTTTTGAAAATTTGAGAAAGCAATAACAAATTTACCATTACGGCTAGATATTTCCTTATCAATTGATATTGATTACAGAAACTGGCTGCTATTTGAATCAAACAAGATTGATTAAATTCTAGCCTTTGATTGTACTATGATGCTTTATACTTGTTGCACACTTCCGAATGAATATGTTGGGACATGAGCATTTTGTTTACTTTTAGAAGTGATTATGTTAAGAAAGTAGAGGTATTAGATATGCTTTGTAAGAAGTAGAGGATTAGATATGACTTATGTTAGAAAGGTAGAGGTAGATCTAAAAAACTTTGGTTAGAAAAATATTGAGAAATGAATATTTCTATTAAATTTAAACGAGAATTTGACTTTTAACAAGACAATGGAGAAAAAATGATTATATAGCCAACCCCATGTAGGGGACAAAGGGTTGATTTGTGTTGTTGTGTTTGTTCATTAAATGCTATTTAATTTATTCCCTTTAATATAAATTCGCACTCTATCCTTTCTGTTTCTTCACACATCTAATCTTATATTCTCTATATGTCATATTTAATTTTGGCTTGATGACTTCTTTATTACTTGATACTAGATCCATATAGCGTAGCTAATGTATTTATCTTACTTTAATATTATCGTTATTAAATTAGTTTTTCTGAGACAATTCTCCATAATAAAAAAAACACCTAAACTCTCAAAGTTATGTTGATTGGCATACCTTTTTTCTTTTTAGAATGATCTAGATTACTTGAACTTATCACACTTAGGTATCCACTTTATATTATGACAGTATTTGATTATAATTAACAATTTTAAGTTCACTTAAAGTGATATCTTTTTTTTAGCTGTCTTATGATTCTAACGTGTTATCTTATTAATTTTTTTTCATTGTTTAACTTTTTTTTACTAATTTAAAAAATGTTTTATGTTTAAACTATTATTATGCAAATAAACATACACTTAGTGTCTCTTAGCCCATACAATAAGACTGGTCCTTTATTTTGATCATTAATGTAGTTCAATGGGGATTAAAAATGGTCGCACTACTCCATAAACTAGTACTTCACTTCCCTGATTTTTGTAATTAACTTTACGTACTTTCTGTCACATTTATCAAAGTTTATTGGTGGGTGTGTGGGACTAATTGAAAAAAAAAAACCTGGTACGCTGGTTAATGGATTGTAGGTGTGATAGTGGCTGCTTGGTTGCTGTTGTTAGATGATTTATGTCCATTGATGTCTTGCATCCTTGATTACACGCACTATGCAGATTACATTCATTTACTTCAGTCGCATACTGTTTAATTTTTTAAATTCTTTGTCGTGATATTTTTAGTTTTTCTTCTTTGTAACGATGTTTGCTTCTTTGGAAGTTCATGCGCGCCGCTCGCAGCTTTGAAGGCTCTTAGTTCTGTCCTCTTCAGCAGTTCTGATTTACTGGACAAGCGTTATGAAATTGTTTTTGGCATTCTAGAAAAGTATTGCTCTGAGGACTTATTGATTTGGAAATTATCTAGCTGCATTGATGAAAAATACTGCCCAGGATTTTTTTTATTTTTCCTTGACTTTGATTATCCATCACTCCCCCTGTCCCTACTTTTTATTTGCCACAACTCTAGTTTCATGAATGTATTTCATGATTTTACGGTTGGCGATGCAGCAAAAACGTTAAGAAAGCATCTTAACCGGCCGAAGTGGTGATAAGGAGGTATCACAAAAATTTTTACTTTTTAAATTCAAGAAGAGGAACTTGATAGGCTCCTCATGTGCGGCTATTTGTTGTTTGAGTATAATGTTTTTCCAATGATCAGTTTTAGACAATATGATGGAAGCATATCAAGTTTCAGCATTTATCATAGAATTTATTTAGTTGTTCTCATTATTGCTTTAAAAATATCTCTCCTTTGAATAATGTCATGTGTTAGTATGCATGAAGGTATCTCACCTTTAATGTCTTAGTCATTATTTTCATACCTTCAATAAAATGATACAAATATAATGCTGATCTTGATGTAACCTTATGGTGATTGAAAACTTATAGACCATTCAACAACTTTTTGTGCTTGTAACTACTTCGTTAAATATAACTCCAATATAGCTTTGTAATTCTAAATTTTTTTAGATCAATAAAAATCACATGAGATCTATTTGAATTCCGCTTCATTGTCGATCTTGCAATAAGCCGCATTGATCTTTAATATGGATTCATATTTCTCAACCTTATTCTAATACTCTCTCCATAATATCATTATATGACTTTCATACTCATTCCTCGATAATATCATAATTTTTCAAATCTCTTTATTCTTAAAATATTGTTACCATAATTTTTCTTCATTCATTTTTAAATCCTTTTGGCGTGAAAAGGTTGGGTAGCTCTAGTGGCAGATAAGATTAGAGAGTCACCTGATGGTTGTTCACATAAAACGTTAGCCTTCCAATGACCCTCTGAGGAGAGTAGTTGTATTATATATGGCTTATGTGAAGACAGGTAGAGGTTAGACTAAAAAGGCTTGGTTAGAAAGCATTAAAATGTCATTTCTTTATATTTTAAATGAGATTTTGATTCTTAATAAGACACAATGGAGAAAAATAATTCATGTAATCGACCCCACATAGTGGGATAAAGGCATTGTTGTTGTTGTGGCCTTTTGGGTTTCTTTTCAATGATTTGATTTGCTATCATGCTCTTTATAAAATCCTCCATGATTTTTTTTTTTAGCATAAAATCACATGTATCTCTAATACTGATTCAATGTTTCTCAACCATTATTTCTATTAACAACCATCCCCTTGACTATGAAGTTCATTTCATCTATATTAGATATTTTTTAGTATTCTTATTCTTAATATTGGTACCATATTATTTCTTTTTCAATTTATTGGAATCCTTTGTCTTCGAAGTTTCTTTTAAAGATTTGTTGATCATGCTCTCCAATAGATCGTGTAAACTCTGTAAAATTAATAAGTGTTCTCTTCTGAATTTGAAGCATCTCTCTCATTGCTAGCTTCAACTAACTTTGTTATGTAATTTGTAGATTTGATAATTTTATTCTTTTCTCTTTGTAGGAATGTCTTTTCTTTAAAATCTCCGCTATAATTTCAAATGAGTGCCTTTTTATGTTTTCTTCTTTAAATATATCATAATATTTCGCTCTTAATGGCTGAAGCGTCAGGTTCTCGATCTTCAGTCTCTTACTTTAACCTTTTTGTTTTTTGCACTTTCCTCCCTGTTTAATTACCTAAATACCAAATCAAAGTTGATTGTTATGGATCACGCCGTTGGCTTGCCATCCAATTTTTTGTTAGTTATAGCTTATCTATATGGGGTTACGGCTGGAAAACATGTAATGCCTGTTACCTGATATACAAGAAATGGTAGGCGCTCATTATAAGTTAGTCCTTTTGAAGACAAGATTGCCATCCTTTACATTGGTTCATGTTGCCTTGTTGGCGAAATACATGTATATGAGAGTATTTGTCTGAATCTTTCAGTTTGAAGCTTTAGTGCTGACTATCATATATATTAGAAAATATATGAGGATGGAAAATTCATTTGTTACTATAGCTGGTTTGAGCAACAGACTTGGTGATATGTTGGAAAAAATGCTATTTTTTTGGTCTGTTCAGCATTTTTTTCAGTGTCTCTAATGGGATGTTGGATTATATATTGCAGGCTAATATTCAGAACAATTTGAATATGCTGCTTAATGTTAGCCTTGAGAGGCTTCCTCTCGATCCCGGAAATCCAGCATTCTTGCACAGAGCTAACAAGGGTTAGGAAGATATCTTGTTCCAATTCGTTGTCAGATGCATGATACTTTCGTTGTCCTTGAAGTTTCATTTTCTTGTCATTGGTTACTAAGTCTTCATATCCTCTCTTATTCTCAAAAGAAGTTGAGAATTGCATTTTCATTCGCTAATTAAAAAAAATGGAATAGCTGATATTCTGTATGGGGACAAACAAGTCTTATCTTCTGTTGTAGGGATAGGCTTTTACCAAGCGGGGAACCATTGATGAAAAATAGTAAATTCGATAAAACCTGAATTTATTAGCTCAATTGTTCCAACTATGAAATTGTATTTAACCGGATCACCCAATGTATAGCACCTTTCATAATACCACACAAGTACTCCCTCACTCCCAAAGAAACCTACACGCAGTTACCCCCATCCAGCAATGACTTTTCCGACCAACTAGCCATGGTAAAATGCAGAAATGTTATGGTTAGGGTGTTATAATAAAACCTATAGGATGTGGTGGTAGGTTATTACCTATTGGAGTGTGCTACTATTTTGAGGGATTATTTAGTGGTTGGGTTACAGTAATTTCTTTTATATTGATGGATCAAAATGATTACATTCTTTTTCCATTGAGGTGGATTTAGTTAGTGATGGTCCTAAGTTTATTGAATGAGGAAATCATTTTTTTGAAGATTACTTTTTTTTGTGTTATAATGGATTTATTTTCTTAGACTCCATCATCAGCCTGATGCCTTAACCCAACTATTTTGGATTTGGTGTATGAATTCTCATTTTTCTTTCGTTTTATTTTTGATGTGAGGTGTTAACCTATTCATCACAAATCCATTTGAACCACTTTACTCATGTAATCTTATGTTTAGACATTCCTTTCTAATTATATGTTAATTTTATCAATTCATCAAATGGTGCATTTTCTCCCATAATTAAGGTCCAAAAGCCCAAATTTATTTGCAATCATCTTATCTTTAAAAGATTTCCTTAATTTATCCTTCCTATTTTGTCACATCTATCTTAACATTCTTATTTTGCACACTTCTATTAGATATCAACAACTTTTTTACAAAAGAACATTCGAATCCATATATATTGCCGGCCTTGCTGTGTTTTATATATTTGTGTTATGTGTCCCTGATGGTCAAGTGAAGATGTCTACTGCTAGTAGGTGATGATGTAGGAGAGAGTTGTTTGGTTCAAAACTATCTACATTGGATCCAAACTTAAGATATATCATTATGGCATTTCGATTAATTTTGTTCATCTTTTCTTTCCATTTTTGCAACGGCTATGTTACTCGAGTAAGCTTCTTAGTTCTTGCATTTTTTTTTGTCACAAGTGTCCTGCTAAAATACTTCTGTTGGTTAGTTTGTGTTTGATTGTTTTCACCATGAATACCCAATATGAGCAGTTTTTCTCTTGTCAAGTGGTTCTCCTTTTACCTGTGAGTTTTTGAAATGCAGAATTCAATTTTAACGGTTCTATAGAAACAGAATGACTGATCAAAATCATCTTCGTTTCCACGTTGCTAAATCTCTTGAATTACCTAAATAAGTCTGCATTTATAATTACTTGTAGCTGCTGTCGGAACTAGTGAATTATTATATATTGACAATAGGGTAGTGGTCTATGTATTAGGCTTTTTACTTGTACAGTACTTCTGAATTCGTTCTAGGAGATTCTCACCTTCATTAATTTACTGTGCAATCATGTAGGTTGTTTCATTCACGGATCCAGTTGCAGTGAGGCATTCTTTGGCCATCATCTCTGATATATAGCCATGAGAGATCCTTCATTATGTAGTATGGCTTTGGTCAGTCTATTTTTATATGATTACATTCCACATTATTTATCACAATCAGTACTTCAACTTTTTTTTACTCCTAAGTTCATTCTGCATTGGGACATGGATGTTGAAGAACAGTGCAGTGTGAAAATCCTCATCACCCATCGTCTTTCACATGATCCAGTAAATTATGACAGGTTATTTGTGTATATTTCGCTCATAAGCTAACAAGTTTCATATTCTCTCTATTTTGCAGGAAAGCTTGCACAACCTGGAGGTATATTTCTTTTCCTTTTGTGTAGCTATTCTTATTGTAGTAAGATTTAGTATTAAAACTCATGCCTCTTCTCTGACAATTTTGCAACCACAATCCGTTTATCCCTTTCTTCGCATCTGATTTCTGTAATTGAAAGTATTGCTATATGAAAGTGAAAATTAGTTGTTTATTTATGTTTTGCAACGGGTTTTGGTTTATGTGGTAGAGACATGTACCTTTTTTCTTCTTTTTTACTTATTCTCTTGGCTTTTTTTGGTTCTTTTACATAGTTTACTATTTTTCTTACCCTCTTTGTAGCAGAAGATGATTATAGTCTTATGAGAAAACTGTTCTGCTACTGAAAATTCCTCTCCCTATTATGCTGCCCTTCTCCCTTTTTCCTCATAAACTGAACTGAATTACTCATTTCCTAGGAAAAGTGTTGTTCATTGCATCAGTACTTCATTTGGCTGGTTCATCCCAGTGCCTTTTTCTAACAGAATGCTTTCTTCATTTCTCTTCTTTTGCAGCTTGCAAGTTGCATTGTTCTTGGTTATTTGTAACTTAGTCTACGTCCATTGCCTGTCCTAGTTATATTATAAATAATTTCATCTTGCTGTCCATAATCTTTCGTTTTGTGCTTTCATGTTCTAAAATTCAGTTACCATTGAGGCTTAGTTAGATTATCTCTGTTCAGTTGTTTCCACATATTTCATTAGTAGTTACTTCACTTAATTGTGTTAATAAATGACTTAATCTGATAAGCGTAGTCAATATGACTTGAAAATTTGAGGTTTGAGTAATCCCGATTATATTTGAGTTGAGTTTGGGTTTGAAATCTTGACTTAAATTAATTTTTTGGTTTTGGGTTGACATGAAAGTCCAAATTTAACTTGAAATTGAATTCGAGGTTTGTATAACGTTAGTTCGAAAAACGGGTTGTATTTGGTGAACATTCATGTTGATCTAAAAATTGCATGATCATATATAATATGTCATAAGGTGAGTAGTGTCAGTTGTTGCTAAACATTAACTCAACGTGAAAAGGTTGGGTTGGGGTCAAACATTTTTGGTTGGTCAACTTAAGGTCAACCTAAATTGACCCTCAACTCAAATGACACCCCTACCTTGTTATTAGATTTTCTCTGTTGGCTCAATTGAGTAGTCCAAATTGGCTATGTTGGTTAGGCTTTAGTTCTAGTGATAGGGCTTATCCGGCATAAAGTTTGTTTGGCTTGGACGTAATAAGTTGTGGTTTGGTGGTCATATTCCACATATATGAATATGTGTTGCCATGAAACATTTCTTAGCTAATTTTGAATGTGCAAATACCAATGGAGTATTTGAAGTTGAAGTTTGCTTGAGATTTTCTCGGGATTTGCTATTGGTGTATGGGAACTTGATTGAGTGTGTGAAGTATTATCAAATTTATCAGCCATACACGTGGGATCTCAAATCTCTGGAGTCGATTTTCAGTTGCAAGTGAAGATATAATCTCTCCGCTATTTTTTTTTTTTTGAGAGTATGCTATGTAGTGATTATGATTTATTAGTGTTTTCATGCATAGTTGGGCCGCAGGTTTAGGAACCTTTCAATTTATGTTACCATGTCAGAACCTGATGACATGAAAGCTAAATCTCTTAGTTTACTCTGTGAATTGGTATCAATAGCAGGTTGCTTATGCATACTCTCTAGAGGTAGCAACTGGATCGATGATGAGATTTGGAGGACAAGCGATAACAATTAGGTAACATGGCCAGCTTTTCTTAGAGCTATGTTGTTGTGTGATTAAACATATATATGAGGCATCTTGGGCTTCTTTAAGAAAGTTTAGTGTACTATGGTAAGGTCTAGTGAGTGTTTGCATGAAAGTTGATTTAATTAAACCTTTAAATCTTAGTGTCTCGGTGGTGCTTAATCTCTATTCTCTTTTGTGATTGCCTTTCGGTTCATTATATTCATTTTTGGTTAAAGTTATGCATAAAGGTTATGCACTTTTCTTAACAAGTTATCTATGAAGATATGAGAAAACAAAATAGTCATGAAGTGAATTGGAGTAATTATGAGTCAAATAGTTTTGTGCTTTGGAGTTTGAAGATGTGGTGCTCTAACCAACCCAAAATTTGAAAGGAAACTCATGGGGTGTGTGCTATGCTTGAGACCATGAGTGAAGAAGATCAAGGCATTGAGAATGAAAATGTTCTGCTCAATGATTAGTTTTTGATGGGGTTGACTGAAAATGTTCTCTCAATTCAGGAAATTTGTGGAATTCATTTAATTGTGCTAGGCGATGTATTTCAAAAGAAAGTCTCTTAAAGAGCCTACTGTTTGTTTTTTTAATTTAGGTGAAAGATGAAATTACATTTTGGCTAGGTGATGAATTTAGAGTTGGGTCTAGATAAAAAAACTCTCTTAGTTAATTGGATAAAGTGGCGCCTAGGCGGCCATGACTTTGAGCCAAGGAGAGGATATGTCTTATTGATTGGGTCAAATGAGTAACATTGGCTTTGACGCCAAAAGAAAGATATCTCCGGTCTAATTGGGGTCAAATAAGAAAGACTACTAGGATTTGGTCCTAGTGTCTTGGTTTGAAGTGGGTTCTAGAAAATGTATTCACTACATTGGTATTGTTAAAGAAAATGAAGACCTTTGTTTTCATGAGCTTTGATCATGAAAACACAAGAACCCTATAGCTTTGAGGCTAAGATAAGGGAAGTTATGTGATTTTTATTGCGCTAAAAAAAATTGGGATATTTGTTTGAGTGGGTTCAAACAAATATATAAGGAAATAAACATTTCGACTTCTAGAGAAACCAAAGAGAATGTCCCAAATTAGAAATTTTTAGGGATGAGCTTTTTCATTTAATTTGGTAAAAGAATAATGCATGCTAGTATGGAGTTCTATGCAAAAGATTGGGGATTGCTTAACTTTAAGGTCAAACAAATAAAAAAAAAATTCTAGATTTTGGCTCTAGAATAATTAAGGTCATTTGTAAACTCCATGTAAGATTTTGAAAGGCATTATGACAAAGAGCCTGAATTAGAAGTTTAGATTGGAGTTGGTCCAATCCAAACAAGGCAAACAAGAAAGGCCTAAGGATTATCTTAAGGTTGCTTGACCTCTAGAAGGGTCCTAGACAGATGCTAAGTTCTTTGAACTCATTAAAAGGTCTATGAAACGTTTAAGTGAGTTATGAAGAACACTGAGCAAGATAAATCTTGAGCTTGTCTTTCTACACACTGTTGCGCCTTAAACTGTTTAGCTTCTTAAATGAGGTCCACTTGTGCACATTTCTCCATCCTGGGCCTCTTTCTGCTTGTCATCATCTTCTGAATATTTTTAACTAAAGTTTAACATAGATGCACATCTTTCAGGCTTGGGAACTGAGAAAGGGTTTTATTGCATTGGGAGCTAGGGAAGCATAAACCCATGTTGAACTGGTTTAGCCCTGGGCGAAGAAGTTGTCCGTGTTCATATCATAATCAATTGTCAGGCTAACACATACTGCTTCCAAATTTTTATCAGACTTGTCATCAAGGCATTTCTACATTGCAACTTTCCCCCTGTATAAATTATGTTGGTCTCTAACTTGAAGCTTGAATTATGGTACACCTTAATAAATATTGCCTTTTGTTGACGGTTTGCTCCCCAAGTATAATCATCTCAGTGTTAGTAATTAATTTTCATGGTGATCAACTTTATTATTCATTTCCCAAATAATCCATGTAATCTTTTTTGTATTCTAATTTTGCTGCCTGATACTGAATTTTTTGTTGCACCTTTGCTTTTATTTTCAAAATAAATGTAATAATATGTTGTTAAAGTAAATTGATACCTGCAAGACTATTTCTGAGTTTGTGTAGGGTGTTTTGAATTCTGTGATGGTGGAAACGAACCTCTTGGGGAAATTTTCCATCAGTTGCTTGACTTAAATGTGGTGCTGGCATGATTGCCATATATAGTTCCCCTATTTTGACATGGAGGTCACATATGTAAGTCTGTAATAACCTCTCTGCTAAGTTAGTGTGTAATTCTGCTTGGTATTAACTGTTGCCCATGAGTCGTTCATCCTGAATTTTGACTCTTCTCTGCCAGCAGTTGTAGGAGCCTCCTGTATTGGAATTCCCTTTTATCTCATGGCTTGAATTAATTGATGAAAAACTCAAATATATTATAATATATGGACATAATAAACAATAGCATGTTTGGACAAGTTGCAAAATGCAATCATTTTTTGGAGAATAAATTAACTTATTGGGCAATACAAAGCATCATATCAGGTGTTTCACCTAACGGCATTTGGGCTATGTTCTTTTCCTTAACTAAAGTATGTGTCTGTGTGTGTATGTTATCTTTTTCTTTGATCTGATCTCCTTCATTATCCTTAATGGGATGCTGGCATTTTCAATTATTTTTTATTAACAAAAACAGAAATAATGATTTAGCAGTTGCTTGCAAGATGTTCTAATTTGGCAATGATGTCACTTGCCAGAGTTTCCTAGCTAGATTTGTGTATATGATATCTGAAGCCCGTCCTGGATGGTAAAGCATTTCTTGGAAACCTACGATCAAGTTTTTTTTTTTTGTGTTCTTAAAACTTGAATTTGTTATATTAAAATGTACATTGCTTGTACAGAGAGGCCGATATAAAGTCACAGTTCAATCTCATTTGTGTATCAACTTTTCTTGATCCTAGCGACGAGGATTTGTTTTGAGCAATTTCTTTGTGGTCTTAGGAAAATTTGATAAACTGAAAGGTGTGTGTTTGTTCCTGGTAATGATAGTTTGCATTGTCTTGAGAGAGAATATTTCAGTTTCTCATGTTTAAGAACTAAGGATGACTTTTTACTTTGTCATCTAAGAATGAAGAGCGAGCTGTGGATGGTTCGGCTGACAAGAGAAATACTGAAGCTTCCAGAGGCACCGTCTGTAGCATCAAAGGATAAAATCAGGGGATGGACTTCCACCAAAACCAACCAAGAAAAAGCTTCTAAAGCCAGGCGCCTCAGCATCTCATAAAACTTGTAATGGCGAAGGTTCATGATTTTCTTTGATTCATTTTGTGTGTTGCTTGCCTTATTTGGCAGATTTTTTATGGCTTGTCTAGAACTTCACATCCCATAAGCTTTTCTTTACCATCTTTATTAAAGTTTTTGAACTCTTTTATTTTTGTAGATTGGGTGTTCTTTCCGTAGTTTTTCTCGCCCTGTACTTCATGCAGCTGCACGAGTTGTCAGGAAATGGGAAAGAGTAGGCTGCCGCATATGACTGGGTGCCTATGATGTTGAGAAGGATTCAATTCAATACATACGCTGAAAAATATTGATTCTATTGATTCAGATCAAATGAAAGCCAACTGAAGTAATTTTAGGTGAAAACTAGGTATGTCTATGCTGCACTCTTTGCAAGAATGAAAAGTATTAGATCTACTTAAATTTGAAGTTCTTTCTGATTATACAGGTAACCCTTATGTCACTAAGCATCTCATAGTTGTTCTAGAATTTTGCAAACTTTTACATCTAAGTTTTGAGAATCTGGCCAGATCTAAATGGGAGTTTTGCATATTTATTGTTGACATAGATCTCAAATAATTGGAATTGCTCTCTTATTAGTACTGCTTATGGACCTATAGCATCTGAGATGTTTTTTTTTTCCATGGATTGATATTGTTTTCTCTAAATTTTGATTTCTACCTGCTGTCAATCCCACAGATGCCTTTTGCTCAAAATTTAATCTTCACTCTATTACTTGTACAATTTTGCATGAGATTTTTCTGGGTTTTCCTTCAATTTAAATTCAGGTTACCATGATTATTGAGTATATATGACTTTTTAATGCTTGATTGTGCTTAGTGTATTCAAGTGCAATGGCTAGGGTGATTTTGAACCTATAGGATGATGGATGGTGGTGTGGAGTAATGGTTTAAGTTATCTCCATAGTGATTGAGGGCCATGATTTTGAATCATGGAAATAAACCTCTATATAATTTATACAGGTAAAGTTATTCGATCAACCCATTTTATAGATAAGGACGAGTGCTTATGCGTAGCTAAACCCCTTTTATAGGTAAGAGTTGTCTCCATAGTGGTATGAGGGCCATTGTGTGAAACCAATAGGATTGCTATTAGAGATTATAAAGAAATTGATTTGAGATTTGCAATATAAAACTAAGTTTCACAAGTTTAGATGCTTAGACTTAAGACCATCATAATGATAAGACTATCAATTACAAGGATAGAATAATAATCACTTGAGAAGATCTCAATCAAAAGATAAACTTAAATATTGTAAAACAAGATATCCACACTTAAAAATAGAAAAGTCACTCGAGTTTTCCTCACTCAAGCTCGTCTAATAGGTTTGTGGAAAAGAACTTAGCAAGCCAAGCGATGCCACCAAAGTTGGAAGAACACCTATGGTAGTAGCCCAAAGAAAGTTCGCAAGAGGGAGAAGCGTGGGGGGTACCAAATGTTCCGCCGACTTCCGGATGTAGATTCTCTTCAATAGATGACGCCAACGTGTAATAATGTGTGATTGATGTAATCTTACGGAGTTTCACTTATGGATTGAGGTTGAAGAAGGTGGTTGATGAATAATCCACTAAGCTTTGATTGTCGTAGAGGAATCCAAATCCCGTCCGGATCGACCATGCACTAGTTAAGGGGTTGTCGATGGAGGGAGGCCTTCCTCTTCTTGGAGTGTAGTTCATTGAGGCAAGGAAGGTTTCAGAGGTGGGAGGCTAAGGGAGAGGGGTTTGCTTTTGGTGGAATTAGGGTTTGGTTTGAAGAGGGAAAGTAATACAAAATCTGAAATTGGTTTCAGATTTTAGTAAAATAGGAAAATAGAATTAAGAATTTGAAATTTGAATATCAATTCAAGTGGAGGGAGATTAATTAGAGAGAGGAGGGAATCCACAGGAGGGCGGCGGCGGCATGCATGGGTGGGGAGGATATTTGGGAAGTTAATGAGGATTCCTAATTCATGAAAAAGGTTAGGAAGGAATAACGAGGTCCAATCTAATTGCAAATTAATTAGATTCAATTTGAAATTTCTTAATTTAACGTGGTTAATTTTAGGAAAGTATTTAACACGTTCAAAATTTGAATTTCGAATAGAATGAAATCTTTCACAAATTATGTAGGCTAAATTAGGAAGGTCTTAATGAAGATTGAACTCAACATTAAGGAGGAGGGGGGGGGGGGAGGTGATGTGGCCGACCCATATGGAGGAGGGATTTGGGGGATTTAATTACTTTGAATTGTGGGCCCCAATCAAAATTAACTCAAAGGAGAAATCTGAAATTAATTTCAGTTTGGGGAATTAAGGAGTACCTAATTAGGGGAGGAAAATTGGGAGAGGTATAATCAAATCTTTTGAATTTGAATTTAAAAAATCCCTCCAAATTTGTCAGCATTCAAGCAATTGATAGAGGCTAGGGGCGATGAGGGGAGGATGACCGGCGGTATGGGGCTGTGGTAGGAGGCTGTGGTGGTGGCACCAAGGTGGGGAACGGGCGTAGGAGGGAGGGCGCCCAAGGGCCGGCGGTTATGGTGGTGCTCGGGTAGGGGAGATTGATAGGGGCGCGGTTGGAGCAGGGGTGGTGGTGGGAGGAGATGGGAGATAGGAAAGAGATAAGAAGAACAAGAATTAGACCGCGAACCTAGGATATCCACAACGGTTGATGGGTATTGCTTCACCCCACCAGGTCTCTCTCTCATGAACTCACTTAGAGATCAAGCAAAGAAAACTAAATTTCATTCAATATTCTCATCCCCTCTCATACAAGATGAGGACCTTTTATATAGGCCTCCAACAATTAGAAAAAAAAGACAAGAATGACCCTCGGGGCTACAACTCAAACACAAGATAATGGTACAATCGTCACAACTAATAAAATAAACACAAATTCAAAATAAAAATAAATACTTTGATCAGCCGTCGCTCTGCGTTGTTTCCGATGATAGACATTCCGAAATCTCCTACCTGATGTCCTCATCAGCCATGGGAGTTATGTTTAAAATTGCATATTCGGGTATTGAGGCGTTTTCATTCTGAGCGAGGCGTTAAGGCCTCAAGGAGTTTTGGGCGTAAGCCTCAAAATCAAAAGATTGCGTAAACTATAAAATAATATAATTTTTTTATATACTAATGAAGGTGAATAATATATAAAACTAAAAGCATAAGATATGAAGTGAAATCAAATATATCCCAATAATAAGAAACATGAAATATAGTTCAATTAAAATTCTTCTTTCCCAAATCCCAGTATTCTTTCATTAACATATAATTCAAATTTCAAAATAAATAGCAATGACATATCATAAGAACTTAGAAGTCATAAGCACTGTCATCACTAGGTTCTTCATTTGAATCATCATTGATGATGAACTGCTCTCTCCCCTTCTTCCTCTCCTTAGAGTCCAATGTTAGGCGTTTACTTCAAGATTTATGTAAGTTTAATTTAATATAGGTGAGGCGAGCGGGGGCCTCAAGGCAGGCCTCATAAAAAAAACTCGAGGCGTAAAGCATCGGGCGTTTTTTATTGATTGCGCAAAGGCAGCTCAAGCGAGCCTCGTATTGCGCAATTTTAAACCAAGGCCATGACTTTGACTCATCGAAATATCCTTTATGTAATTTATAGGTAAAGTATTTCTATCGCCCATTTTATAGAAAGATCGATGCCTAGATAAGATCGATTGCCTTAGCACTAGCTAAGCCTTTATATATAACATCATGCGCCTATGTGTATGTCATGTGGATTTGTGCATTTGATGTATTAACAAATGCAAATTAATGTAGGATGAATCCATAAACTAATGAGGATGAATCCAAACAATGTAGGATGATATAAAACTAATGTGAATGCAGAAGTATGTATGATACATTGACAATTCCTTATTTTACTTGCAAGGTAAATAGTGATGAACACACAACTACTATGAGCACCAATATAATAATAAGAATGTAGCAATGCTGATTTCTAATTCATAAGAAAGCAAAGAAGAAATGGAAGCTATGATGATCTAATCTATGATGGACTAAGGAAATTAGTGGCATGAATAGGGATAAGTATGAAAGTGACCTTTATGAATAGTTTGTTGTTGCAAAGATCACCTTATTTCTTTGAAGTCTTTTTCTAAGGTGGTGTCATTTTTCTTGTGTTGTCTTTTAGTTGAGTTGGTAAATATGAAAGAAGAGTAGATAAATGACAAAAAAAACTTCATTCAATACATAGCCATCCAATGGTGGGTGGGTGGGGGGGTGGGGTGGGGGTGGTGGGTGGGTGGGTGAAGAGTTTGTCAACTTAGTTTTGTGGTGTTAGGTGATCTAAAGGGTTCAAAATATGCTAATGGCTAGGATAAGGGATAAGGGTTAGGATAGCTCATTACTAAAGTCTATATAATCATCAATCAATGGCATAGGGGACATACACACAATGTCCAAAATGTAGAAAATGACCTACCAATCATAAACCAAAAGTATAAACATATTTTAAAAAGTAAACATGACCAAAATGGCCCCTTAAATCTTTATGAAGGACCAAATGGTCCCCAACTATTTAAATGTCAATTTGATCCCTCAACTCCTTAAAGAGGAATCAAAATAGTCTCATCATTGGACTATTTTTGGTTCATCTTAAGAAGTGAGGGATCAGAATAGTCCTTTAATATAGTTGATATTATTTTGGTCTTTCATAAATTGTCAATGGATCATTTTGGTCATTTTCTCCTGATATTGAACTGAGAGGATCTATTAAAAATAAAAGTTTAGAAAAGAAAAATGCAAAATAGACATGCCTATGTAGATGAGAACGAGACTTTAGGATGATGACATTTATGTTTTTGTGTATAACCTGATTTCAAGGCATTCTCCTCAGGAGATGAAGTACAATTTCTACTTATAGCAAATGCGATCGCAACGTGTCAGCACGTCAAAAGTAGCATGAATCTTCAAGTAAAAAATATCTTGCCAATGAACTAGGAACCTCTGAATGTTTCCATTTTATGCGTGAAGATTTGTTCTTCTAAAATTTGATTTGAATGATGGGGAATTAGGTAATAGTTTGGCAAAAGTGCAGAGAAGTAGGTATACTTCATATTAGTAACTATTTGTAGAGGAATAATAATATGTAGGGGCTTGGTTATTGTAATCATTAAGCTGGACACATTGAAATTGAAGAAATCTATACATCTATAAGAAATCCATCTCATAAGCATTATCTTTTTTCCTTGACAACTCTGCATAGATCAAATTTCTTGAAGGTTAACTCCTCAAGGTTACAAATTAAAAATTTGTTTTGTCTAAGTGTCTAACTTAAAATTAAGTCTTTCTTAATTCTATATATCATGTCGATGTATCACATTAGCTTTATACTTGTCATAACTGAAAGTTAATTTTTGTTGAATTTTTGATGTAATGCATGTTTAGTTTTTGGCTCTTAAAATATGATGCAAATGCACTGTACATGTTTGAAACATACATGTCAATAAGATGAATTGGCTTTCTTGGCTCATGCCCAGTGACACATGAAATGACTTATACCAATTAATTATTAACATAACTGTTATAGATAAACTTTGCGGAGGGAAGAAAATGAGCCGACTTGTGCTATGGTTTACACTAAGCACCTAAGCTGATCTGTAAGCCCTATTGATATTTTTAGTTTGACCAATAGTTTTGTTGAGTGATTGTGAAAATATTATTTTTGTGCAAATTTTTCCACAGATTTTTCACAAATAGCTCATAAATTTAATCAAGATTATAACTAATCATTTTAGGATCCCATACGAACAAACTTTTTTGCAAAAGACTATAGATGTTATATGGAAACGCATCAACATCTTATAACATAGGATTAAGCAGTGCTTAAAAATCGGACCGGACCGGCCGGTTCGAACGGTTCAACGTGAGAACCGGTCACAAGCCGGTTCCGATTCAGCCCTAAAAACCGCTTCTGCAACGAACGGACTGAACCGGTCAGAACCGGTAGAACCCGGTTCAACGGAGATCGCGGTGAACCAATCCGGTATTTTTTGAACGGTCGGTTCAAATCTCACAAATTTAAGTTTTTTTTAATAATAAATTAATATATATTAAAAATATTTAATATAAAGTTAAATACATTTTATATAATAAGCATTTTGTCCTCAAAGCATCATGAAACACTTCACATGACCTCCCCATTGGCTCTCTTTAATGCAATGAATCTAAATATGCTATATAAATAATAGCAAGAAAGTGTTTCTAAGGGATGTGAGACTAAAAAAAAGAGATGAGTGTATGAGTTCATAGCATATATAATGGGTATAAAACCTATTTTTTAACAAATTTTTTAATTAATTATATTTTTAGTGTAGTGATAATTATTTATTAGTTAACGATAAAAATTTTAATTTATTTTTACATACTAAAAAATAATTATCATTAATAATTTTATTTTATTTATTAATGTTTTAGATATAAATTTATAAAATAACTTTTGTATACGAATATATCAAAACATTATTAAAATATTTTATCATATAATATAAAATAAGAATAATTTATATTAAATTTATAAATTTATGTTATAATTAAATTTTTATTAAATATGTAACATAAATTAATAATAATTATAATATAAATTATATGGTTATATATAAATTTAATTTAAAATTTGAAAAATATTCAAATTTAAATATTTATTTTTATTAGTGTTAAATTCTTATAATTATGAGATTTATTTTTTTTAGCTTTTATGTGAGATTTTAAAATAATATTTTACTTAATTATATAAGTTTTTATGTTTCATAGTTTTTTTTAGTTTAACTTTTTATCTCATACTTTGAATGTAACAATTATTTTTATGTTAATTGTATTAAAATTAAATATACTTATTATTTATTACGTCATCCGGTTCGACCCGGTTAGACCGTAAACGGTCGAACCTGTGAACTCTCCTTGTTTTGGTTCGTTGTCCGGTCCGGTTTTCAAACCTTGGGATTAAGTGTCATTTAGAAAATCTATCAAGGACTACCAGGATGTAGGCAAAGTTCTGCATAAAGCAGGATGACTTAGCATTTATTATTGTGATTTTTCCAAAGTTTTAGGGAATATGATGTGTGTGTATAAGCAATGTTATGTTTGTCACTCTTTGTGGTCCAACTGATGACTTCAGTTGACAACTTGAGCTTAACCATCTTGAGGTTAGGCTAAAAGGACCTATCCTCCTCTATCATGGTTATCTTATCATGTACCAGTGGTGATTTGATGCACCTCCTCGTTGCATTCCTCAATGAGGTAATATCAAAGTGAGGAATTTAAGATTCAAAGATGCGCTCTTTGAAATAGTTAGTCATCTTGTTTCTTGTTAGAATCGAGAAATAGGACATATAAAAACAATACTTTAAATTTAATGTAATTCTTTGTTTTTTGGGTAAATTGCATTGGATCTTATCAAATTAAATGCCTTACGCTCCAGTCTATATCAATGTGTGCATCTACATAGGGGTATGATAGGAATACTTGAGTTCGCAAGCAATCCTATCTCTATTGGTGAAAATAGCGAGAGAATGCGAAATCTGGGCGAAAACAGCCCAAAACGATAGGTTGGGAGAAGAGAAATAAGCCAAAACAAATACCAGCAAGATACAATTGATCCTCAATTCGAGAGGAGGATCGTTCTCTCCCAATCTGTAGACAAAGTGCCTAGAGCTCAAGACGTCAAATAAAACTTCAAGAGAAACAAATCAAAGCATCCAAACTAACCCTAGAACAAATCCCCCCTGTTAAACAATTAGTTTCCTAATCCAAACCTAATTCAAAATCTCTCTCATTCAAAAATTCCTCTCTCCCTAGCCGCCCAATCCTCCTTCCTCAATTGTTCCAAGCGGCACCAACGTGGGCGGAATTCAAAGGGGGCGGACACTTGTTCCCATCCTGTAGTAACGAGCCGGCCTCTGTGCTGGCTCCTGGGCCGGTTCAGGATGAACTGGCCTTCAGGGTATAACAACTTTGTTCTTAGCGCTATAGTTGTGTTAAGAACAAAAGTTACTCATGAACAAATTAGAACCAATTTTGTATTGTGATGAGCATCTCACTGAGCTTTTTTGAGTTGTTGGGAGCTTCATGATTAGAGTAGATCACAAAATCACATGAGAAGAGATAATGTCCACAACAGTGCAGAGTCTGAATGATATTGTAATCATTGTGTGTCATTCATTTCTTGCCAAAGAAAGTGATCAAGTACCCCCCACCTAATTGAGGATATCGCTAACGAAAAACTCTAGAGGCATGCTGATACTCAAATATCTTGTGAAATCTAGTAATTTCAATTGTCTGACTTGTTAGAAGCTTTTTAAGTTTTAGAAAATGCATTAGAGATTGCTTTGTTTAATGAAATTCATCTTTCTTGAGACAGTGGGTGCTCGAGCCATAACGACGCTTGTCCACAATGAATCTTTGATAGAAGATGGATAACCCTTGAAAATCTATGATTATTTTGAATAGCGGTTGTTGGCCACTCGTAATTTATGAATACCTTAATCTTGTTGAGATTAATGTAAACAATTGTAAGAAATAAATACTTATTAAAAATACTAAAGATGCCTATAATAAGCACTTCTTTCAGATGAACATATAATTTTTTTCCGAAGCGCTAAAAAACCTATTGCAAGTGATGCACATGTCATCCTTAGCATAATAAAATCAGAATGTCATCAAATAGATGATTTAAAAATCTCCCTATAAAAGATGGGTAAGATCACCCCATACTCATATGAATGTACTAGTAGGGACATTTGGTTATGGGAAATGGCAATCACCAACTTCATAATATCATTCTTTGTTTTAAAGGTTGCTTTCCATTCATATTCCTTTATACATGTGGATTTGGTGGTATTTGCTTCTCAACTTGATATTAGATAGATGGCATCCACCTCCATCATATCTAACATATCATCAGGTTGAGGTATAGGAAACTTATAATATTTTTCATCAAGATGCATATACAACTATAGTACATAGCAATAGACAGGGCTACAACACAGAACAATAAAAATTAGTCATAACTATATAAAAATTTTGGATCTCCAAGGGTACGATAGGGATGCCTATTTGCAAGAATCCAATGTAACATATCTTCTTAGTTTTGGTTGTGTTGTTTGAACCATTTAAAGGTCCTAACTGATCTTTTTTATTTCATTTTGGGATAAATTTTAAATTTTTTACTCTTTTCTTTTTTCTATAAAGATTGAACCTTCATTACAAATGAGACATTTACCTTGACATCAGGTTATCTTTTAATTCTCCCTTGATTTATTATTTTCTTGATTTAATTTATGTTAATTTTTATAACTTGAACTCAATCATTAACTTAAATTAGAGCACAACATCTAACATCATAATATAAAAAACAAAATCTATCACAATCATTAGAGAAATTGACTTGCAAAGAAACATTGCATTTTAAAAGCATTACTACAGGCACAGTGATTTACATCAAAATACAATAGTTTGAAATTTATACATAAACTCTAAGAATACCATACATAATATTTTTTAAGATATCTCTGATTTATGGAGGCATTGGATGGGAGTCTTCACCATCCACCAATATGTAAGATACAACCTCATAAATCCTCTCAATTTTAAAGGAAGTTTTCCAAGTACGATCAAATTTCCCCTTCTTGATGGTGGGTAGCTTTAGGGTGTCATAAGATCAAAAACAAGCTCTCTAGCAACAAAAGTACTTGATTTGATAATTTTTTTTTATGTTGTATGAGTTTGATAAATTTTTAGATTTTGTTGGGCTTGTAACTGGACCTCATTTATGTATCAAGATCATCAAGCCTTAATAAGGTATTTTGATCATTATTGATTTTAAAGACACCTCAAAGAGAAGGAAGCTCTACTTCCATGGAAGGATTGCCTCTAACCTGAATGATTGTGCATATGGAGAAGATTGTATAGGTGTCCTATGCATAGCATGATATGCGTACAAAGCTTCAATCATTTTTTGATGTTGTTCCCTGTTATTGGTTGTTAAGATATTCTTAAGGAGATTACTAATATTATTGAATGCCTTAGCTAGATCATTTGTCACGGGAAATGAATGGTTGAATACATCCCATTAATATTATGCCACCGGCTAATCTATATATTTTAGTGTTTTAAGGCTATGACATTGTCAGAAGTAATTTGATGAGGCATGACAAAATGATGGACAACTTGGTCTCTAAATAATTTTAATACATTGCCGTTGTTAGTCTTTTCTAAAGGGGAAACTTCTACTCACTTAGAAAAGAATCATGTGATAGTTAAAACAAATATAACTCTCTTAGAAAAAGGAGGGTCGATAGGACCCACGATATTGATCCCCCAGTATTTAAAAGGTCATGATACTATAATGGAGTACAACTAATTTGAAGGGTGAAGCATGATTGTATTATAAATTAGACGTTGATGATAATTTCTTAGCAAAGTCAATACAATCTGCAATCATGGTTGGCCAAAAACCTAACCTTTTGATTTGCAATTTTATTTTGGAATCAAATTAGTGAGCTCCACACAAAATTTCATGCATCTATCTCATCATCTTACGGGCCTTATCATCATAGAGATAATGTAAATATATTTTGTCAAATGAGCGATTATATAAGATATTGTTTATAATAATGAACGACAATACTCGCTTTTATATTTAAGATGCTATAGAGCAATCATAAGGGAGTTTCCCTTTGATTAATTAATCAATAAGACTTTGATGCCAATTATAAATTTATTCCACTAATGCAAACATACTAGAGGCCTTACTATTATAACATTTAGGAACTATAACTAGAGTAACGCTAGGAATATTTTCAAGCGAAGTCACAACTCTTTGATGATATATGAGAATGTCAAGTTTTAAAACCTTATATAACACTGCAACTTGATTTATGATTAATTTGAAATCATCAAATATTTTGTTCATTTTGATCCTCATTTGGATTACCAATTCTAAACCCATAATTAGAGCATCATACTCTACTCTATTGTTACTGTGATGATCAGTCAAGCTATAAGGGCTCATTCTCAAGCCAAGCCAATTGGATTGTTAAAATTTTTTAAAATTTCTGTGCTGTATAGCAACAAGTCCATGTTGGGCTCATTGTGAAGTCAAGCCCAACTTGGATTACGGATGGGCCTTAGTTAGCAGGAGATGGGATCGTTGGCAGGGCACCTTGCGATGTCCCTCGTTCCTCTACCGTCTGCAAGCACTCTAAGCTCTTCTTCCTACCCGTTCCCAGTCGTCTCTCTCTTCCATCACCAATGAGAGGAAAAACTCCGGAGTAATACGTCGCCGGCTCAACCATCGAGCTTGCTTACCTGAGGAGATTGAAAGCCCTAAATACTTCGTTTCCTCCTCGCCATGGCCACCGGCCAGGACTCCGGAACGACGTTGATGGATCTTATTACCTCGGATCCGGCTGCCTGTCCGCCAAGTTCCTCACCGGCGGCGGCCCCAACGACGCTTGGTAAGCCGGTGAACGCGGATCGCAAGCAGAGGAAGGTTACCTTGAGCCAGATCCAGAACGACACCATTTCGGCTGCGAAGGCTTTGAATCCCGTCAAGGTTCTTCCGCAAAGGCAGAGGAAGAAGGTTGATTATTTCTTTTGTTTCTTTTTTGATTATTTGTTGCAGTACAGAACCACAATTGTTCTGTATGCCTTGTCAAAATTTGGTTATCAGCACATAGAAGATAGGTTAGATCACAAGCAATGTCGATTCTATCAGTCACCTCAATAGCTTAACGTAGCTTGTTTGGACTGCAACTGATTTGCTATAAGGGATGTAGGGATCTCTCTTTTGTCAAAGCAATGGCTAAGATATAAACCTTCAGTAGTAGTTAAGATAAAAATGAGAGAACCTACTAATGGCATCGATGGTTAACTTGCAGCTTCCAGTTTCTTATGCTCAGTTAGCGAGGAGTATTCATGAATTTGCTGCCACGGCAGATCAGGTTTCATTTTACCCATTCATGTTTATATGGCACTGTTTATATTATCTAGTTTTCCCAAGGATTTAGTGCTAATTTCACTGAAATTTTATATTTCAGAAAAGTTCACAGAGGAAGTTAGTTCATCATGTGTTTCCAAAACTTGCTGTGTACAACTCAGTGGACCCTTCTTTAGCGCCATCTCTCCTCATGGTATGGGCTTTATTTCCTTCAGTTTGAACTTCATAAGTCCCATAACGATGTAACTCTATACAAAATATTTTTCATAAACCATTAATTGGCATTATGCATTCTGGTGGGTGTGTGTTTGGAGAAAAGGTTTTTTTTGGGGTGTGGAGCTGAAGTAGAATATAAGCTAAACAATGGAGAGTATAACAGAGGAAAATCGAACATAAAATCTAAGTACATTCAACCTTCTACATTTCTACTTTAACTGTGAGTTCAATGGCTTATTAACTATAGGTCTTTAATGTATAAACTTGCTGAGGCATTATGCATTCTGGTGGGTGTGTGTTTGGAGAAAAGGTTTTTTTTTGGGGTGTGGAGCTGAAGTAGAATATAAGCTAAACAATGGAGAGTATAACAGAGGAAAGTCGAACATAAAATCTAAGTACATTCAACCTTCTACATTTCTACTTTAACTGTGAGTTCAATGGCTTATTAACTATAGGTCTTTAATGGATAAACTTGCTGATTGCAGTGTGTTGATCTTGAAATTAGAAGATTTTTTTTTTCCCACATGCTATACAGACTAAGGATTTTGAATATAATCAAATAGAGTTGTGGCAGTTTTGTGACTTAATTACCTCCTTTTTCTGGGAATTAAAGCATTCCCAATTTGTCGGGCTTATTGATTATTAAAATTTTCTTTGTGTATTTGCAGCTTCTTCAGCAATGTGAGGATAGGAATGTCTTGCGATATGTTTATTACTACTTGGCTAGAATTTTGGCAGATAGTGGCGCACAAGGCTTAAGTGCAGCGGGTGGAATCCCTACTCCAAATTGGGATGCACTTGCTGATATTGATGCTGTAGGAGGTGTCACTAGAGCAGATGTTGAGCCAAGAATTGTGGGGCAGCTTAGTTCTGAGGCCTTGAATACTGAAATTGAATGTATTGTACATCTTATTTTTGCTATCAACATATATTTATTTGTAGATTATTTTTTTAGATAGAAATTTTGCTTGAATTGATTTTGAATTTGATGGACTTAGAAGTTTTTTTATCAGCTTGAAGAAATAAAAAGCCAAAAAATTGAATTAATTAGGGTAAATGTTGTATAAAATACAACTGAAATATTTGAAATATTGAGGATCTTTAAACCATGGAAGCAATAGAGAAATGAAGTTTTGAAAATTTGAGAAAGCAAATAACAAATTTACCATTTTACGGTAGATATTTCCTTATCAATTTGATATTGATTATCATGAAGACTGGCATGCTATTTGAATCAAACAAGATTGATTAAATTCTAGCCTTTGATTGTACTATGATGCTTTAACTTGTTGCACACTTCCGAATGAAATGTTGTTGGACATGAGCATTTTGTTTACTTTTAGAAGTGACTTATGTTAAGAAATGTAGAGGTATTAGATATGACTTATGTTAAGAAAGTAGAGGTATTAGATATGACTTATGTTAAGAAAGGTAGAGGTAGATCTAAAAAAACTTGGTTAGAAAATATTAGAAATGATATTTCTTTATTAAATTTAAACGAGAATTTGACTTTTAACAAGACAATGGAGAAAAAATGATTTATATAGCCAACCCCATGTAGTGGGACAAAGGCTTGATTTGTTGTTGTTGTTGTTTGTTCATTAAATGCTATTTAATTTATTCCCTTTAATATAAATTCGCACTCTATCCTTTCTAGTTTCTTCACACATCTATCTTATATTCTCATATATGTCATATTTAATTTTGCTTTGTATGACTTCTTTATTACTTGATACTTAGATCCATATAGCGTAGCTAATGTATTTATCTTTACTTTAATATTATCTTATTAAATATAGTTTTCTGAGACAATTCTCCATAATAAAACAGCCTAAACTCTCAAAGTTATGTTATTGGCATACCTTTTTTCTTTTTAGAATAGATCTAGATTACTTGAACTTATCACACTTAGGTATCACTTTATATTATGACAGTATTTGATTAATAATTAACAATTTTAAGTTCACTTAAAGTGTATATCTTTTTTTTAGCTTGTCTTATTGATTCTAAGCTTGTTATCTTATTAATATTTTTTTCATTGTTTTAACTTTTTTTTACTAATTTTAAAAAATGTTTTATGTTATCAACTATTATATGCAAATAACATACATCTTAGTGTCTCCATAGCCAATACAAAAGGAATGGCCTTTATTTTGATCATTAATGTAGTTCAATGGTGATTAAAAATTGTCCAGCTACTCCATAACTAGTACTTCACTTCACCATGATTTTTTTAATTAACTTTATCGTACATTTCTGTCACATTTATCAAAGATTTATTGGTGGGAGTGTGGGACTAATTGAAAAAAAAAAAACCTGGTCACGCTGTTAATGGATTGTAGGATGAGATAGTGGCTGCTTGGTTGCTGTAGTTAGACTGATTTATGTCATTGATGTCTTGCATCCTTTGATTACACGCCTATGCAGATTACATAACATTTACCTTCAGTCGCATACTGTTTAATTTTTTAAATTCTTTTGTCAGTGATATTTTTAGTATTTCTTTTCTTTGTAACGATGTTTGCTTCTTTGGAAGTTCATGCGCGCCGGCTCGCAGCTTTGAAGGCTCTTAGTTCTGCCTCATTCAGCAGTTCTGATATACTGGACAAGCTTATGAAATTGTTTTTGGCATTCTAGAAAAGGTTTGCTCTGAGCTTATTGATTTGGAAATTCATCTAGCTGCATTGATGAAAAATACTGCCCAGTATTTTATTTTATTTTTCCTTGAACTTTTGATTATCCATCACTCCCCCCTGTCCCATACTTTTTATTTGCCACAACTCTAGTTTTCATGAATGTTATTTTCATGATTTTCCAGGTTGGCGATGCCAAGCAAAAACGTAAGAAAGGCATCTTTAACCGGCCAGGTGGTGATAAGGAGGTATCACAAAACATTTTTACTTTTTAAATTTCAAGAAGATGGAACTTGATAGTGCTCCTTCATGTGCAGGCTATTTGTTTGTTTGAGTATAATGTTTTTCCATATGTATCATGATTTTAGTAACAATATGATGGAAGCATATCAAGTTTCAGCATTTATCAATAGAATTTATTTAGTTGTTCTCATTAATTGCTTTAAAAATATCTCTCCTATTTGAATAATGTCATGTGTAATAGTATGCATGAAGGTATCTCACCTTTAATGTCTTTGTCATTATTTTCATAACCTTCATAAAATGATACAAATATAATGCTGATCTTTGATGTAACCTTATGGTGATTGAAAACTTATTAGACCATTCAACAACTTTTTTGTGCTTGTAACTACTTCGTTTAAATATAACTCCAATATAGCTTTGTAATTCAAAATTTTTTTAGATCAATAAAAATCACATGACGATCTATTTAGAATTCCGCCTTCATTGTCGATCTTGCATAAAGCCGCATTGATTCTTTAATATTGATTCAATATTTCTCAACCTTTATTCTAATACTCTCTCCATAATATCATTATATGACTTTCATACTCAATTCCTCGATAATCATCATAATTTTTCAAATCTCTTTATTCTTAAAATATTGTTACCATAATTTTTTTCCAATCATTTTAATCCTTTTGGCGTGAAAAGGTTGGAGTAGCTCTAGTGGCAGATAAGATTAGAGAGTCACCTTAGATGGTTTGTTCACATAAAACGTTAGCCTTCCAATGACCCTCTGAGGAGAGTAGTTGTATTATATATGGCTTATGTTAAGACAGGTAGAGGTAGACTAAAAAGGCTTGGTTAGAAAGCATTAAAAATGTCATTTCTTTATTATATTTAAATGAGAATTTGATTCTTAATAAGACACAATGGAGAAAAATAATTCATGTAATCGACCCCACATAGTGGGATAAAGGCTTGTTGTTGTTGTGGCCTTTTGGGTTTCTTTTCAATGATTTGATTTGCTAATCATGCTCTTTATAAAATCCTCCATTTTTTTTTTTTTTAGCATAAAATCACATTGATTCTCTAATACTGATTCAATGTTTCTCAACCATTATTCTATTAACAACCATCCCCCCTATGACTTGAAGGTTCAATTCATCTATAATTATAATAATTTTTAGTATTCTTATTCTTAAATATTGGTACCATATTATTTCTTTTTCAATTTATTGAATCCTTTGTCTTCGAAGTTTCTTTTTAAAGATTTGTTGATCATGCTCTCCAATAGATCGTGTAACTCTGTAAAATTAATTAGGTTTCTCTTCTGAATTTGAAGGCATCTTCTTCATTGCTAGCTTCAACTAACTTTTTATGTAATTTGTAGATTTGATAATTTAATTCTTTTCTCTTTGTAGGAATTCTTTTCTTTAAAACTCTCCGCTATAATTTCACAAATGAGTGCCTTTTTATGTTTTCTTCTTTAAATAATATCATAATATTTTCGCTCTTAATGGCTGAAGCAGTCAGGTTCTCATGATCTTCAGTCTCTTACTTTAACCTTTTTTTTTTTTTGCACTTTCCTCCCTTTTAATTACCTAAATACCAAATCAAATGTTGATTATATGGATCACGCAGTTGGCTTGCCATCCAATTTTTTTTAGTAGTTATAGCTTCTATATTTGGGGTTACGGCTGGAAAACATGTAATGCCTGTTACCTGATATACAAAGAAATGGTAGGCGCTCATTATAAGTTAGTCCTTTTGAAGACAAGATTGCCATCCTTTACATGGTTCATGGTTGCCTTGTTGGCGAAATACATGTATATGAGAGTATTTGTCATGATCTTTCAGTTTGAAGCTTTAGTGCTGACTATCAATATTATTAGAAATATATGAGGATGGAAAATTCATTTGTTACTATAGCTGAGTTTGAGCAACAGACTTGGTGATATGTTGGAAAAATGCTATTTTTTGGTCTGTTCAGCATTTTTTTTCAGTGTCTTAATGGGATGTCTGATTCTATATTTGCAGGCTAATATTCAGAACAATTTGCAATATGCTGCTATTAGTGCCTTGAGAAGGCTTCCTCTCGATCCCGGAAATCCAGCATTCTTGCACAGAGCTATACAAGGGTAGGAAGATATCTTGTTCCAATTCTATTGTCAGATGCATGATACTTTCGTTGTCCTTGAAGTTTCATTTCTTGTCATTGGTTTACTAAGTCTTCATATCCCTCATTCTTATATCAAAAGAAGTTGAGAATTGCATTTTCATATTCGCTAATTAAAAAAAATGGAATAGCTGATATTCTGAATGGGGACAAACAAGTCTTATCTTCTGGTTGTAGGGATAGGCTTTTACACAAGCGGGGAACCATTGTGAAAAATAGTAAATTCGATAAAACCTTGAATTATATTAGCTCAAATTGTTCCAACTATGAAATTGTATTTAACCGGATCACCCAACTGTACTAGCACCTTTCAATAATACCACACAATGGTACTCCCTCACTCCCAAAAGAAACCTACCCGCAGTTACCCCCATCCAGCAATGAGCTTTTCCGACCACTAGCCATGGTAAAATGCAGAAATGTTATTGGATTAGGGTGTTATAATAGAAACCTATAGGATTGTGGTGGTAGGTTATTCACCTATTGGAGTGTAGCTACTATTTGAGGGGATTTATTTAGTGGTTGGGTTACAGTAATTTCTTTTATATTGATGGATCAAAATGATTACATTCTTTTTCCATTGGAGGTGATTTAGTTAGTGATGGTCCTAAGTATAATGTGAGGAATATCATTTTTTTGAAGATTTACATTTTTTTGTGTTATAATGGATTTATTTTCTTAAGCTCCATCATCAGCCCTGATGCCTTAACCCAACTATTTTGGATTTGGTGTTATGAATTCTCATTTTTCATTCGTTTTTATTTTGTTATTTGAGGTGTTAACCTATTCATCACAAATCATTTGAACCACTTATACTCATGTAATCTTATGTTTAGACATTCTCTTTCTAATTATATGTTAATTTTATCAATTCATCAAATGGGTGCATTTTCTCCCATAATTAAGGTCCAAAAGGCCCAAATTTATTTTCAATCATCTTATCTTTAAAAGATTTTCCTTAATTTATCCTTCCTAATTTTGTCACATCTATCTTAACATTCTTATTTTAGCCACACTCTAGTTAGATATCAACAACTTTTTTACAAAAGAACATTCGAATCCATATAATATTGCCGGCCTTGTTGTTGTTTTATAATATTTTGTGAGCATGTGTCCCTTGATGGTCAAGTGAAGATGTCTACTGCTATAGGTGATGATAGGAGAGAGTTGTTTGTTCAAAACTATCTACATTGGCACATATTAAGATATATCATTATGGCATTTACGATTAATTTTGTTCATCTTTTCTTTCATTTTTTGCAACGGCTATGTTACTCAGAGTAATCTTCTTAGTTCTTGCATTTTTTTGTCACAAGTGTCCTGCTTAAAAATACTTCTGTTGGTTAGTTTGTGTTTGATTGTTTTCACCATGAAATACCCAATATGAGCATGTTTTTCTCTTGTCAAGTGTGTTCACCTTTTTACCTGTGGAGTTTTTGATATGCAGAATTCAATTTTAACGGTTCTATAGAAGCAGATGACTGATCAAAATCATCTTCGTTTCCACGTTGCTAAATCTCTTGAATTACCTAAATAAGTCTGCATTTATAATTACTTGTAGCCTGCTTTCGAACTAGTGAATTATTTATATATTGACAATAGGGTAGTGCGTCTGATGTATTCAGGCTTTTTTACTATGTACAGTACTTCTGAATTCGTTCTAGGAGATTCTCACCTTCATTAATTTTACTGTGCAATCATTGTAGGGTTTCATTCACGGATCCAGTTGCAGTGAGGCATTCTTTGGCCATCATCTCTGATATAGCCATGAGAGATCCTTATTCTGTAGCTATGGCTTTGGGTCAGTCTATTTTTTATATGATTACATTCCACATTATTTATCACAATCAGTACTTCAACTTTCATTTATTACTCCTAAGTTCATTCTTGCATTGGGCATGGATGTTGAAGAACAGTGCAGTGTGAAAAATCCTCATCACCCATCTGTCTTTCACATGATCCAGTAAATTTATGCCAGGTTATTTGTGTTATATTTCGCTCATAAGCTAACATGTTTCATATTTCCTCTTATTTTGCAGGAAAGCTTGCACAACCTGGAGGTATATTTCTTTTCCTTTTTGTGTAGCTATTCTTATTGTAGTAAGATTTAGTATTAAAACTCATGCCTCTTCTCTGACATTTTTGCAACCACAATCCGTTATCCCTTTCTTCAGCATCTGATTTCTGTATATTTGAAAGTATTGCTATATGAAAGTGAAAATTAGTTGTTTAATTTTATGATTCTGCAACGGGTTTTGGATTATGTGGTAGAGACATGTACCTTTTTTCTTCTTTTTTACTTATTCTCTTTGCTTTTTTTGGTTCTTTTACAGTTTACTATTTTCTTACCCTCTTTGTAGCAGAAGATGATTTATAGTCTTAGAGAAACTTTGTTCTGCTACTGAAATTCTCTTCCCCTATTATGCTTGCCTTCTCCCTTTTTCCTCCATAAAACTGAACTGAATTTACTCATTTCCTAGGAAAAGTGTTGTTCTATTGTCATCAGACTTCATTTTGCTGGTTCATCCCAGTGCCTTTTTCTAACAGAATGCTTTCTTCATTTCTTCTTCTTTGCAGCTTGCCAAGTTGCATTGTTTCTGGTTATTTGTAACTTAGTCTACGTCATTGCCCATGTCCTAGTTATATTATAAATAAATTCATCTTGCTGTCCATAATCTTTCGTTTTGTGCTTTCATGTTCTAAAATTCAGTTACCATTGAGGCTTAGTTAGATTATCTCTGTTCAGTTGTTCCACATATTTCATTAGATTGTTACCTTCACTTAATTGTGTTAATAAATGACTTAATCTGATAAGCTGAGTCAAATATGACTTGAAAATTTGAGGTTTGAGTAATCCGATTATTATTTGAGTTGAGTTTGGGTTTGAAATCTTGACTAAATTAATTTTTTGGTTGTTTGGGTAGACCTGAAAGTCCAAATTTAACTTGAAATTGAAATTCGAGTTTTGGATAAACGGGTTAGTTTCTGAAAACGGGTTGTATTTGGATGAAACATGTCATGTTGATCTAAAAAAATTGCATGATCTATATAATAATATGTCAAATAGGTTGAGTAGAGTCAATGTTGTGCTAAACATTTTAACTCATACGAGAAAAAGGTTGGGTTGGGGTCAAACATTTTTTGGGTTGGGTCAACTTAAGGTCAAACCTAAATATGACCCGTCAACTCAAATTGACACCCCTACCTTTGTTATTAGATTTTCTCTTGTTGGCCTCAATTGAGTAGTCCAAATTGGCTCTATGTTGGTTAGGCTTTAGTTCTAGGAATAGGGCTTATCCGGCATAAAGTTTGTTTGGCTTGGACGTAATATAGTTGTGTTTGGTGCAACATATGTTCCACATTATCTGAATATGTGTTGCCATGAAACATTTCTTAGCTAATTTTGAATGTGCAACTACCAATGGAGTATTTTGATGTTGAAGTTTGCTTGAGATTTTCTCGGGATTTGCTCATCTGGTGTATGGAATCTTGATTTGGGTGTGAAGTATTACAAATTTATCAGCCTACACGTTGGGATCTCAAATCTCTGGTCGATTTTCAGTTGGCAAGTGAAGATATATCTCTCGCTATTTTTTTTTTTTTGAGAGTATGCATATGATAGTGATTAATGATTTTATTAGTTTTTCATGCATATAGTTGGGCCGCAGGTTAGGAACCTTTCAATTTATGTTTATCTCATGTGAGACCTGATGACATGAAAGCTAAATCTCTTAGTTTTCTCTGTGAATTGGTATCAATAGCAGGTTGCTTATGCATACTTCTCTAGAGGTAGCAACATGGATCGATTGATGAGATTTTGGAGGACAAGCGATAACAATTAGGTAACATGGCCAGCTTTTTCTTAGAGCTATGTGTTGTTGTGTGACTTAAACTTATATTTGAGGCATTCTTGGGCTTCTTTATGAAAGTTTAGTGTACTATGGTAAGGTCTAGTGAGTGTTGCATGAAAGGATTATTTAATTAAACCATATAAATCTTAGTGTCTCGGTGGTGCTTAATCTCTTATTCTCTTTTGTGATTGCTTTCTGGTTCATTATATTCATTTTTGGTTAAAGTTCATGCATAAAGGTTATGCACTTTTCTTAACAAGTGATCTATGAAAGATTAATGAGAAACAAAATAGTCATGAAGTGAGATTGGAGTAATTTAATGAGTCAAATAGTTTTGTGCTTTGGAGTTTGAAGATGTGGTGCTCTAATCCAACCCAAAATTTGAAAGGAACTCATGGGGTGTGTGCATATGCTTGAGACCATGAGTGAAGAAGATAAGGCATAGATGAATGAAAATGTTCTCTCAATGATTTAGTTATTGATGGGGTTGACTGAAAATGTTCTCTCAATTCAAGGATTTTGTGGAATTCATTTAATTGTGCTAGGCGATTTCAAAAGAAAGTCTCTTAAAGAGACCTACATGTTTGTTTTTTTTAATTTTAGGTGAAAGATGAAATTACATTTTTTGGCTAGGTGATGAATTTAGAGTTTGGGTCTAGATAAAAAACTCTCTTAGTTAATTGGATAAAGTAGGCGCCTAGGCGGGCCATGACTTTGAGGCCAAAGGAGAGGATATGTCTTATTTGATTGGGTCAAATGAGTAACATTGGCTTTGACGCCAAAAGAAAGATAACTCCGGTCTAATTGGGGTCAAATAAGAAAGACTACTAGGATTTGGTCCTAGTAGTCTCTTGGTTTGAAGTGGGTTCATAGAAAATGTATTCACTCACTTGGTTATTGGTTAAAGAAAATGAAGACCTTTGTTTCATGAGCTTTGATCCAATGAAACACAAGAACCCTATAGCTTTGAGGCTAAGATAAGGAAGTTATGTGATTTTTATTGCGCATAAAAAAATTGGGATATTTGTTTGAAGTGGGTTCAAACAAATATATAAGGAATAAACATTTCGACTTCTAGAGAAAACCAAAGAGAATGTCCCAAATTTAGAAATTTTAGGGATGAGCTTCTTTCATTTAATTTGGTAAAATGAATAATGCATGCTAGGTATGGAGTTCTATGCAAAAGATTGGGGATTGCTTAACTTTAAGGTCAAACAAATAAAAAAAAAATTCTAGATTTTGGCTCTAGAATAATTTAAGGTCATTTGTAAACCTCCATGTAAGATTTTGAAAGAGCATTATGACAAAGAGCCTGAATTAGAAAAGTTTAGATTGGAGTTGGTCCAATCCAAACCAAGGCAAACCAAGAAAGGCCTAAGGATTATCTTAAGGTTGCTTGACCTCTAGAAGGGTCCTAGACAGATGCTAAGTTTCTTTTGAAACTCATTAAAAGGTCTTATGAAACGTTTAAGTGGAGTTATGAAGAACACTGAGCAAGATAAATCCTTGAGCTAGTCTTTTCTAACACTGTTGCGCCTTAACTGTTTAGCTTCTTAAATGAGGTCCACTTGTGCACATTTTCTCAATCCTGGCCTCTTTCTGCTTGTCATCATCTCTCTGAATATTTTTAACTAAAGTTTAACATAGATGCACATCTTTCAGGCTTGGGAACTTGAGAAAGGGTTTTTTAGCATTGGGGAGCTAGTGTAAGCATAACCCATGCTTGAACTGGTTTAGCCCTGGGCAGAAGAAGTTGTCCTCGTGTTCCTATATCATACTCAATTGTCAGGCTAACACATACTGCTTCCAAATTTTTATCAGACTTGTCATCAAGGCATTTCTACATTGCAACTTTCACCCCTGTATAAATTATGTTGAGTCTCTAACCTTGAAGCTTGAATTATGGTACACCTTAATAAATATTGCCTTTGTTTGACGGTTTTGCATCCCCAAGTATATCATCTCAGTTTAGTAATTAATTTTCATGGTGATCAACTTTATTTATCAGTTTTCCTCCAATAAACCATGTTACTATCTGTTTGTATTCTAATTTTGCTGCCTGATACTGATTTTTTGTTTGCACCTTTGCTTTTATTTTCAAAATAAATGTAAATAATATGTTGTTAAAGTAAATTTGATACCTGCAAGACTATTTTCTGAGTTTTGTACGGATGTTTTGAATTCTGTGATGGTGGAAACGAACCTCTTGGGAAAATTTTCCATCATGTTGCTTGACTTAAATTGAGTGCTGGCATGATTGCCATATATAGGTTCCCCTATTTTGACATGGAGGTCACATATGTAAGTCTGTAATAACCTCTCTGCTAAGTTAAGTGTGTAATTCTGCTTGTATTAACTGTTGCCCATGAGTCGTTCATCCTGAATTTTGACTCTTCTCTGCCAGCAGTTTGTAGGAGCCTCCTGTATTGGAATTCCCTTTTATCTCATGGCTTGAATTAATTGATATGAAAACTCAAATATATTATAATATATGGACATAATAAACAATAGCATGTTTGGACAAAGTTGCAAAATGCAATCATTTTTTGGAGAATAAAATTAACTTATTGGGCAATACAAAAGCATCATATCAGGTTGTTTCACCTAACGGCATTTGGGCTATGTTCTTTTCCTTACTAAAGTTGTTCCTTGTGTATGTTATCTTTTTTCTTTGATCTGATCTCCTTCCATATCCTTAATGGGATGCTTGCATTTTCAATTATTTTTTTATTAACAAAAATCAGAAATAATGATTTTAGCAGGTGCTTTGCAAGATGTTCTACATTTGCATGATGTCCTTGCCAGAGTTTCCCTAGCTAGATTGTGCTATATGATATCTAGAGCCCGTTCCCTGGATGGTAAATGCATTTCTTGGAAACCTACGATCAAGTTTTTTTTTTTTTTTGTTCTTAAAACTTGAATTTTGTTATATTAAAATGTACATTGCTTGTACAGAGAGGCCGGATATAAAGTCACAGTTCAACTCTATTTTGTATCAACTTCTTCTTGATCCTAGCGACAGAGTTTGTTTTGAGGCAATTCTTTGTGTCTTAGGAAAATTTGATAATACTGAAAGGTGCTTGTTTGTTCCTTTGTAATGATAGTTTGCATTGTCTTGAGAGAGAAATTATTTCAGTTTCTCATGTTTAAGAACTAAAGGATGACTTTTTACTTTTGTACATCTAAGAACTGAAGAGCGAGCTGCTGGATGGATTCGGCTGACAAGAGAAATACTGAAGCTTCCAGAGGCACCGTCTGTAGCATCAAAGGATAAATCAGAGGATGGACTTCCACCAAAACCAACCAAAGAAAAAGCTTCTAAAGCCAGGCGCCCTCAGCCTCTCATAAAACTTGTAATGCGAAGGTTCATGATTTTCTTTGATTCATTTTTTGTGTTGCTTGCCTTATTTGGCAGATTTTTTTATGGCTTGTCTAGAACTTCTACATCCCATAAGCTTTTTCTTTACCATCTTTATTAAAGTTTTTGAACTCTTTTATTTTTGTAGATTGGAGAGTTCTTTCCGTAGTTTTTCTCGCCCTGTACTTCATGCAGCTGCACGAGTTGTTCAGGAAATGGGAAAGAGTAGGGCTGCCGCATATGCACTGGGTGCCTATGATGTTGATGAAGGAATTCAATTCAATACATACGCTGAAAATATTGATTCTATTGATTCAGATCAACATGAAAGCCAACCTGAAGGTATCTTTTAGGTGAAAACTAGGATCTGTCTATGCTGCACTCTTTGCAAAGAATGAAAAGTATTAGATCTACTTAAATTGAAGTTCTTTCTGATTATACAGAGTAACCCTTATGTCACTAAGCATCTCATAGTTGTTCTAGAATTTTTGCAAACTTTTACATCTAAGTTTTGAGAATCTGGCAGATCTAAATGGGAGTTTTGCATATTTATTGTTGACATAGAATCCTCAAATAATTGGAATTGCTTCTCTTATTAGTTACTGCTTATGGGACCTATAGGCATCAGAGATGTTTTTTTTTTCCATGGATTGATATTGTTTTCTCTAAAATTTTGATTTCTACCTGCTGTCAATCCCACTAGATGCCTTTTGCTCAAAATTTAATCTTCACTCTTATTACTTGTACAATTTTGCATGAGATTTTTCATGGGGTTTTCCCTTCAATTTAAATTCAGGTTACCATGATTTATTGAGTATATATGACTTTTTAATGCTTGATTGTGCTTAGTGTATTCAAGTGCAATGGCTAGGTTGATTTTGAACCTATGGATGATGGATGGTGGGTGTGGAGTAATGGTTAAGTTATCTCCATAGTGATATGAGGGCCATGATTTTGAATCATGGAAATAACCTCTATATAATTTACAGGTAAAGTTATTTCGATCAACCCATTTTATAGATAAGGACGAGTGCCTTATGAGCTAGCTAAACCCCTTTTATAGGTAAAGTTGTCTCCATAGTGGTATGAGGGCCATTGATGTGAAACCAATAGGAATTGCATTAGAGATTATAAAGAAATTGATTTGAGCTTTGCAATATAAACTAATGTTTCACAAGTTTAGATGCTTAGACTTAAGACCATCAATAATGTAAAGACAATCAATTACAAGATAGAATAATAATCACTTGAGAATGATCTCAATCATAAAGATAAACTTAAATATTGTAAACAAGATATCCACACTTAACAAATAGAAAAGTCACCTCGAGTTTTCCTCACTCAAGCTCGTCTAATAGGGTTAGTGGAAAAGAATCTTAGCAAGCCAAGCGATGCCACCAAAGTTGAGAAGACACCTATGGTAGTAGCCCAAAGAAAGTTCGCCAAAGAGGGAGAAGACGTGGGTGGGTACCAAATGTTCCGCCGACTTCCGGATGGTAGATTCTCTTCAATAGATGACGCCAACGTGAATAATGTGTGATTGATGTAATCTTCTACGGAGTTTTCCACTTATGGATTGAGGTTGAAGAAGGTGGATTGATGAATATCCACTAAGCTTTGATTGTCGTAGAGGAATCCACAATCCCGATCCGGATCGACCATGCACTAGTTAAGGGGTTGTCGATGGAGGGAGGCCTTCCTCTTTCTTGGAGTGTAGTTCATGAGGCAAGAAGGTTTCCAAGAGGTGGGAGGCTAAGGGAAGAGGGGTTTGCTTTTGGTGGAATTAGGGTTTGGGTTTGAAGAGGGAAAGTAATACAAAATCTGAAATTGGTTTCAGATTTTAGTAAAATAGGAAAATAGAATTAAGAATTTGAAATTTGAATATCAAATTCAAGTGGAGGGAGATTAATTAGGAGAGAGGAGGGAGATCCCATGGAGGGGCCGGCGGCATGCATGGGGTGGGGAGGGATTTTTGGAAGTTAATGAGGATTCCTAATTCATGAAACAAGGTTAGGAAGGAAATAACGAGGTCCAATCTAATTGCAAATTAAATTAGATTCAATTTGAAAACTTTCTTAATTTAACGTGGTTAATTTAGGAAAGTATTTAACATTCAAAATTTGAATTTCGAATAGAATGAAATCTTTCCCAAATTATGTAGGCTAAATTAGGAAGGTCTTAATGAAGATTGAACTCAACATTAGGAGGAGGGGGGGGGGGAGGTGATGTGGCCGACCATATGGAGAGGGATTTGGGGGATTTAATTACTTGGAATTGTGGGCCCAATCAAAATTAACTCAAAGGAGAAATCTGAAATTAATTTCAGATTTGAGGGATTAAAGGAGTTACCTAATTAGGGGAGGAAAATTGGGAGAGGTATTAATTCAAATCTATTTGAATTTGAATTTAAAAATCCCTCCAAATTTTGTCAAGCATTCAAAGCAATTGATAGAGGCTAGGGGCGGATGAGGGGAGGATGACCGGCGGTATGGGGCTGTGGTAGGAGGCGTGGTGGTGGCACCAAGGTGGGGAACGGGCGTAGGAGGAGGGGCGCCCAAGGGCCGGCGGGTTTATGGTGGTGCTCGGGTAGGGGAGATTGAGAGGGGCGGCGGTTGGAGCAGGCCGGTGGTGGTGGGGAGGAGATGGGGAGATAGGAAGAGATAAGAAGAACAAGAATTAGAGCCGCGAACCTAGGAATCCACAACGGTTGATGGGTATTGCTTTCACCCACCTAGGGTCTCTCCTCTCATGAACTCACTTAGAGATCAAGCAAAGAAAACTAAATTTCATTCAATATTCATCATCCCCTCTCATACAAGATGAGGACCTTATATATAGGCCTCCAAACAATTAGAAAAGAAAGACAAGAATGCCCTCGGGGCTACAACTCAAACACAAACAGATAAATGGTACAATCGTCACAACTAATAAAATAAACACAAATTCAAAATAAAAATAAATACTTCTGATCAAGGCCGTCGCTCTGCGTTGTTTCCGATGATAGACATTCCGAAATCTCCTACTGATGTCCTCATCAGCCATGAGTTATGTTTAAAATTGCATATTCGGGTATTGAGGCGTTTTTCATTCGTGAGGCGAGGCGTAAGCCTCAAGGAGTTTTGAGGCGTAAGCCTCAAAATCAAAAGATTGCGTAAACATAAAATAATAAATTTTTTTATATACTAATGAGTGAATAATATAAAACATAAAAAGCATAAGATATGAAGTGAAATCAAAATATCCCAATAATAAGACAACATGAAATATAGTTCAACTTAAAATTCTATCTTTCCCAAATCCCAGTATTCTTTTCATTAACATATAATTCAAATTTTCAAAAATAAATAGCAATGACATATCATATAAGAACTTAGAAGTCATAAGCACTGTCATCACTAAGGGGTTCTTCATTTGAATCATCATTATGATGAACTGCTCTCTCCCCTTCTTCCTCTCCTATAGAGTCCAATGTTAGGCGTTTACTTCAAGATTTATGTAAGTTTTAATTTATATAGCGTGAGGCGAGGCGGGCCTCAAGGCAGGCCTCATAAAAAAAACTCGAGGCGTAAGCATCGAGGCGTTTTTTATTGGAATTGCGCAAAGGCAGGCCTCAAGGCGAGCCTCATATTGCGCAATTTTAAACCAAGGCCATGACTTTGACTCATCGAAATATCCTTTATGTAATTTATAGGTAAAGTTATTTCTATCGCCCATTTTATAGATAAGATCGATTGCCTAGATAAGATCGATTGCCTTATGCACTAGCTAAGCCCTTTATATATAAGCATCATGCGCCTATGTGTTTGTCATGTGGATTTGTGCATTTGATGTATAACAAATGCAAATTAATGTAGGATGAATCCAAACTAATGTAGGATGAATCCAAACTAATGTAGGATGAATATAAACTAATGTGAATGCAGAAGTATGATGATTACATTGACAATTCCTTATTTTACTTGCAAGTAAATAGTGATGAACACACAACTACTATGAAGCACCAATATAATAATAAGAATGTAGCAATGCTGATTTCTAATTCTAAGAAAGCAAAGAAGAAATGGAAGCTATGAATGATCTAATCTATGATGGACTTAAGGAAATTAGTGGCAGAATAGGGATAAGTTGAAAGTGACCTTTATGAATAGTTTGTTGTTGCAAAGATCACCATTATTTCTTTGAAGTCTTTTTCTAAGGTTGTGGTCACTTTTTTCTTGAGTTGTCTTTTAGTTGAGTTGGTAAATATAGAAAGAAGAGTAGATAAATGAAAGAAACAAACTTTCATTCAAATACATAGCCATCCAATGGTGGGTGGGTGGGGGGGTGGGGTGGGGTGGGTGGGTGGGTGGGTGAAGAGTTTTGTCAACTTTAGTATTTGTGGTTTTTAGGTGATCTAAAGGTTCAAAATATGCTAATGGCTAGGATAAGGGATAAAGGGTTAGGATAGCTCATTACTAAAGTCTATATAATCATCATCAAATGGCATAGGGGACATAACACAATGTCCAAAATGTAAGAAATGACCTACCAACACATAAACCCCAAAATATAACATATTTTAAAAGTAAACATGACCAAAATGGCCCCTTAAATCTTTATGAAGGACCAAATGGTCCCCAACTATATTAAATGTCAATTTTGATCCCTCAACTCCTTAAAGAGGAATCAAAATAGTCTCATCATGGACTATTTTTGGTTCATCTTTAAGAAGTTGAGGGATCAGAATAGTCCTTTAATATAGTTGATAATTATTTTGGTCTTTCATAAATTGTCAATGGATCATTTTGGTCATTTTCTCTATATTGAAACTTGAGAGGATCTATTAAAAATAAAAGTTTAGAAGAAAGAAAAATGCAAATAGACATGCCCTATGTAGATGAGAACGAGACTTTAGGATGATGACTATTATGTTTTGTGTTAGCACTCCCTGATTTCAAGGCATTCTCCTCAGGAGAATGAAGATACAATTTCTCTTATAGCAAATGCGATCGCAACGTTGTCAGCACGTCAAAAGTTAGCATGAATCTTCAAGTAAAAAAATATCTTGCCAATGAACTAGGAACCTCTGAATGTTTCCATTTTATGCGATGAAGATTTGTTTCTTCTAAAATTTGATTTGAATGATGGGGAATCTAGGTAATAGTTTGGCAAAAGTGGCAGAGAAGTAGTGTCTACTTGCATATTAGTACTATTTGTAGAGGAATAATAATATGTAGGGGCTTGGTTATTGTAAATCATTAAGGCTGACACATTGAAAATTGAAGAAATCTCTACATCTATAAGAAGATCCATCTCATAAGCATTATCATTTTTTCCTCCTGACAACTCTGCATAGATCAAATTTCTTGAAGGTTAACTCCTCAAGGGTTACAAATTAAAAATTTGTTTTGTCTAAGTGTCTAACTTAAAATTAAGTCTTTCTTAATTCTATATATCATGTCGATGTATCAACATTAGCTTTATACTTGTCATAACTGAAAGTTAATTTGTGTTGAATTTTTTGATGTAATGCATGTTTAGTTTTTTGCTTAAAATGATGATGCAAATGCACTGTACATGTTTGAAACATACATGTCAATAAGATGAATTGGCTTTCTTGGCTCATGCCCAGTGACAACATGAAAATGACTTATACCAATTAACTTATTAACATAACTGTTATAGACAAACTTTGCGGAGGGAAGAAAATGAGTCCTACTTGTGCTATGGTTTATCACTAAGCACCTAAGCTGATCTCGTAAGCCCCTATTGATAATTTTAGTTTGACCAATAGTTTATGGTTGAGTGATTGTGAAAATATTATTTTTGTGTCAAATTTCTTCCACAAGATTTTTCACAAATAGCTCATAAATCTTACATCAAGATTATAACTAATCATTTTAGGATGCCCATACGAACAAACTTTTTTGCAAAAGACTATAGATGTTATATGGAACGCATCAGACATCTTATAACATAGGATTAAGCAGTGCTTTAAAAATCGGACCGGACCGGCCGGTTCGACCGGTTCAACCGTGAACCGGTCACAAGGCCGGTCCGATTCAGCCCTAAAACCGCTTCTGCAACGAACCGGACTGAACCGGTCAGAACCGGTCAGAACCGCCGGTTCAACCGGAGAACCGGTGAACCAATCCGGTTATTTTTGAACCGGTCGGTTCAAATCTCACAAATTTTAAGTATTTTTTTAAATAAATAAATTAATATATATTAAAAATATTTAATTAAAGTTAAATACATTTTATATAATAAGCATTTTTGTCCTCAAAGCATCATGAAACATCTTCACATGACCTCCCCATGTGCTCTCTTTATGCAATGAATCTAAATATGCTATATAAATAATAGCAAGAAAGTGTTTCTAAGGGATGTGAGACTAAAAAAAAGAGATGAGTGTATGAGTTCATAGCATATATAATGGGTATAAAACCTATTTTTAAACAAATTTTTTAATTAATTATTTTTTATGTGAGTGATAATTATTTATTAGTTAACGATAAAAATTTATTTATTTATACATAATAAAAAATAATTTATCATTAATAATTTTATTTATTTATTAATGATTTTAGATATAAATTTATAAAATAACTTTTGTATACAATATATCATAAACATTTAAAATATATTTAATCATATAATATAAAATAAGAATAATTTATATTAAATTTATAAATTTATGTTATAATTAAATTTATATTAAATATGTAACATAAATTAATAATAATTTATATTAAATTATATGGTTATATATAAATTAAATTTAAAATTTGAAAAATATTCAAATTTAAAATTATCATATTTTTATTAGTGTAAATTCTTATAATTATGAGATTTATTTTTTTTAGCTTTTATGTGAGATTTTAAAATAATTATTTTACTTAATTATATAAGTTTTTATGTTTCATAGTTTTTTTTAGTTTAACTTTTTATCTCATACTTTGAATGATAACATTATTTTTATGTTAATTGTATTAAATTTAAATAATACTTATTATTTATTACGTCATCCGGTTCGACCCCGGTTAGACCGGTCAAACCGGTCGAACCGTGAACCTCTCCTTGTTTTGGTTCGTTGTCCGGTCCGGTTTTCAAAACCTTGGGATTAAGTGTCATTTTAGAAAATCTATCAAGGACTACCAGGATGTAGGCAAAGTTCTGCATAAAGCAGGATGACTTAGCATTTTATATTGTGATTTTTCCAAAGTTTTAGGGAATATGATGGTGTGTGTATAAAGCAATGTTATGTTTGTCACTCTTTGTAGTCCAACTTGTATGACATTCAGTGACAACTTGAGCTATAACCATCTTGAGGTTAGGCTAAAAGGACCTATCCTCCTCTATCATGGTTATCTTATCATGACCAGTGTGATTTGATGCACCTCCTCGTTGCATTCCTCAATGAGGTAATATCAAAGTGAGGAATTTAAGATTCAAAGATGCGCTCTTTGAAATAGTTAGTCATCTTGTTTCTTGTTAGAATCAGGAATAGACATATAAAAAACAATGACTTATAAATTTAATGTAATTCTTTGTTATTTGGGTAAATTGCATTGGATCTTATCAAATTAAATGGCCTTAACGCTCAGTCTATATCAATGTGTGCATCCTACATAGGGTATGATAGGAAATACTTGAGTTCGCAAGCAATCCTATCTCTAATTGGTGAAAATAGCGAGAGAATTGCGAAATCTGGGCGAAAACAGCCCAAAACGATAGGTTGGGAGAAGAGAAATAAGCCAAAACAAATACCAAGCAAGATACAATTGATCCTCAATTCGAGAGGAGGATCGTTCTCTCCCAATCTGTAGACAAAGTGCCTAGAGCTCAAGACGTCAAATAAAACTTCAAGAGAAACAAATCAAAGCATCCAAACTAACCCTAGACAAATCCCCCCTCTTAATACAATTAGTTTCCTAATCCAAACCTAATTCAAATCTCTCTCATTCAAAAATTCCCTCTCTCCCTAGCCGCCCAATCCTCCTTCCTCAATTGTTCCAAGCGGGCCCCACACGTGGGCGGAAATTCAAAGGGGGCGGACCACCTTGTTCCGCCTCCTGTAGTAACGAGCCGGCCTCTGTGCTGGCTCCTGGGCCGGTTCAGGATGAACTGGCCTATCAGGGTATTAACAACTTTGTTCTTAGCGCTATAGTTGTGCTTAAGAACAAAAGTATACTCATGAACAAATTAGACCAATTTTGTATTGTAGGCACTGAGCTTCTTTTTTGAGTTGTTTGGGAGCTTCATGATTAGAGTAGATCACAAACTCACATGAGAAGAGATAATGTCCACAACAGTGCAGAGTCTGAATGATATTGTAATCATTGATGTGTCATTCATTTCTTGCCAAAGAAAGTGATCAAGTACCCCACCTAATTGAGGATATCGCTAACGAAAACTCTAGAGGCATTGCATGATACTCAAATATCTTGTTGAAATCTAGTAATTTCAATATTGTCTGACTTGTTAGAAGCTTTTTAGTTTTAGAAAATGCATTAGAGATTGCATTTGTTTAATGAAATTCATCTTTCTTGAGACAGTGGGTGCTCAGAGCCATAACGACGCTTTGTCCACAAATGAATCTTTGATAGAAGATGGATAACCCTTGAAAATCATGATTATTTTGAATAGCGGTTAGAGTAGGCCACTCGTAATTTATGAATACCTTAATCTTGTTGAGATTAATGTAAACATCATTGTAAGAAATAACTACTTATTAAAAAATACTAAAGATGCCATAAATAAGCACTTCTTTAGATGAACATATAATTTTTTCCGAAGCGCTAAAAAACCTATTGCAAGTGATGCACATGATCATCCTTAGCATAATAAAATCAGAATGTCATCAAAATAGATGATTAAAAATCTCCCTATAAAAGATGGTAAGATGTCACCCATCACTCATATGAATGTACTAGGTAGGGACATTTGTTTATGGAAAATGGCATCACCAACCATTCATATATATCATTCTTTGTTTTAAAGGTTGCTTTCCATTCATATCCTTTATACATGTGGATTTGGTGGTATTTGCTTCTCAACTTGATATTAGATAGATGGCATCACCTCCATCATATCTAACATATCATCAGGTTGAGGTATAGGAAACTTATATATAATGGTAATCTTATTGATGACATTGTCATTGACACACATATGCCAAGTACCGCTCTTAGGCATAAGACAAGAAAGAATTGCTCATGGGAAGAACTCTTGAATAAATCCCTTGGACAATAAGTGATGGACTTGTTGTTTTGAGTGTTACATGTTCATTTGGGATCATCTAGTAATGAGGCAAATCATGTAGGGAAGATTCATGCACCAAGTCTATATAATGTTGGATTCTCCTTAATGGGGAAGCTCAATAACAAATTCTTTATGATAAACATCTTGAAACGCGAACAAAGTCTAAAAGTCTAAACGTCTTAGGTGGGAGGGACATAACAACAAGCTGACTTGTGGCATGTGGACTCCGAAAATTTGCACCCGGACTCATGATCATACCTTTCTGGTGTGAAAGGTTTAGTTGGTAGTGTGGTGGTGCCGGACAGTACCAGGGAGATTTTTTTGTCTCGCAATAGCCCTTTTCACAGATGGGACTTCAAGATGTAATATCCTCTCAAAGATAAGGTTTTCTTTTGGGGAAGCTTTTCAGCAATAGCAGTTCTAGCGTCTGGCTCTTGTTGCATGGAATACGCATGATGTGCAAATTTTTTTGTAGAATTAGGGCTTCTAATGTGGTCTTGGTTGGTCATGCTGTCAATAGGTACAACAACAGCCTTGGCATTAGCTACAGAAAACTATAATCCCATAAACTGGATGGTGGCCCTAGAGTCTTTGGTGTTGATAAAGTAGTTAGCGAGCAGGATGTTGGCGCCATGACGGAACTGCACGATAAAATGAGTGTTTTGGAGAGTCATTCTGCGCAAATGAAAGATATAGATTAGTAATTAGAATTTGATTTATCACCCCATACTTTCAGAGTTCAGAGACTCAACAAAACAAAATAACATAGGCAAAACTTTTATGTGATTGCACTATTTTGGAACCCTATTTAGAGGATTTTAATAAGTTCATTAAAGATTCATTTTACAAATTATATTCAGAGTTTAACTTATTATATTTTTGCTACTACTATAGCCTATTTACGTACGATTTGTTAAAGATGAAAAGAGAAATCTTCCACAGTAAGTCGCTAGAAATTTGTCGGTTCTGAAAATTCGTACTTCAAAAGATTTCTCTCATTAAAAATCTCCTCATCATAAAAATGGTGTGGAGGGGATTCCCCATTATGTAGATGGCTATTGTCAGGCAAAAGGTCTCCCCGTTACTGTCAATCACAAACACATTGCCAGCTAAGCCTTTTGCAACGAGAAGAAATTATCATGAAATCGGGGTGCAAATTTTTGGTGCCCGCCATTATAATGACGCAAGATCTAAATCAAAAGAATTGCATCATCTATTTCTAATTAATTTACTAGATCCATTAATGTTATTTTATATCAATTAAAACAACGAAAGCATCTGTATATCATATCATCTGTTTATATACGTCAATATTTAAAATTTATATACAATAACTAAAAGTTCAATCTACAACATCTATCAATTTCAACTCTTCTAGTTAAAAAATAATAGCACAAAATACAAGATAATAAACTAAACCTTCAATTTTACTCTGATCAATCTCACTCGATTGGTCCCCTTCCTAAACCAATAATCAATCAAATATACATAATGAACACATAGCCTAGCAGACAACCAAAACTACCAATGCTTCTAATGCAAGAAAATAATATTAATATGCTTGCTCATCTCTATCAGTATAAAATCAGTGGTCATTGGTATGAAATTAGCATTCAATATCAATACATTAATAAAAATCAATATGATCAATAAAATAAAATCATCTCAAGAAGCATAGGAATCTGTCAACATATAAGAAAATCAATTAAAGTCTATTAAACTGTGCCATGTTTCGTATAGTAAAACATATGAACGTGTAATTCAATCAATCAATTACATGCCAACATCCATGATTACATCACAACCTTTTATTTAAAGGGAAGTCTGTCGCCCACCCTCTTGTATAGGGCATTACGTTTTAGAAGCCAACACACATTAATTATAGTGTTTACAACTTGCTTTCCTTGCTTACATTTAAATGTCACATTTTTCATATATCAGTTGTATCATTTTCTCTATACAGTACAATATTATATATTATGACATGCTCAACAATTTATATATTATTCATTAGCTTCAAAAAATCATAATAATCAGTTCACCCAGTGAAATTCAGTAATATTATAGTCAAGATGCTTATGAGAACCATATCTATCATATATAAAAAGTTACAGGATCAAAGTTCAATAAATTAGGAGAAAATGTATTTTTATCAATTTGGAGGAGATTAAATTCACAAAACCACTGAAAATAAAGGTAGGATTCAGGTTACCTACCACGATTAGAAGAAATCTCAGAATAGAATCGACAAATGAAAATGCTACAAACCTATTTCTCTGTATTCTCTCTCTCCTCTCCATCTATTCTCTTCATTTCCTTTCTTGACCTGACAAGCTAAAGAAATGAGGGAGGGCGAGGAGTGGTGTGGTGATGAAGTGAAGATCTATAATGCACCGACACTTCTCCTCAAAGAGGCGTACAGTGTCTGACACAGTGTCCGACACGACACTTGCCCGACACTCCTCCGACACATGTCGGACATGCCGAAAATATGTCCGATTAAAAAATATTAAATACAAATTAGACACGCTTGTCCGACACACGTATCTTAATTTTTTTATGAGTTTTTTTAAATATAATTTCTTGTATTTGATGGGATTTAAACTAAATTTCTTATTTCCTATCCAGAACACTAAATCAACATCCGCATTTGATACCCTATCATCGAATATTCTCATTTTCATTTATTTTTGGCAGTGAAGGTATTTCATCTCCTCTCTCGGTGACTGATAAACGACATTGACGTCTGACTCTCGATATCCTAATAAAATCATTTAAGCACAAATTCTAGTTAAATGACTTATTATTTTCATTTTTTTTTAAAATTATACTTATTTAATTTGTATACACTATTTTTTAAATATAAAAACTATAATATCGTATCCAACCCGTGTTCGTGTCCTATATTTTCGATAACTAACGTGTCCCGTGTCCGTGTCGTGTCGTATCCGTGTTGCCGTGTCCGTGTCTGTGCATCATAGGTGAAGATTTATATAATAAAAAACATTGTTAGTGTCTAGCGGTGCAACACTCTAAATCTGGCACTGCATGCTGCTCCTAGATTTACTGTAGAACACAAAACTCAGCACTGCAACGGCATTTTCTCGATGCTCCTTGGCGCTGCTACGATCACAAGCACAACGCCACAGCGCTCCATACCATATTTTCATTTTAAAATTATTTACACAAGTTTTTGGTCATTATAGCTACACTGCCAATTGACGGTGGTATTCCTAGTGGAGTTAGAAATCTGTGGGATCCACCGTAATCTTTGTGGTGGTTCACATCCTTAGATTAAATGTGGAGACTTCAACATGGACATATGCTTACATAATAGCCAGAATTGCCACATGTGAAGTAACATCATATACTTTGGTACTTGAAGTTTCAATAAAAGCATTTCCTTTGGATTATTGGATCCTTTGGGAGCTGATGAGGCGGAAGTTGTGGCATGTGGCTAGAAATTAGTTCTAGATGAGGTACTAATCTCTTATCAGATTGGGGTTGGAGGTAATGCTCAGAACTGAGTGGAAAGTAAAATGTAACTTTAAGAGAGTAAGCCTTCTGACACCTCTTGACAAAAATTAGTCCTTATACTAGATTGAAATTTGGATACTGTCATGTTGTGATCTTATGTCACATCACAATGGTTTATAAGCTCATCAAAGTGAGCCATGAAATCAACAATGATCATATACCCTTGCCAAAGCGTTGTCATCTTGTTCTGGAGCTGATCATAGCAAGTTAGCATTAAATATTTTTGTCGTAAGATCTCTTTTGTCTCATCCCATGAAGAGTTGATCATGACCTGGCTGCTTTTTTTTTTTCTGCTTGAGGTTGTTTGAGCAAGTCTTGATGCAACCAAGCTTGGTCAACCTCGAAACATCAAGTGCGTCGATGTTTAAAAATAGGTATCCAGTCAAAATATTAGTCTATGCCAATGAGTCAATCAAGGAAGATTTTGTGGTTAGGTCGACTATCAAAACTAGATTGATCTAACTTGACCCTCCGAATAATATCATGGTTGGGTTCTTAATGCGTTTGTCATGGGGCAACGTAGCGCTTATCCATAACATATAATGGCTCATCAAAATGGTGAGGGTAAAGTTCATGAGGTGCTTGTGGAGCAGAGCCATCATCTCTTCTGAGATTTTGCTCCATTTAACAAGGACAATGAAAAGGTGCATCATCGATCTTATGGTAATCATCATAATTACCTATAGGGTATAGACTACGATGATGATTACGAGTTCTAATAAGTGGATGTGTAGGTATAGAGTTAGCAAGATGACCTTCATCTTCTTTAGGTGTGTGATCATGAATTGAATAAGATGCTTGTGGAGACAATAGCATTAAACTAGCTCTATAACACCTCAAATCTAACGTGAAACTCATGATAGGTTGATTAGTGTATGAGGTAAGGCTTTCTATTTGCTCCAGTTAATGTGTAAAAGGATCATCATGGTTGAAGTTCCATTCTAAATAAGTTCTTGTAATCATGACTTGAATAAGATTCTTGCTGAGGTAGTAGTGTCATACAACACTATGCTCAACTCCTCAAACCTAACATGGAAATCATGATAGGTTTGTTGGTGCATGAGGGTAAGATTCTCAATTTGTTCCCGTAAACTTGTGTAAGGATCACTATACTTGAAGTCTTGCTTTGGTACATATCTACATATATATCTTGGATTTTAATGTTTTTGAAGACTTAGATGATAGGATAAGAGAAAGTGTCCACCTTTAAAGTTGTAGGCTTGTTAAGCAGAGTAAATTTGACTATTTATACATAAAAATTGGATAGAAATGATAAAGATATAGCAGTAATAAAGAGAGCTTATCACATAAAATAAAGAATGCACAAATATGGTGCAAGAAAATGTTGTTCTTTGCCTTATGCAAATGCATTGACATTGAAAATTCAACTGTATGAGTTAGTAAAGAACATAATAAAGTTGTGTTCTAGAGTTTTTTCATTTGATTCTGATAATGAGAAGGTAAGCTAATGATAACGAACTTAGCAGTATAATCTAGTGTAGAAAAATGAAATTCTCAACAAGAAATTTTCGTGAAAACTTGCTCTATGACAATTATGTTGAGTATTCTTTAATTTACTTATGAGTGAACGATGATAAACACTCAACTATTATGAAACTCAAATATAGAAGTAAGAACGGTGTTGAAGGTGAGATGATTCAAGCTCTAGTTATGTTAACCACCATAGATCTCTAACCCTATGAAAGAAAGGTGAAATGAGCTATGGATGATCTAATCTGTGATAGACTTGAGTAAGATGATGATATTATTTTTTTTGGTGTGTGTGTGTGTGTGTTGGGGGGGGGGGAGGGGTTGGGGTTAAGTGCTGGGCAGGAGGTGGGCCATGAAAGTTTCTGTTCGGTTATAAATTTAGGTTTATATTTGGTGCTTAACTGTTTTCATTGGCAGGTGGGGAATATGCTTCTTTGTTTCCGTTCTCAATTATGGTGGACACTTTTCGGTTTAAGAAACATTTCTACTCTTTTGATTTATACAGCAAATTCTTATTCCAGTCTAAATTATAAGGATTTCAAGATTTCTATGATTGGGTTTCTTTCCTTTTTAGATGTAGGAAGATTTCTGTTTGGTTTTATTACTTTTATATAGATATAGGTTTTTAGATCTGTTGCTTAATGTTTTCATAATACATCTTACCATACTCTAATATCTGTTGGCATGTGGGGAAATATGCTTCTTTGATTAAAGTTACTCCCATGTTGAAATATTTTTTTTTTGTAAATCTTGGATTCCCTTCTCAATTACGGTGGTACTTTGCGGTTAGAAACATTTTCACCCTTTTGATTTATAAAGCAAATTGTTAATCCAGTCTAAGTTGTAGGGATTTAAAGATTTCTAAGATTGGTTCTGTTCCTTTTCTCTTGCAGCCTCCCGAAAAGCATCATCATTATTGAATGGAACTGGTGGGAAGGATACTATTGCAAGTTTATTAGCTTCACTGATGGAAGTGGTCCGCACAACTGTAGCATGTGAATGTGTTTATGTTAGAGGAATGGTTATAAAAGCTTTGATTTGGATGCAAAACCCTCATGAATCATTTGAGGAATTAAGATCTATCATTGCCTCAGAGTTGTCTGACCCAGCTTGGCCTTCCGCACTCTTGAATGATGTTTTGCTTACTCTGCATGCTCGGTTTAAGGTACCCACTCCAGACTGTGTGTGTTATACCTCTAGCGCATTAATAACAATATGTGTATCATGTTCGTAATATAAAACTATTTTGTTGAAGTAATTTTTTCAGTCTCCTAAAATGTAACAAACCAATGGAGAGATTGGTTAATTCTGCAATTTTAAAATAAAAAATGTATTCATAGATATATGGTCATATCTTTTCCTTCGTTACCAATAATTTATATAATAACATCTGCCCTGCAAGTAAGCCTGGGACGTTTTTTCTACTGTTTATTAAAGCAGCTTTCTACTTCAAATATTTTCAAAAATTAAAATTTTTGAACTAAAAGCTACTTTAAAAAGCAGTAAAAAAGTCATCTCAAACGAAGCCTAAGTGTTTAGTATCATTGGTTATACACAACTATGAGCATTTTGCTGCCAATTTATAATACTTATTCAAATACTGTAGAAATTCTCAGTTTTTCAAAACTTGGAATGGTTTAAATTTGACCGTGGAAATTTACAGTGAATATTTGACGGATGACATTAGCTTGCTTTTCAATCATGCATTCATACATGTTCCTTGGTACCTGTTAGTGAAAAACTGAGAATTTCTACAGTATTTGAATAAGTGTCTCAAAACTATGAACGCTTTATTTTTTGCCTTGTGAGATACTCAGGATGTAAAATGTGAAGTAACTTTTTATTTTGAACATCCATTCTAAGATAACCTCTTTAAAAGTTATATTTTTGATAGGCTTATTTATTATTTTTATAAAATGCCAGGCAACTCCAGATATGGCAGTCACGCTACTTGAAATTGCAAGAATATTTGCTACCAAAGTGCCTGGAAAGATTGATGCTGATGTGCTGCAATTACTGTGGAAAGTTAGTTCCTTCTGTCGTGATTATATTTTACATTGTTTTAATGAATTTTCTTTTGTTCATATATCCTTGTCTACTTTTGTCCTTGAATTGTTTTGGATTTTTTGTTTAACAATCAATTTATAAATTAGAAACCATGCTTACTTCTTTGTTTTGTAATTTTTTAATGCTTGAAGGTAATGAATTCATGTTCTTGGCTTTTGTTTTAGGACAATTGTATGTGAGTGTCTTAAGACTTGAAGAATAACTGCACATTGGAAGTTACTATATATTTGTTTAGAAAACAATTTGTATATTAGAAGCCAAGTTTTTCTTTATTCACCATTGCATGATGGATGGTTTTGGGAAGCTTATTACATGAAGAATGTTTAACTTGTGTAGCCTCCATTGTCCCCTAGAGATTATAGGTTTATATCATGGAAAAGTCTCTTTGAAATAAAAGACGGTACAACGACCCTCCACCTAAAAAATTGAAAGGATTCTTCATTCATTATTATTTATTAGAGAGCTGGCCATTAGAGAGCTTAGAAACAGTACAAAGAACATCTGGAGAGTGAAGTGATTCATTTTTTATATCATTAATTAGAGAGAAGATAAAATTTAGTTAAGGTTAGTAAGGAAGGAGGAGAAGTTGAAGGGTCTTCTAATTGTCTAGATAAAGAGTCAGCGATGATATTTTTTTCTTTGCTTATATTCGATAAAAAAATTGACTCCTAAAAGCTTGTGAAGATGATATTGTTGATTAGGTGTTTGGATTACCTGAGTTTGAAGTTCGCATAAGCTTTTTTGATGATCGATATGAATATTAAATTCATTGCTTAACAAATGCTGTTACTATTTGGAAATAGCTTCACTAATAGCATATAATTCTCTTAGATAAGTTGATGATGTCGAGATTTTTGTGCGTAATATTTTGCTAAAAAAGAAATGGGATGATTATTTTGTAAAAGAACCGCACCAATGCCTACTTCAAAAGCATCTATTTGAAGAATGAAAGTTTTTGTAAAATTAGGTAAGACTAAGACCGATGCAATTGTCATATAGCTAATTTGAGATTTTGAAAAGCAGTTGAGGCTATGTCGTCCCATTTGAAAAAATCCTTCTTTAAAAGATTGGTTAATGGAGCAGCCATAGAAGCATAATGAGATATAAATCATCGAGGATAGCTCCTGAAACCTAAGAATGAAAATAGGTGGCGTAAAGAGAAGGAACTGACCAATTTTTTATAGCTATAATTTTAGTAGAGTTAGGTTGGATGAATCCTATGAAGACAATATGACCCAAGTATTCGATAGAAGATTGAGAAAATTGATATTTATTAAGTTTTAGAGAAAGGTGATGTGTTCATAAGCATTGAAAAAGTAGAAAGGTGATCAACATGGAGTTTAAGAGTGGGGCTATATATCAAGATGTCACCAAAGAAGATTATAACGAATTTACAAAGAAATGAATGGAAGATTTGATTATTTAATGCTTGAAATATCAACGGAGCATTTGTTAGCCCAAAATATATAGCAAGAAATTCGTAATGTCCCTCATGAGTTCGAAAAGTGGTTTTATGAATATCGTGAGGATGTATTTTAACTTGATGATAGCCTGAAGGTAGATCAAGTTTAGAAAATATAACAGCTCCATAAAGTTCATCTACGGTAGGGATTGAAAATTTATCTTTAATAGTAAGGGCATTAAGGGCTCTATAATCAACCCAAAAGCACCAAGTGTCATCCCGTTTTTAACAATTAAAACTAAACTCGAAAAAGGGCTATGACTATTACGAATAATGCGAGCATGAAGCATTTCATAGACTAATTACTCCACATCATTTTGGAAATGTGGATAATGATAAGGTTGGATATTAACAAGTTTAGATAAGGAAGGAAGGTGAATATGATGATCAATGGAGCGAGGTGGTGTTAGGCCTTATGGTAGTTGAAATAAGTGTTGGAATTGTTTGAGGAGATTAGAAAATGGAAAGGGGTAATGGAGTTGTTAGTTTATCAATTATTGTGAATACTAAAAAGTTGTCAGATGAGTGGAGAATGAGTGTGTTGATTCCTATTTTTAAGAATAAAGGTGATGCACACGATTGTGCGAATTATATAGGAATTAAGTTACTGTGTCATACTTTAAAACTTTGGGAGGGAGTTATGGAGCATATGTTACGACGTGATATTAATGTTTCTCAAAATCAATTTTGATTCATGCCGGGTAGGTCTCTACTAGGGAAGCTATACATTTATTGAGAGGTTTGATGGAGAAGCATAGAGAGAATAAGGAGGATCTTCATATGATTTTTATTGATTTAGAGAAAGCATATGATAAAGTTCCATGAGAAGTGCTATGGAAAGTTCTAGAAAAGAAAAGAGTTAATAATGCTTATATTCAAGTCATTTGGGATATGTATGCAGGTTTTGTTACGTGTGTTCAAACACAAAGTGGTTTAACCAAGTATTTTTCTATTTCAGTTGGATTACATCAAGGATTAGCCTTATGCCCATATCTTTTTTGCTTTAGTCATGGATGTTCTCACTAAACATTTGCAAAAGGTTGTACCTTGGTTTGTGCTTTTTGTTGATGATATTCTTTTTGTTGATAAGATTAGAGAGGGAGTTGAAGTTAAACTTGAATTATGGAGCTCATCCTTAGATTCTAAAGGTTTTCGTTTGAGCAGATCTAAAACTGAATATATGGAGTGTAATTTTACTAGTAATAGATCTAGTGGAAGGTTTGTGACTTTGGGCGATCAAGTCATTAATAATAGTACATGTTTTAGATATCTTGGGTCTATTGTTCAGAGTGATGGTGAAATAGATGAGGATATTATTGGCAGAATTTAAGTTGGATGGTTGAAGTGGAGGAATGCATCAGACTTGTTGTGTGATAGAAAAATCCTCCTCAAACTTAAGAGAAAATTCTATAAGATGGTGGTGAGACATGCAATGCTTTATGGTATAGAATGTCGTCCATTAAAAGAGAAGCATAATATTAAGTTAAGTGTTGCAGAGATGAGGATTCTCAGGTGGATGAGTGGCTTTACTCTTAGGGACAGGATACGAAATGAGCATATACGTGAAAAGGTTGGAGTAGCTCCAGTTGAAGATAAGATTAGAGAGTTTTGCCTTAGATGGTTTGGTCACATAAAATGACAGCCTTCCGATGACCCGATGATGAAAGTAGATGTATTAGATTTAGCTTATGTTAAGAAAGGTGGATGTAGACCCAAAAAGACTTGGTTAGAAAATATTAGAAATGACCTTTCTTTTTTTAGATTTTAATGAGAATTTGGCTCTTAACATAACACAATGTAGAAAAAAGATTCATATGCTGACACTCGTAGTGATATAAATGCTTGATGTTGTTGTTGTTGTTTAACAATGTGCCACAAGATGGGCAGTTCTATGCTAATTTCTTGTTCAATGTCTTTTTTTTTTTTGCTTACGACTTTGCATTCTAATTTTTAAATGGTTTGAAGTAATGAACTCAAGTTCTACTCCTTGCTACTGCATTTTTGATTAGGATGCTAGCTGTAAATGTGTGTCGGAAGATTTGTAGAGCGAGTAACTGCAAATTGGTAATTTGATAAGAATTATTGTATTGAATATACCGAAAACTTGAGAATAGAATTGGTTTTCTGAACTCTATTATGAGTCTTGTTTTATTCAGGTACTTGGTGAAATATCAGGGCTAAGGCTTCTTAATTCTATGCTTATGCTGCATGAATGGAACACAATCCAAATATTGTTAAAAGATGCATGAAATGGTGAATGAAAGATAGAGAAGCAAAAGATCTATTGTTTCATCGGTCCACATCATACATCCAAAAAATTTAAGTTGAATGACTATATTTTCATGTCAATTTAAATTCTTCTCAATCAACATAGAGCTAATGTTACCGCATGAATGTCTGCAATCTCGTAAAAAATCCAAACAATGAAAAGAAGTGTAAGTTATTAGAGAAGGCCATGCCAAGAAGCTGGGACTATAGCAAATGCTTCACTATTTCCTGAAATACTGCAGTCCTACTTATCTTTGCTTCAATGTATGTGTACTTGCACTCCTTTTTAAAATGCTTTATAAATTAATAATTATGACAACAAGAACAACAAAAGCAAGCCTTTGTCCCACTACACATTGGGTCGGTTTACGTGTATCCTTTTTCGCCACTGATATGGATCTTGACCATCTGCGGGAATGTATTTCGAAAATAGTTGCCATTTTGCCTTAGTGTGGTTTTTGTAATGTCATCTTTCTCTTTTTTCTTTTCTTTTTTTTGGAAATCCAATCCCGTGTCCCTTTTGGACATTTTTTGGGTTATGGGATAATCCATTCATTGAAAACATTTAGAATTATACATGCTACTGCTAGGCGTATTATTGTTTACTATTTTAAAGATGTTTATTAGTACTGCTTTGCATAAAGGTTGAATCTTATTAAAAAATTAATCTCTTGTGATGCCTCGGGCTAAAATTTTGTGCTAATATAATATTCTGTGAAAATATCCAGACATGCCTAGTTGGAGCTGGACCTGAGGGAAAACACACTGCTCTAGAAGCAGTTACGGTTGTTCTTGATTTACCACCTCCTCAACCTGGATCCATGTATGAACTTACATCTGTAGATGGAATATCTGCATCTGATCCAAAGTCCGCTCTTGCTTTACAGAGATTAGTGCAGGCTGCGGTATGGATGATTTCTATTCCTAACTTTTATTTACTATTAGCTTGATTAGTTAATGAATTCTACAGACAGAAATAAACAGAAAATTGCAATTCTTGGTATTTTTTCTGCAGGTATGGTTTCTTGGAGAAAATGCAAACTATGCTGCATCTGAATATGCTTGGGAATCTGCAACTCCTCCCGGTACTGCTTTAATGATGTTAGATACTGATAAAATGGTTGCAGCTGCCAGTTCTAGAAATCCTACTCTTGCTGGTGCATTAACAAGGCTTCAAAGATGTGCCTTCAGTGGAAGCTGGGAGGTAGGCTTAATTGCAATCTGTTTCAACCTATATATCCTGATGGCAGGAACTATATGTTTGCTCTCCGTTCTTACTTTCAACTATATCACCATAGGTACGGATTATTGCCGTCCAATCACTCATTACTTTGGCAATTCGGTCAGGGGAGCCCTATAGGTTACAAATATATGAGTTTTTACATACTTTGGCTCAAGGTGGAGTGCAGTCTCAATTTTCAGAGATGAAAATTAGTAATGGTGAAGACCAAGGTGCTAGTGGTACTGGTCTTGGATCTTTGATAAGTTCAATGCTGAGGGTGCTTGATGAAATGTACAGGGCGCAGGATGAATTGATGAAGTAAATTACTGAACATCACTGTTCTCTCTTTTAACCTCTGCATTTTTTAAATTGGCCTCTGAACTTTCTTCTGACATGTTCTGTTCAAAGAGATATACGGAATCATGACAACCAAAAGCAAGAATGGACCGATGAGGAACTCAAGAAACTCTACGAGACACATGAGAGATTTCTTGATTTGGTTTCACTTTTCTGCTTTGTTCCAAGAGCTAAATATTTACCTCTAGGGCCTCCTAGGTAACATAATTTTGTGATACCACATTTCTTCTGCATTAATTGATCTTTGTTTCCTGCTAACATGTACTGTAATGTTTATAGCTCAAGAAGTATAGTGTATTTTAGATTCGAGAAAGTTTCTGATTGGCCCCTTAATTTCTTCTGCTACTTGATTTTCCTAAACTGAAAGTAAAAATGATAACAATGCCCTTATATAATAAGTTATTCCGTTTGGTTCTATATCTTTTTTACTTTACATTTCGATGCCTGTGGAGGGTGTTACTGGAAGCTAGATTTTGTTAACTTTTATTTTGTGCGTCTTAATATGTGATTTTGCTAGCTCTGGGCAATAAGGGTATCCCAAGGATGTTTGGAAATATAGGAGAGTTACAATTATTTGTAGGTTAGTGGAAAAAGTGTTTATTGGTCTGAGGAGAGAAGTTAGTCTTTGGGAGGAAGTTCATTGGGTTTTTGAAACCTAGCAACACCTCGCCACCCTTTTCACAGACTTCCCCAGCCTTAATATTGACGTCCCATCAGTAGCACTGGGACGTCAACTCTCCTATCACCACCTCATGCACGCACGCAGAAAAACCTATTCTCATCTAAACAATAACTGCATATGTTTTCTTTGAACTCTTATTCACTCACATTTTTTCATCCAACTCAACATTGAACACCTTAATCATCATTGAAATTATTATAACCTTTTGTACTAGTATGAAACATTTGCATTATTAAATAAATAAATTTCAATGTGCTAGTGTTGCAGATGGGAAGTAGCGAGAAGTATCAAGTATTAGGAGCAAGAGACATGTTAGCAAGAAGAGGTTATAAAGAAGAGTTAATATTCATTCATCAATCCGATCAAATGCAAGCAAGATATTCCCAATTCTAAATAATTCAAGTCAAACCAAATATTTTCAATAGGGTAATTTATTCCAATTTCAAATTAAAAAAAATAAAAAATTTTAATAAATTGAAGTAAATTCTCAATCTAATTTTCTATGCTGCATCAGTTCTTGTGGACCCAAACGCAACAATGGTCCTTTGTTTATTACATCCTTCAAGCTTTCTTCGAAGAAAATAAAGATATAAACGAACAAAACTTGAGGTAGAAAATCATTAATTCATTATATGTGCAGGCTATTAAGAACTCTATCTGTGATAAGGGTGGAAGCACAAACTCAATATCAATAATTGAGAGTAAAAGTCCAAAATAGTCCTCCAATTATTAATAAATGCCCAATTTTGTCTTAGACTTTTATAATGCCTCAATTTAGTCCCCGATATTAGAAAATATCTCAATTTGGTCCAAAGGCCAAAAGTAGTAGTTAAAGTTAACCTAATCAGTTAAATGTGAGAGCATTTTGGGTTTTAGGATATATATGAGATTATATTATTATTTTTATATATTTTGTTATTTATCATATTAAAATAAATACGTAAATTATAATTGATAATTGTATGGGTTAATTTTAATTAGTACTTTAGGCCTTAGGACTAAATCGGAATATTTTCTAATAATCGGGGGACTAAATTGGGTCATAATGAAAGTTTAGGACTAAATTGGATATTTACTAATAGTTGAGGAACTATTTTGGGCTTTTACACTAATAATTTATATTGATGAATGAAGTTTTGTTGTGAACTATAACTCATCTTCTTATGTCATTTGAACCGTCTCAAAAACAACAATGATCTCTATAAGTGGTGCTGACTCAACCTCAATCTTAGGTGCATCATCATTTATTGTAAAAATTTTGGTTCAGCCTTGGGCGCAACCTCGATCAATTAAATTAAATCTGATTGTCACAACATTTAATAATTCATCTGCACAATAATATTATTCACAGTTTAACTCAAAAAATGGATTAGATTTTTAAATTTGTGGAGTTGACACATATGTTTGAACTGGTGTAGTTCGGTTATTGATTTATATTACTAAAATTGAGTGATTCCTTAAAGTTGTCATATAGAATTTTAAGCACTATTTTTCCTATCATCTTAATCCATATTTAAATCATTTTCTAAACTCCAAAGAATTTTTCCCACAAAGATGCTTTTGATCATGATAAAACATTTCTATTAAAAATTAGTGATGACACTGGTGAATATTCATAAGTTTGAACATCCATATGTTTGTTTTTATGTTTTTGATATTTTCTCCATTAATAAGTTGCATATCCTGTATAATTCACTTCTCTTGATTGCACAAATGTCATGATAACAAATACAGAAAACTCTAAAGCTTGAAACCAGAGCTTATTAAAATAATAAAACATAGTTATTGTCCTTAGTTACTGAGATGAAGTCTAGAAAAGAAACGGCAACAACTGGTGGAGATATATGTGGATGATGGAAAAAGTTGTGAGAGGTAACAACAGTGAAGCAAACATATAGCAAATGGATGCCATGAGACAAGAGAAGCAAACACAAGTCCATGCCAGCATTTGGGGAGCTGGTGCAGCGTGCACTACAGTGCGAATGCTATGTTAAGTTTTGTATGATCCCAAGTAGGTGTTAAAAGAGAATATCTAATCGCTAAGGTAGGAAAGCACACATACAACATTCACATCCGCGGTAGAAATGACAATGAAGATTAAAGATTTATTCATCAATCAACTAAGCAAATACAGTCTCTAGGGATCTCCAATTTATAAAAATAAAGTTGAATGATAAAATTAAATCTAATATTGATTTCTAATGCTATCCAAGTCCTAATTAATTCAAAGTTCAAGCCAAATATTATCTTAAATGGTAGCTTATTCTAATTTCAATCTAAAATAAATTTAAAAATCCTGTTAAATTGAAAGAAATCCTATCTAATTTCCTGTGTTCTTCCGGCCATGCTTCTTGAATTCATTGGATTTAACTTGATACTTCCATTATGTAACAAGCATTTATCTTTTTTTATTCACCTGACTTTAGTTGTCTTAAATTTCTGTGACAGTGCAAAGCTGATTGAAATCTATCGGAACCGACACAATATAAGTGCTTCCAGTGGACTAAATGATCCAGCTGTTGCTACTGGAATTTCTGATCTTGTATACGAATCTAAAGCTCAACTTCCAGAGACCAGCTCTATTGATCCAGACTTGGCAATGGCTTGGGCAGCAAATCTAGGAAATGGCATTTGGGAAAGCAATGCACCAGCAATGGATAGAGTAAGCTATTTTTATATGTCAATACCGATTGTTTGCAATGGCATTGCTATGCTATTTTCATTCAAGTATCTCCCTAATTACTTGACCTAGATTGGTTTAATAATATTTTCCTTCTTTTATTTTCTAGTTCTTTGCGTTAAAATGGTATTCAACTTGTGAGTATTTTCTACATACAATTGTCTCATTGTACACTTGTGGTACCAGGTTAATGAATTTCTTGCTGGTGCTGGAACTGATGCTCCAGATGTTGAGGAAGAGAACATAACTTCACGGCCATCAGCCACTTACGATGATATGTGGGCAAAGACGCTTTTAGAAACTTATGAGGCAGAGGTGACTATATATTAGATATGCTCATAGCTATTACTAATTGATGATAATTGCTGTAAATTTCAGTAATGTTTTTCTTAATTTTTTTAGGAAGATGATGCCAAGTCATCAGGGACCTCTTCTCCTGAATCAACTGGCTCAATTGAATCTTCTATATCATCTCACTTTAGTGGTATGGGATACCCTTCCTTGTTCAGTTCACGCCCATCAGGCTATGGGGTCTCACAACAATCGGTACTCGTCAAATTTCCTATCCATTTTATTTTTGTTGTATCGAACTTGTCTTTTGTTTTTGAACTTAGTAATATTGATGAGCACAATGATGGAATAAAGCCGTCCCAAATGAAGCCTAATTTTGTTTTCATATTTATGTTTGAAAGCTAATCAATAATTACTTCCTAGACATCTTTGTTTAAAATTGCGCAATAGGCGCGCCTCTGCGCAATTCTATCCAAAAGCGCCTTGAGGCGCACGCAATTTGGACACTGATTGAGGCGTACGCCTCACCCTGTGTGAGGCGCGCCTCAATTGCGCAATTTCCTGCCCCTTGACCCCGCGACCTGACCGGGCAGGTCGAACCCCGCCAGGGGGCAGCGCCCCCTTGGACCCCCGGCAGACTGGTATATTTTTGTATTCATGTTTTTTTATTATTGGCAGTACAAATAATTGTTAAAAAATATGTCATATTGTTAGTACAAGGAATTAGGGATCATGGTTAGAGGCAAGGAAAAGGCGTCTACGTCATTGCGGAGGGACCCTTCTTGGAAATATAGTGTAGAAGTTGACATAGGTGGCGGAGAGAAGAGCTATGTTTATTTGAAATGCAATTTTTGCGAAAAAGTGGTGAAGGGAGGTGTTACCCGCATGAAGGAACACTTATCATGCTCGCATAAAAATGTAGCACCATATGCAAATGTGCCGGAAAAGGTGAAGGAGGAAATTATTGCTTATATGAAGAAAAGTACCACGGCAAAACACTTGCAACAGGAGCAATTTGATGATAGGGTCGAACATGGCGCTTATTTTGGGAGCGAGAGTGGAAAGGGCTCTTCCTCCACTATACATAACAGAGGTGCACGGGGTCCTATGGATCAGTATATGACTAATCCAGAAGAGGATAGAGGACAAGCACAAATGATGCCTGCGGCCGGTACTAGAGAGGGTCGACGCCAAGTTTGCATGGATATTGGGAGGTTTTTTTTTGAAAATGCCATACCTTTTAATGTTGCTACGTCGCCTGCCTACTTCAATATGCTGCGGTCTGTAGGGTTGTATGGGAGAGGGTTGAAGGCACCTTCTATGTATGAGTTGCGAACATGGATTTTAAAGGAGCTGATGAACACAGAGCGTAGCATTGATGAGATTAAAAGGACATGGATTGAGACTGGTGTAACCATTATGTCAGATGGATGGTCTGACATGAAGAGCAGGAGCTTGATTAACATTCTTGTGAACAATCCCTATGACATTGTGTTTTTACGATCGGTTGAAGCTTCAGATGAGGTGAAAAATGCTACATTCATTTTCAATTTACTTGATGGGGTTATTGAGGAGATTGGGGAGCAATTGGTTGTCCAGGTAGTGACTGATAATGCCAGTGCATACAAAGCAGCTGATCAGATGTTGATGGAGAAGAGGACACACCTATATTGGACACCCTGCGCAGCACATTGTATCTACTTTGTGATGGAGAAGAAGATTCCCTTGAAGACCCATTTAGTGATGGGATATGATTGCATTTTATATGTTTTTTGTACTTTGGGAGTTTTGTTAAACTAATATTTTGTGATTTTGTACATTGGGACATGATTTTATTGCATCTACTTTCTTACTTTCCACTATTTTCATATATCATTTAGATGTTTTTATTGTAAGATACAATATTGCCATTATTTTCCTGCTAAAATCCTTAATTTTTCATTTATGCAATTCTGTGTCCGTGAGGCTTACGTCTCAGACCGCCTCGAGGCTTACGCCTCGCCTCACGGACGAAAACCACCTCGAGGCTTATTTACGCAATTTTAAACCTTGCTAGACATCATTGTTGAACTTGATAGAATGGATTACATAATCCTTATTTGAATTTAGGTTATAAATACAGTTATCCTGATGATTGGTTGAAAAAAATGTTGCCCCACAAATTGTGGAAAATGTTGAAGCTTTGTTTTCTTCTTCGCCAACATACCAACTGATACTATTGATTAAGGCTGCGACCCTTGTAAATTGGTTTGATTTTCGAGAACTACTCCCGGCCATTTAAGTTTATTCTATTAATACTTAGGATTTCTAAGTAAATTTTGTTTATTGATTTAAAAGCCCCAACCTTTGAGCTTGTAATGTAATGGGTGGTTCTGTCATCTAGGGCCTTAAATTACATGTCCTTATAGATTGAAAAATGATGTTATGCCTTCATCAATGACTTGATGATAAGTCACTCAAAGGTCTTAAACCAAGTGTATTGTGTCCGGCCAATGCAGAGTCTAGGGAGGGGTTGTTGTTCGCAGCCTTATTCTTGTTTTTTCAGAGTGGTTATTTTTATCACTCGAACTTGGGACCTTTATAATACACTAGAGGCAACTTAGCTAATGCACCAATCCCACCCTTTAACTTGAATTAGGGTGTAGATCCTTTACAGTTGAGGTGTTAACTGCATGGTTTTGTTTACTCCTCAGCAGCCCTGCAATGCACTTTTTATGGCAAAGATTGATTCTATCAATCTCTGCCATTAGAAAATTAATATTGAAAGCTTTACATACACTCTTAGAATTCATATAAAGTTGATGGAAATTTCGTTTGATGAAAATTTCTAAGAAAGTTGTTTACAGCCTTCTCAGGACAATAGGCCAGCTACCACTGGTAGCAGGTTCAGCAATAATTCATTTGGAAGTACGAATTATGAGGGGTCTGCATCTCCGGTAAGCTTTTCTCTTACTTTGATATCCCATCGCATTATAATATAATAACTAAAGACGCTGTACAATGTTCAGATCAAAGAAGAACCTCCATCATATTCATCTTCAGCTCTGCAAAGTTATGAATCATTTGAGAATCCAATAGCTGGGCAAAGTTTTGGCTCACATAGCAATGATGAAAATCCTTCTGATAACCCTCACTTTGGGAAAGCATTATATGACTTCACTGCAGGTGGAGATGACGAGGTATGCCTGCAATATTGAAGCTGTTTCTTCCACCAAATTCCTACAAAAATAAGTATAGTTTTTCAATTCCTTCACAAAAAAACTCTTCTTTCTTTCTTTCTTGCAGTTAAGTTTAGATGCTGGAGAAGAGTTTGAGATTGAGGATGAGGTTGATGGTTGGTACTATGTAAAGAAAAAGCGACCAGGGAGAGATGGGAAACTAGCCGGACTTGTTCCAGTTCTCTATGTGAATCCATCTTAATTTTAGCAGTCTCACAAGATTAAGCTTAGCAAAATCACCATCAAAATCCAGGCAAGTGCATTCTGATGCTTTTCAACTGCTCAGATCGATTTTGTACACCATTGATGTGTTATCTTCCTATTATTCATTCAAATGCGTGTAATCGAGTTATTTTTTAGGCCACAAGATGCTTGTGTGAGACTGTAAATGTATAGTAATTTTCGGCTTCTTCTTTTTTCCCTGTTTCCATTTTTACCATATATAGATATTGTAATTGAGGTGTAAGGCTTGCTACAGCTCACAGTTGCATTTAGTGGATTTTGTATTGTGAAATAATAGAGCTCTATGAGAACATATTAGTAGTTGTTGGGGTTCCAATTGCTGCAATGGATTGGATGGTTCCATATTTTCTGTGAGGATCGTTTTTGTTTTAGTGGTTTGTTTGGGCTGCAGGAAAAATAGATTTTGAGTTCGAAGTTTGTCTTAATTGACCTAAATGTCTTAAAAAATAAATAATTTGTAATTTTATATGAATTTGCGGCCAATGATTTCTATTTTTCAATCATTTCTCTCTGTTTTGCTCAAATTTCAGCATTCAAATGAAGTGTTTGTGGATAAGAGAGGGGCTATGCTGGCCCGTTTTTTTTTTTTTTTTTTTTATATATTCTGTAGAAAAATTGTCCGGTTCTTCAAACTCGTTTTGTTTAGGGAGTTTTTTTATAATTGACAAGTGGCATTAGCGACGTTTTCAATGCTGTTAAAAGATCAGTGGCTCATTGATTTGTGGAAATTTTTTTTAATTGCCAATTTAAGGGGCTGGGGGGACGGAGTTTTATCTTGATCTGTTGATTGAGAGTTTTGATTTTGTGTATGTAATATATTTGTGAGTTTGTCTTAATTGACCTAAATGTTTTTTGAAAAATGGGGGCGAGTGGGCAACATGTAGTTAGCATTGGGAGAAATTATATTGTGTGGAAGCCGAATGTTGTTTACCGTTCGGAGATCACTCAAAATGCGACATACCAGTAGTATTGAGCCAGGTACTGAGCGATATCGAGCAGTATCAAGCCAGGTATCGAGCTGGGGGTGATGGCGCATTCTGATTGGTCTCTGGACGGAATTTGATGTACTCACAGAATAATTTCTCTTGGGTGTTGGTGGCAGGAAATAATGATGGGGTGAATTTATGGTACATTTAAAAATCGTTCAAATATGTGAAAGTTCAAAGAGGTAAAAAATGAATTAAAAGGCGAGCTTTAAAATTTTATTATGCCATTATTTTATTTTAGACCAAACATCAATATTCTTTAAATTCTTATACTTAGTTTGAATGAAATAGCCCCTAATTGTATATTTAATGATAACACTTCATTTGAAAAAAAATAACATTTGTACGTATATATGCTTTAAATCATTATTTTATTTTTAAAAATTGTGTATATATTTTCATTTATTTGTTTGGTATGTTATATTGAATTCAAAATTTTCTAGATAAATATTTTCAAAATTTTTTATTGTTATTTTAATAATTATGCATTTTTTTATAAATAAATTGTTGATAAATATAACTAAATGCATGATTTAGATTTTTAAATGCCGTAAGTTATAATTTTAAAGGAATGTTTGATAGAAGATAATAAGGTGGATTTAATAATTTTTTTTTTCTTTTGAGATTCTAAATGAGCCTCAAAGGATAGGTTGGTGAGTCTAGCCGGAGTTAAATTATTAAATAATGCTGGTTTGTTTCAGCTTTAAGATATGTTTGGATACCCTGTAATAATTTGAAAGAGTTAAATATTATTGAAACAACAATAGTAAGTCTTTTGCCCTACTAAGTGAAGATAGCGACATCAATTATTTTTTCTGTTGTGTATTTTATTTAAATTTATTAAAAAAAAAGCATTTCTAATACTTTTTAACCAAGTCTTTTTTGGTCTTTGTCCATTTTTTTAACATAGGCATAGTCTAATATGTTTGCTCTTTTAACAAGATCATTAGAAGGTCGACGTTTTTTTTAATATGACCGAGCAGTCTAAGATGACTCTCTCCAATCTTATTTAATAAAAAAAAATCATTCTATTGCTACGTATAAAGACATTCATTCACATGAGCACACTTATCTCTATAGCACTTAATTTTATGTATCTCTTTTAAAAGTTGGTGTTGCGGACTAGAATATACGCGACGATAGAGTTAGAAAGTTTTCGTCTCAGCGTTGCATGGATATCCAACACATAAACAGGAAAGAAATAAAGAACATCAGGATTTTTACGTGGAAAATCCTGGAAAGGGAAAAAAACCACGGGGCAACGCCCAGTTGAAATAATTTCACTAGTATTTGTTTGAGGTACAAGAGGTTGACTCGTCCTTGGACCGATATATCGAGGGTCCAAGAGGGCAAATACCTCCTGGCATGGTTCAACCTGCTGGGGTTTTTGGGGGGTGGCGCCCTGCGAGGGTTTCCACCGGGAAATGGCTAGGAATTAATTTAAATTATTGAAATAGATAACCATTTATATGGAACTATTTTATGCATGCATCATAGAAATATACATTTGGTGAAAAGGGTATTTAATATGTTGATAAACTATACATTGGATGATTTAATCGCCTTGTTACAATTCGTGCTGGATGATTGAATAGATATATGACTGTTTCTTAAGTGCAATTAGATAGTCAAATTTAGCAAGAGGATTTGTATTGATGTTCTTGAGATGCGTGCTAGGTTTCATAGATTTAATGAAGGCATTATCATAAAATTTCATCATGCAAGAGTTGAGTTGATTGTGTTGGAGCCAAGACTTTTTTCATCGCTTTGTAAAAATTCTTTTTAATACAAAATTTTTTTAAAAGCAAAGAAAAAATAGCAATCTAAAGCTGTCCCAAACTATGCCTTCATTTGGACGGCTTTTTTACTGATTCTTAAAACAACTTTGTAGTATAAACATTTTAATTTTGTACTAGAAATTATTTTAAGAATCTGTCCTAAACGAAACCCTACAACAACAACAACATCAAGCCTTTATCCCACTACGTTGGGTCGGCTACATGAATCCTTTTTCTCCATTGTGTCATATTAAAAGTCAAATTCTCGTTTAAATCTAATAAAGAAAGGTCATTCCTAATATTTTCTAACCAAGTCTTTTTAAGTCTACCCCTACCTTTCTTAACATAAGTCAAATCTAATACCTCTACTCTCCTAACCGGGTCACCGGAAGGCCGCCGTTTTATGTGACCAAATCATCTAAGGCGTCTCTCTCTAATCTTATTTTCTACTCGAGTTACTCCAACCTTTTCATGTATATGCTCATTTCGTATCTTATCTTTAAGGGTAAAGCCACTACTTCCATTTAATTCAAAAGTTGACTTATATTTCGTTTGGGACGATTTTTTTATTGTTTCTTAAAGTAGCTTTTTTAAAAAAATTATAAATATTCTAATGTTAAACACATGAAAATTAGCTTTAAAATTTTTAAATTTATATTAAAATCAATAAATTCGAGATATTATATACAATATTAATTTCTTTTCACATGCAATTATTAATTGCAAGAAGCAATAATGATAATTTATTTTAGGTTTTGCTCTTACCAATTACGTGATAAGAGAATTTTTTTTTTCACTGGGGTTGACTGAATATTATTATTTTTATTATATTTTAATAAGAGGCATTTTTTAGGCTAATTAATTTCAATAAATAGAGCCGCTGGTTCTTTTATGATGCCACATTCCCATAATTAATTGCTGCACACATCACAGTTTGGACGGAGTAATTTAAATGAGTTCGAGTGGGGCCCACACGATCGTGGTGAAGCATCGATGTCTTGCATCCAATTGTCGATTTTTTTACTGAAGCTGCCATTATCGCATCGCGGCTCTTTTACATTTCCTTTTTATATTGGAAAAGCTCGTTCCTTTTTATTTCCTCTGTATTTTAGCAGCAACAAGAAAGTTTACTTCTGCCTGTTTGAAAGTCCTAACACGTCGCCGATCGATAGATCTCGATCGGGAGGAATAGTTTCCGGCGAGATCTTAGGTTGAATCGAACGGGATCCTTTCTTCTCTGCTGGTTTCTGGCTAGTTCTACTTTTATTCTAATTTTCCCGGTTTTTTGGTTGTTTTCCTGGTGCAGCTGAATTCTGATAGAAGGTTAGATTTTTTTTCCCTTTCCGGATCTGGTGGAGAAAGTCTTGTGATTTGGTTTGCGATTGAGGGAGTTAGAAAGATAGTCGTTCGATCCAGTGGGAATGGCTTTCCTTGGAACGCAGCAGAAGTGTAAGGTCTGCGAGAAGACCGTATACCTTATGGATCAGTTGATGGCGGATGGCGTGACCTATCACAAGTCTTGCTTCAAGTGCAATCACTGTAAAGGAACCCTAAAGGTATTTCCATCTTGCTTCAAGTGCAATCACTGTAAAGGAACCCTGTAAAGGTATTTTCACCATTGATTCTTGTTTTCACAGGTTAAAAAATGGACAAAATTAAAGCTTATGTTTTCACATTATCGGAACTTGTAGTTACTCTGGAAATGAAAAAGTTCTTGTTTTTTGCGATCTACAGTTCGTTTATTCAAATTATTTTATTGATGTATGTTACAGCGTGCATCTGAATCTGCCAGGAAGTTATTCCTTGTATCCGTAATGACTGGTGGTTCATAATTGAATCGCTATTAAGGCATTTGGGACAGACTTTTTTGCTGATTTCTAAAACAGTTTTTAGTACATAAATTATTTTTTTAGTAAAAAATTTTATTTTGTACTAAAAGTTATTTTAAAAATCAGCAAAAAAAAAAAAAAAAAACTGTGCGCCCGACACCATGATAAAAGATATTTTCAAAGGCAATTTGGCTCCTTTTATTTTTTTTTATCCTCGATATTATGCAGATGTTGTGCCTTATGTGTCAAATATGTAAATCTGCCTTGATATGGATACTTTTACTTCAATCTTCTTTGCTCTTCTTAAATGCTAGTGAATTGCTCGTCTGTCCACCCTCTTCTTGCGGGCGAATTATTACGTTCGGTGACCGGACTGATTTTTCTTCTGCATTTATCGTCTTACTTCATGATCTTCTTCTTTTATCTTTAAGTCTTCAAAACAAAGGGTGGTAGTTTTCTCCCTTGTTCTTACAGTTCTTGTGATTTGGGGTATTATTTGGGCTGGTGGTGAGCGATGGAAGGGTCTTGAGCAATTCGAAGGGTTGGCGTTGGTGCTGTGGAGAGAAGTTTAGGTGGTAATTTAAAAGGAAGAAAATGAGACATCTTATTTTCGAAGAAGCACCAAAGTAAAAAATATATGTTGGGTACTCCTTTTACTTCAAAAACATAAATTTCTTTTGAAATGAATGAGCAAGGAGGATTGTTTTCGTGATACATGAGGCACCTAAATGTGTCTAAAGTGTCTCTATTGGAAAGTGGCGGATCAAAGTGTAATCATCCCTCGTGCTATTTATGGCTAGTGCACATTTAATGACTTATATTGAATTCTTTTGCTTATTTTGTTATACCACTTTTTTAATAATAGATGGATTTTTGTATAAAATAGTACTTTTGAATGCACAGCTGTGCTTTGTTTTGCAATTTGGATGCCCTGTTTATAAGATTTCATCAAATCTCTAAATATTTTGTTTGAAGATTATTAATTGTTTAATAATTTTCAGCTATTTGGAATGTTTTAATTGATTTTATTATGCTTTGAAAGAATTAAAAAAAAAAAAGTTAAATGCCTTGCCACTTGCTTTTTAAGTCAGAAAATTTTAGCATGTTGATGGCACTTTTCGGCATAATAAGTGTTGTTCAGGATAGTAGAGGTGATGGTTTGTCTTCCATTTTAATATCTCAACCTTTTATATTATGCCTCTCAAGGAGCATTACGAGATAGTCACTACAATACTGTGACAATGACTTTCTTTCAATCTCCCAATGGTTGCCAGAAACTAATCCCATAATGTTTGTATCTTTCTACCTTAGGAACTGCAATTAAGGGATACAAATATAGATTCAGAATATATGTTGTAAGTATGGAAAATGTGCCACACCCTCTTCCTTTTTCCAATCCCTTCCATTCTTTAAATACAACAGAAGATGAGGCACAATGGACACACCATGTTGTTGCAATATGATCACGTTCGCTTATTTTTAAAGATTTGTGGCGAGAATTTTTCGTTTGCCTTCAACTATAGTCCCAATGTAAAATTCAACTATGGTCCCATTAAGCTATAGAAACGGAGTTCTTCTTAAATTTTTGTACAGTCATGTATCTCTATGAGTATCATTATGATTAAACTACAAAAGTTTTCTGATTAGCTCTCATGGAGATGGAATTGTCTGAGAGTTCTTATATGGTCCTACTAATTTGGTCTTGGTGGACAACATCCTTAAGGAATTGGGTTTGTGCTCAAATTCAGAACTCTTTTTTATTTTATTTTGTAGCTGATGAGATTGTCACAAGGTATAAATTCAGGGAGCCAAATGGCATAGACCTAGTGTCTAAGTCTTAGATTTATTATAGGACATGTTATATAACTTAATTCATTATTTAACTAATCCCCATAATCTGTTTTGCTACAAAACATTGCTATACGTGGCACCAACAGATTATTAAATTGCAAAAGTAGTTTAGTAAAATATTATCGGATCAATGTGTCAAATATTTGATGCATTATCTTGATTTGGAATCAATTTAATAGGAAAAAAAAAAGGTTTTGGCCTACTAAACTTTTCATGGTGCAAGCAGTTACCTCGCTTTGTTATCTTAAATAGCTTATGGTGAACTGTAAAGTTATTGATTCGATTCTAAAAGCTTAAAAGAAGTTAATCAAGATTTTGGTCATTTATGCTATGACTAGGTTTTTTTTTTATTTTTTTTTATTATTATTTTTTTATGCTTGTTGCGTCCTGGAATATTCGCGGCGGTAGAGAAATATTTAGTTTAACGTCTTAGCATTGTACGAAGATCCAGCACACAAGCAGATAAGTGAGAGGGTGTAGCATTCATAAGAGACACCAGAGTTTTTACGTGGAAAACCCCTGAAAAGGGGGAAAAACCACGGGGCCTGGCCCAGTTTGAATGAATCCACTAGTATTTGTAGTCGATTACAAATGAGGCCCTTCCTTAGGAGAAGGCCTTGGATTGATGTAGCAAATGTACATCATATAGATTGCATTACATGGTAGGAGTTACATATACAGGTTTGTTTGGCCTGAAGGACCGTAGTCGGCAGGAGACCGTGGTCGGCAGGAGACCGGGGTCAGAAAGACCGTTGTCTGTTGATGGAGGTCAGAAGGACCATAGTAGGCGACGAAGGCCTGAAGGACCGTAGGCAGTAGGAGACTGGGGTCTGAAAGACCGTTGTCTGGTGATGGAGGTCGGACGGACCGTAGTAGGCGATGAAGGCCTGAAGGACCGTAGGCAGTAGGAGACTGGGGTCTGAAAGACCGTTGTCTGGTGATGGAGGTCGGACGGACCGTAGTAGGCGATGAAGGCCTGAAGGACCGTAGGCAGTAGGAGCCTAGGTTCTGAAAGACCGTTGTCTGGCGATGGAGGTCGGACGGACCGTAGTAGGCGATGAAGGCCTGAAGGACCGTAGGCAGTAGGAGACTGGGGTTTGAAAGACCGTTGTCTGGCGATGGAGGTCGGACGGACCGTAGTAGGAGATGAAGGCCTGAAGGACCGTAGGCAGTAGGAGATAAGGAGTCAGGTGTTAGTCCCAGTGTCACTTGGAAGATCGGATGTTGATGGTCTAGCCTTGAGTAGGACGTCGGGTCTTAAGCAGGACGTCAGGTCTTAAACAGGACGTCGGGTCTTCAGCAGGACGTCGGGACTTAACGTCGGGCCTTGAACAAGACGTCGGGTCTTTGGCAAGAAGTAGGGACTGAGTGTCAGGCCTTGAACAAGACGTCGGGTCTTTGGCAGGATGTAGGGACTGAGTGTCGGGCCTTGAACAAGACGTCGGGTCTTTGGCAGGACGTCGGGGATGAACGTCGGGTCTTAAGGCGGTGGTCCGGCGAGGTTTTGTGGTGGTCCGACGAGATTCCTGCGGTGGTCCGACGAGATTCCTGCGGTGGTCCGGCGGTGGTCCGGCGAGGTTCTGCGGTGGTCCGGCGGCTGTCGAGGAGGAACTCCTTCCTTCTCTTCTCTTCTTCTCTCTCTTGCTTGGATCCCCTCTTGTGAAGAATGAGGGCTCTATTTATAGATTTTCTGGAGTGGCATGGCTTGTAAATAGGTGTGAGATCAAGGGCGAATAAGGAGTGGTCGAATGGACGGCCGATGCTGAATCCTACGATCGTACACCGTTCATTGGTCATTTGAATGCCTTGGTGATGTCGGAATTTAGTGATCTTGGGCTCGTTGGATTCGTCTCGTCGAGCCGTTCGATTCGAGTATAAGCTCGTCAAAATCAGAGTCCGTTTGGTAACTCAAATAGTGGTTTGAACCTTCCAACAGCGCTTCGGATCCATGATTTGGACCCATTTGGACTCGGATTGGGTCGATCTTGGTGTCGTTGGGTTCGTATTTCCGGGACGCTCAGTTTGACTGTAAGCTCACTGAAATCGGAGTTCATATACTCCCGGATTTAATTTTTGAAGTTTCCAACTAGCTTTCGCCTCGAGATTCGTGCCCGATCAAGCTAATTTTGTAATGCCGTATCAGTTGCCGCTCTATTTTCGGACGTCGAAGCTCCAGAAGTCCGAAAATACTTGTTCCGAAATTTTACCTTGGCCGAATCGCAAAAAATTGCGTTCCGAAAATTTATTGCGTTCCCACAGATCTCGTTGAGCTCCGAAAGTGTCAAAATCGAGTCCGGAATGTCGAAAAACATGTCCGGGGACCCCAAAAAAGTCCGATTTGCTGTTTTTCGGGACGAAAATTGGTCCCGGATCCGACGACGAGTAGAAGTCCGCTGACAAGCAGAAGTTCGACGACAAGGAGAAGTCTGACGTCGCGTAGAAGTACGGCCTCGGGCAGAAGACCGATGAAAGTTCGTCGACGGGCAGAAGTCCGACGACGAGTAGAAGTCCGCTGATGAGCAGAAGTTTGACGACAGGGAGAAGTCCGACGTCGCGTAGAAGTACGGCCTCGGGCAGAAGTCTGATAAAAGTTCGTCGACGAGTAGAAGTCCGCTAACGAGCAAAAGTCTGACGACAGGGAGAGGTCCGACGTCGTGTAGAAGTACGGCCTTTGGTAGAAGACCGATGAAAGTTCATCGACGGGCAAAAGTCCGATGACGAGTATAGTTCCGCTGACGAGCAGAAGTTCGACGACAAGGAGAAGTCCTACGTCGCGTAGAAGTACGGCCTCGGGCAGAAGACCGATGAAAGTTCGTCAACGGGCAGAAGTCCGAGGACGAGTAGAGGTCTGCTTACGAGCAGAAGTCAGACGATATGGAGAAGTCCGATGTCGGGTAGAAGTCCAACGACAGGCATAAGTCCGTAGTCGGGTAGGGATGCAGCGTCAAGTAGAAGACCGACGAAGGTCCGTTGACGAGCAGAAGTCCGACGTCGTGTAGAAGTCCGTTGACCAGCAGAAGTCCGACGTCGAGTATAAGTCTGCTGACGAGCAGAAGTCCGACGTCGGGTATTAGTCCGATAACAGGAAGGATTTCGGCGTTGTGTATTAGTCCGTCGAAAGTCCTGCAAGGCAAAAGTTTAGCATAGGAGGAAATTCAAAATTGGGAAGAATTTTAACATTATGGAGAAGTCAGATAGAAGTCTATTGACGACATTCTAGCGACGTTAACCAAGGACGTGAGACTTTTCCGAGGTTGTAAGTCGGAGCCCTGCTCGACGACATTAACCTGTGTCGAAGAGGTCGGGAGAATCCACTAAGGATGTGAGACCTTTCCAAGGTTGTATGCCGGAGCCCTGCTCGATGACGTTAACCTGTGTGGAAGAGGTCGGGAGAATCCACCAAGGATGTGAGACCTTTCCGAGGTTGTATGTCGGAGCCTTTGCTCGACGACGTTAACCTGTGTGGAAGAAGTCGGGAGAATCCATTAAGGATGTGAGACCTTTCCGAGGTTGTATGCCGGAGCCCTGCTCGACGACGTTAACCTGTGTGGAAGAGGTCGGGAGAATCCACCAAGGATGTGAGACCTTTCCGAGGTTGTATGTCGGAGCCTTTGCTCGACGACGTTAACCTGTGTGGAAGAAGTCGGGAGAATCCACCAAGGATGTAGGACCTTTCCGAGGTTGTATGTCGGAGCCTTTGCTCGACGACGTTAACCTGTGTGGAAGAGGTCGGGAGAATCCACCAAGGATGTAGGATCTTTCCGAGGTTGTATGTCGGAGCCTTTGCTCGACGACGTTAACCTGTGTGGAAGAGGTCGGGAGAATCCACTAAGGATGTGAGACCTTTCCGAGGTTGTATGTCGGAGCCCTGCTCGACGACGTTAACCTGTGTGGAAGAGGTCGGGAGAATCCACTAAGGATGTGAGACCTTTCCGAGGTTGTATGCCGGAGCCCTGCTCGACGACGTTAACCTGTGTGGAAGAGGTCGGGAGAATCCACTAAGGATGTGAGACCTTTCCGAGGTTGTATGCCGGAGCCCTGCTCGATGACGTTAACCTGTGTGGAAGAGGTCGGGAGAATCCACCAAGGATGTCAGACCTTTCCGAGGTTGTACGTCGGAGCCCTGCTCGACGACGTTAACCTGTGTGGAAGAGGTCGGGAGAATCCACTAAGGATGTGAGACCTTTTCGAGGTTGTATGCCGGAGCCCTGCTCGACGACGTTAACCTGTGTGGAAGAGGTCGGGATAATCCACTAAGGATGTGAGACCTTTCCGAGGTTGTATGCCGGAGCCCTGCTCGACGACGTTAACCTGTGTGGAAGAGGTCGGGATAATCCACTAAGGATGTGAGACCTTTCCGAGGTTGTATGTCGGAGCCTTTGCTCGACGACGTTAACCTGTGTGGAAGAGGTCGGGAGAATCCACTAAGGATGTGAGACCTTTCCGAGGTTGTATGCCGGAGCCCTGCTCGACGACGTTAACCTGTGTGGAAGTGGCCGGGAGAATCCACTAAGGATGTGAGACCTTTCCGAGGTTGTATGTCGGAGCCCTGCTCGACGACGTTAACCTGTGTGGAAGAGGCCGGGAGAATCCACCAAGGATGTGAGACCTTTCCGAGGTTGTATGCCGGAGCCCTGCTCGACGACGTTAACCTGTGTGGAAGAGGTCAAATCGGATCCCCCTGGGATCGATTTTGCCTTGATTGGGAGGGGGCGAATGCCGCGTGTATCCCGAATCAAAGATAATGAAGGGTCTATCTTTAGACCGTTACTACCTTTTTGAGGTCGAGATCAAGACCTTGCCCAAGGAGTATGAGTCCTGTAGGGGACTGTATGAAATTTATAAGTGATAGAAAGTATCCTTGCATTTGCTTGGATTTTCCTAAAATATTAACTTGATGTTGAAGGTATTGGAGGATCTATTTGACCATGGTTTGAGTCAAAGTTTCCCCCCAGTCCGCTTTTGCTTCTTATGATATTGATGCTATCTGTGATCTTTTGAGATTAGAGCAATAATTGCCCCCCAGTCGGGAATCACTTTCCCACAGACGGCGCCAAACTGTTGCGTCCTGGAATATTCGCGGCGGTAGAGAAATATTTAGTTTAACGTCTTAGCATTGTACGAAGATCCAGCACACAAGCAGATAAGTGAGAGGGTGTAGCATTCATAAGAGACACCAGAGTTTTTACGTGGAAAACCCCTGAAAAGGGGGAAAAACCACGGGGCCTGGCCCAGTTTGAATGAATCCACTAGTATTTGTAGTCGATTACAAATGAGGCCCTTCCTTAGGAGAAGGTCTTGGATTGATGTAGCAAATGTACATCATATAGATTGCATTACATGGTAGGAGTTACATATACAGGTTTGTTTGGCCTGAAGGACCGTAGTCGGCAGGAGACCGGGGTCAGAAAGACCGTTGTCTGTTGATGGAGGTCGGAAGGACCATAGTAGGCAACGAAGGCCTGAAGGACCGTAGGCAGTAGGAGACTGGGGTCTGAAAGACCGTTGTCTGGTGATGGAGGTCGGACGGACCGTAGTAGGCGATGAAGGCCTGAAGGACCGTAGGCAGTAGGAGACTGGGGTCTGAAAGACCGTTGTCTGGTGATGGAGGTCGGACGGACCGTAGTAGGCGATGAAGGCCTGAAGGACCGTAGGCAGTAGGAGACTAGGGTCTGAAAGACCGTTGTCTGGCGATGGAGGTCGGACGGACCGTAGTAGGCGATGAAGGCCTGAAGGACCGTAGGCAGTAGGAGACTGGGGTTTGAAAGACCGTTGTCTGGCGATGGAGGTCGGACGGACCGTAGTAGGCGATGAAGGCCTGAAGGACCGTAGGCGGTAGGAGATAAGGAGTCAGGTGTTAGTCCCAGTGTCACTTGGAAGATCGGATGTTGATGGTCTAGCCTTGAGTAGGACGTCGGGTCTTAAGCAGGACGTCAGGTCTTAAACATGACGTCGGGTCTTCAGCAGGACGTCGGGACTTAACGTCGGGCCTTGAACAAGACGTCGGGTCTTTGGCAGGAAGTAGGGACTGAGTGTCAGGCCTTGAACAAGACGTCGGGTCTTTGGCAGGATGTAGGGACTGAGTGTCGGGCCTTGAACAAGACGTCGGGTCTTTGGCAGGACGTCGGGGATGAACGTCGGGTCTTAAGGCGGTGGTCCGGCGAGGTTTTGTGGTGGTCCGACGAGATTCCTGCGGTGGTCCGACGAGATTCCTGCGGTGGTCCGGCGGTGGTCCGGCGAGGTTCTGCGGTGGTCCGGCGGTGGTCCGGCGGCTGTCGAGGAGGAACTCCTTCCTTCTCTTCTCTTCTTCTCTCTCTTGCTTGGATCCCCTCTTGTGAAGAATGAGGGCTCTATTTATAGATTTTCTGGAGTGGCATGGCTTGTAAATAGGTGTGAGATCAAGGGCGAATAAGGAGTGGTCGAATGGACGGCCGATGCTGAATCCTACGATCGTACACCGTTCATTGGTCATTTGAATGCCTTAGTGATGTCGGAATTTAGTGATCTTGGGCTCGTTGGATTCGTCTCGTCGAGCCGTTCGATTCGAGTATAAGCTCGTCAAAATCAGAGTCCGTTTGGTAACTCAAATAGTGGTTTGAACCTTCCAACAGCGCTTCGGATCCATGATTTGGACCCATTTGGACTCGGATTGGGTCGATCTTGGTGTCGTTGGGTTCGTATTTCCGGGACGCTCAGTTTGACTGTAAGCTCACTGAAATCGGAGTTCATATACTCCCGGATTTAATTTTTGAAGTTTCCAACTAGCTTTCGCCTCGAGATTCGTGCCCGATCAAGCTAATTTTGTGATGCCGTATCAATTCTATTACTAGGTTGATTTCAATGATGAAAATAAGATCTAAATGTAATTGTTAATTTTGTTTAAGACCTAACGAGGGGAATTTGGCTCAAGATCTAATTCACAGTGGATCACAGCACAAAGTAATATAATGAAAAGAGAATATTATTACCTGATCAATGAGTTGAAGAGGATTACAACAAAGAATAATCTCTTTGTGGAGGAATAATAGCCCCTTCATAGCATCTTGCATGATCTTTTATGGGTCTAATTAGTAGGGCATTAAACAAATCAAAATTTATTATCTAATTCTAGGCCTTAGTTGATGTTCATCAAGGAGTGCAATTATAGGGATATCATTTATAGATTAGAATGGATGCAGCTTTAATGTTGAACGGCTATTAGTTTATCCATATCAACCAATGGTGTCCAATTCCATTCTCCCCAATAATTTTAGTTCGCTGGAGTACAGTAGCGCATGTATTGCTTCTCTTCAATTATCAGTGATAGCTTATGTTGGGCTGCTAATTAAGTCATATTGTAGAGCAGCCTTTGAATAGCCAAAGAATGTATTCAAACATTCTTGATCACAGGTGGAGAGTTTATTGGTTGCCAATTTTTGGTATAATAGTTGTTAGAAATCATAGAGGGGTATATCTTTGTTTGATTCTATTCAATTGTATCGCTAAATGCTAATACAAATATGCCTATATAAAGGTAAAAATAAATTGCAATAAGAGAAATATAATAAAAGAGAATATCATCAATAATGATGATATATTACATTAATAAGTTCTATAGATTTCAACTACATATATTCTAATATTTATATGATAATGAATAATTCCAATAGCTCTAATAATTTTAAGAGTAACTAGGTTGCTTGTGCTATAAATTTTAAGTTTTGATATGAAGCGCAAGAAAACTTTGTATGTGTTACGTATTGTTGTCATTGCTTCCAATATTATGAGGTTTTTATTTAGTCTTCCTTATGATCGGTTAATTTTAATTATCTTTCTATAGGAAAGCTTCTGAAATTTTGAGCTTTTTAATATAAATGTATTCTTCTTTTCTTCAGCTTAGTAATTACTCATCAATGGAAGGTGTTCTATACTGCAAACCTCATTTTGAACAACTCTTTAGGGAGGCAGGAAACTTTAACAAGAATTTCCAATCACGTAAGGCTACATTATTGGTTATATAGTTGTGGAGAATATTGTTTCCATTCTGTTTTTATTCTGATCAACCATTGCTCCTATTGACAGCGGCAAAATCTTCAGATAAGTTAACTCCAGAGCTGGTGTGTTCATTATCTTATTTCTATTGTCTCAATTAGTAAACATATACTATTGGAGCCCTAAATCACGTTAAAATTTTTGCTAATTTTCTCAGACGAGATCTCCTAGCAAAGCTGCTGGCATGTTCTCTGGAACTCAGGAAAAGTGTGCTATTTGTTCAAAGACAGCATATCCCCTTGAGAAGGTTTGGCCATTTTTTCATTAATTTATCATATAATCTTTATTGGAAAAGAACTGCATGAATGTCATTTAAGCATATGGCTTTGATGCTTTGGGTACAATGCAATTTTATTGATATCATTTTGCCTGATAACTTCTATCAGATGTTTTATCTTTTGCATATCGCTTAGCACCCAAAATTAATATAAGTTCTCTAAATAAGTCATCAAATTCTAAGAAACTCCTGTTCATCTTAACCACATAATCACATTTTCCTGGTACTCTGCACTCTTTTGCTTCATTGGAAGTCGTTGTAAGCTTATAGGTAAACTAAGATTTCGTTTGGGACAGTTTTCTTACTGCTTCTTAAAGCAACTAAAAAATTGCTTTAAGAAGCAGTAAGAAAGCCGTCCCAAACGAAGCTTAAAACTATACTTAGCTATACACTAGAACTGAAAGAATATCATGTCAATTAACCTAACAGCGTACAGCTCCCAATGATATCTTAGTTTACTTGCCAGAAGACCGCCTTTCATTTTGAAACTTACAAGGTAATGTTGTAAAAATCTCAGGTGACCGTTGAAGGATTGGCATACCACAAATCCTGTTTCAGATGTTCCCATGGAGGCTGCGCCATTACTCCTTCAAACTATGCGGCTCTTGAAGGCATTCTGTACTGCAAACACCATTTTTCTCAGCTTTTCAAGGAGAAGGGAAGCTACAATCATCTTATTAAGTGCGCCTCAGTTAAGCGCACATCAACCTCAGTTCCTGATAGCTAATCTGCGATGGGAGGCTGACCTTCCTTTTATGTTGTTGGTAATATTTGTTAAATTCGCGCGCGCCCCATTTGCTTTCAGTTTCCAATGATATAATTTGGAAACTCACACTAATTTTCCTTTTCAGATTGTGTGAGTTTCGGAACTATGGATGTTTTATCTTTTGTATTTTCATGGCTTTTTTTATGTGTTTATTTTCAAAGCAGCTTGCAAATACAGCAAGCAAAGTTGTCAAGTAACAGCTTGCTTTAAAAAAAAAAAAAAAAGAGTTTGGATTTTGAATCTTTCTATATATTTGAAGCTGAGCCACAGCCATTTGTTTTTATTTTATTATGCTAAGATCAGATTTGACTCTCCAATCTAACCAGAAATTTCTTAAAGTGTGCTTTTAATCACCTTTCAAGCTAACCAAACTAGGGGTGTCAACTTTTGACCCGACCCGAAAAAATCCAGGTTTGGGTCAACCCGTTTGCGAAACGGGTCGGGTCCGGGTTCGGATTCTTGACCCGTTTGAAAAATGGGTCGGGTTTGGGTTGACCCGACAACCAACTGGTCAACCCGAATTGACCTGTTTCGCAAACCCGTTGCTCAGGTCGCGTCCCATCAGCTCGTCAGGTCGCATTCGCGTCAGGTCTGGACTCCTACGAACTCGCGTGCGTCCAGCCCGGCAAGCCCGCACAGCTGCGGAGCAGCGGATCCTACGTGACCGCGTCCAGCCGGACCAGCCCGCACTCAGCGTGGCGCCTCGACAGTTCTTGCGACCCGCGTCCAACCTAACCAGGTGACCAGCCCGCACTCGGCACCTCGATGAATCCTGCGTTCGGCCCGCACCAGCTCCGCTCCGCAAGCGCGCTCGCGAGTCGCGACGTGGACTCCGTCGCTGCCACTCGCGATCTCGCACAGCCGCACTTGGGTTGGGTCGGGTCAACCCGGCAACCCGAGCGGGTCGGGTCCGGGTTGAAATGTCTGACCCGTTTGCAAAAATGGGTTGGGTTCGGGTTGACCCGTTTAGATCCGGATCAGCTCGGGTTCGACCCGAACCCGACCCGTCGACCCGAATTGACACCCCTAATCCAAACAAATGATCCTCATTGCATCACAAGGGGGCAATGACACCATCTAACCTGCAACTTTAATTTTGGAATGTTTTGGCCTCTGCTCACTCAGGTTTCATTTGCATAACTTCTTTGAAGCATATTTCTAGCATAAAAAAATTTCAAAAAATTTTATATTAGAAATTTATTTTATAAAATAAGAAAAAAGTTGTCCCATGTAAAGCCTAAGCTCTCTTACTATTTTTCACCCAAAGATTATAGTATTTTAATTTTTTTAGGGTGAGCCCTCTCGGGTACTAGGGGTTTTCGCCCCTGCTTTCAAGGATATATTTTTCGAATGTTTTATATAATTTTAAAGAGGGTTTTAAAAGCTTTTAATAGAAAACAACCAATGGAGATAAATTTGTTAACAATAATATTTTTGAATTAAATTTGTGACCCATCTGAAATTAGATTTGATCAAATTTATAGTTGAAATAAGTGCCTCAATAAAATGAATCTAACCAACCTAATTTCACTAAATAAATTTTGATATCAATGACACACTTCTATATATAATGATCTATGATCATGATAATTATCGTGAGTCGTTAGATGGTTTGCTAATGGATTTAGATAAAATAGCCAAAATGTCTTTTAAAAAATGAAATTACCACATTCTTCACATGAGAAAACTTGGAATAGTAAAGCTTAACGGTAAGGAGAATACGGAAGCAATTATAAATGATCGATGTCGACAATCACCACGAATAACTATCGCAATGTGATCATAATCATTTAACTGTCATTGCTTGATTTTCATCACAATATTCATCTCCTAACTATGATTTCAACACTTATATAAATAGCTTAATAATTAATACAAATTTTTTCTACTATTGTTACTATTGTGAATGTTTCAGCACTTTATATAAAGAACCTAATAATTAAGTTTAATAGTTCTATTATGATATTTAAAGTTTAAATGCTACTATAATTTCATAAATTATAATACTAAACATTAAATTATGTATAATTAATTTTGAAATAGGATATATTAACTATATTAATTATAAAAATTAATTTAACAAAAAATAAAAAATTAAAATAGACATAATTGATCATTTAACGGGTAACTTGGCACGATCTATTTTAAATAATTTTTATAATTAATTTAATCAATATATTCTGTTTAAAAATTGTCCCATCACGTTTGATTCTTGTCGGAGAAGCCATTTCCCATTCCCTATCGATCTATACTCGGCGAGCCTTTCTTCCCGCCTTGCTCAACTGAAAGGCTCCGAGCCTTCCCAAGAACACCATCGAACCCTACCCTAGCCAAGGAAAGCAGTCGTCGAAGCAAACGTAGCAAGGAGGAGATGTTGGAGTTGCGGCTAGTACAGGGAAGCCTTCTTAAGAAGGTCATCGAGGCGATCAAAGATCTGGTAACCGATGCTAACTTTGATTGCTCGGCGACTGGATTATCTCTCCAAGCAATGGACTCGAGCCACGTCGCCCTCGTTGCGCTCCTCCTCCGATCTGAGGGTTTCGAGCATTACCGCTGTGATCGAAACATCTCCATGGGGATGAACCTCAATAACATGTCTAAGATGCTCAAATGCGCTGGAAACGATGACATCATCACCATCAAGGGCGACGATGGCGGCGACACTATCACTTTCATGTTCGAGAGCCCTAGTAAGGAGAAACCCTTTTGGTTTTGTTTGGTTCCCTTTATGTCTGTTCCTTTTCTTAATAGTTCCATTCAAGTGGGTTTGCCTGTTCTGGAGTTCATTTTTGGGTTATGCGTCGCCATGTATGCACTGTTGTGGTTCTTCCATTATCTTTTTCCATTGGATATTATTTTTGTCTAAATATTTTTTTTTTTACACTCTTATTATATTTGGCTAAATCTTTTTTTCTTTTTTTTGGTCTATACTGTTGCTGCACTTAATGCCCTCTCAACTATTGAACAGATCAAGATAAGATTTCAGATTTTGAGATGAAGCTTATGGATATTGATAGTGAGCATCTAGGCATTCCGGAGGCAGAGTATCATGCAATCGTGAAGATGCCATCTTCAGAATTTTCAAGGATTTGTAAGGATCTCAGCAGCATAGGAGACACTGGTAAAATTTTTGTTAAAGTTAAGAGACCTCATAGGTTAGAATTTTGTTGCTATTTTGTTCATCTAAAAAGTATGGTTTCTGGTTTATGCAGTTGTTATTTCAGTTACCAAGGAAGGAGTTAAATTCACCACAAGAGGTGATATTGGAACTGCTAACATTGTCTGCAGGCAGAATAAGACTATTGATAAGGTTAATATTTCTCTTGCCATACTTGATTGAATTCTGAATTAAATATGCCTTTTTGTATTAAGCTAATACATTATGTCCCTCTTTAGCGCAATGCTTGTTGATTCATGTTGCATTATATTTCTAAAATTTTATATTATATTTGATGTGACACATGCAAGGAGTTATACAAAAAGATTAACAAGATAATTTATTCCAAGTTAACCATTATAAAGTTATGCATCGAATCAAAGTAAGTTATAAGAATTCGCAGTCTTCCACTTGCTTAGGCAAAGAAAAACATGAAGAATAACCAAGACACTCTCAATCCAATACAAAGGTGAAGTAATGTAAAAGCTTATAACATAAATCCAAAAGTTAATAAAGAGATGTTCATCGTGAGGATCTACTCTCTCTCTATGAATCTAGGCTGAGCGGAAGAAGATCTTCCACCCTAGAAGTGAGGTGACCACTAGGAAGGATGAACCGAAGAGCGTAGTTGTCGGGAAGGTAGCCGGAGCTGGAGGCGGCACGGAGTGTCCGATGAGGGTCCACGGAGTTCTCGGTCATTGAAGCTCGATGGTTCCGGCAAGGCAATAAGCTATGAGATTGACATACCGTTCCACGGTGACGTCGTACTCCCAATCCGGCTCGTAGAAGGGGGAGAGGAAGATGTCGATCTCCCCTTGTTCGTTGTAGGCGAATCCGTGATCAACTTCCGGATCTGCCATGCATCCTTGTCGGGAGATGAAGGAGCACCGTTGGAAACAAGGGGAAGAGGAGGGGTGGAGGTGGCGGCTAGGTGTGGGAGGTTTGGCCGTGAGCTAGAGGGAGAGTGGGGGAGGGGGGGTGGGGGAGGGAATTTAGGAAAACTGAAATTAAATTCAGCCTCAAGTGGTTTTGGAGGGAGATTAATTTGAAATTTCAAATTAATTCATTAATGACTAGGGGCGTTAATTGAGGAAATAATTAGGGGCTGATTTGGTGGAGCTTTTAATTTAATTTGGGTGAGAGGTCGGTGGCCTGGGGCCGACGGGCGGGGGGGGGGGGGGGGGGGGGACCTCCGGTGGCTGGGCCGGCCAGGAGGGGCCGTCAGTGGGAGCCTAGGGCCGGTGGAGGAAAATGGGAGGGAGGTGAAATTCGGCTAGGAAGAGAAGGGAAAGAGAGGTTTTGAGGATCGGGAAAATCCGGAGCTACAAACCTCAAGCACTTCCTTCAATGGAACTCACAAAGAGATCCACAAGCACACTTCCTCAAGAACTCACAAAGAGATCTTGGAAAATTCACAAACTCACAAAGAGATCAAAGAGAAAATTTCATTCATCAACATTAACGGATACAATAGATGAGGCTATAATATATAGGCCTAAGGAAAAACAAAATACAATGACATAAATGTACCTGGGGCTACAATTCAAGACAACTAAAAGAAAGGGTACAATCGGGAAATAATATCAAATAATACATAACATCAAAATAGACCTAAACATCAAAATAAAGGTTGTGGATCGTGGCCATCAATCTGCGCCTCATGCGTTGATATACTCATCGAAAACGTCTATCGATGTTCTCATCAATATTTGAATCATTATTATAGTTGGATCAATGTTATATCACTAATATAATTTACTGTTTTTCTTTATTACCTTAGTTGTTATTTTTTAGGATAATAGCTGTGAAATTAGTTAGGGTTAGGTTGGTGGGTTTTGTAAGTCTTGGGTTTTTAATGGTAGTTATTGTTTATTAGGTTTTTATGAGATGCCTAATAATGATTAGTTATTTGTATCTTTAGTTCTATAAATACTCCTCTTTATAGAGTTAGGTTGTTCAAGCTTGGACTCGTTAAGATGTTGAGCTCAAAATCGTGTTCAAGCTCTACTCATCGAGCCGATTACTGAGTCGAGTTCGAGCCAGCTCATGAGTCAGCTTGACTCAGTCACACCCCTAGCATCACCCAAGGAAGGAGGAATTGTTGCATCATGCTTGTATTTGGAATTCTTTCGATCTATTCAAATTCCAATTATACTAGAAGGAGCTATTTTGCGATTCTAAATCCATTGGTAAGATACTTAAATGTGTATTACTTGCAATCAAAATATTAAAAATTTTAATACCCATGTATTTACTTTAAGCTACACCAATAATAATTTTGACCAAACCATCCTTAAGAAAAATTTATGGATAATTAGGCAATTTTGAACTTGCCTCAAATTTTAAAGAGTAATGGTGGAAGAAGATAAATATAATTAGAAGATGCCCACAACTTCATATGATTATTAGAGAAGAGAGAGAGTAGCCAAAATTTTCTTCATTCATTTTACATACTACAGTACTCTGTAAAGAGGATTATATTTATAGAATTATAAAACCCTAATGACTCATTTAAGCAACTAATAATAACCTAATAAATACTAAGTGCCTATGAACTACCAAGACCCACTAACTTACTCCTAACTACCCATTAGAATTATCATTCTAAGCACACCTTCAACCGTATAGGCCATGATATCAACTGTGTTAGCTAAAGTATTTCTCATTTCAGCATAAAAACATGAATGTATTCGTGTTCCAATTAACTTTCTTGTTAGTGCTTCGCTTTAACAATTTATACTCTGAATTTTTCCCCATACATGAAAGATAGAGCTTATAGAACTTGTGATGATTCTTCTTAGCTTGAGCTGAATAAAAAGTTTTTTTTTTCTAATTTGTTTTAATAGCCAGATGAAGCTACTATCATTGAGATGAATGAGCCCGTAAGCTTAACATTCGCTTTGAGATACTTGAATTCTTTCACCAAAGCCACTTCCTTGTCCGAGTCTGTGACAATAAGCCTATCATCTGATCTGCCGGTGGTTATCGAGTACAAGATTGCAGACATGGGCTACATTAGATTTTACTTAGCACCAAAGATTGAAGATGATGAAGAAGACATTAAGTCTTAAGGTTTCTTTTTAATATCAATATTTTCTTTTGACCTTATCTTTTATGTGCCCTTTTTTAAGGAAGATCTCATTGGCCTTTCACTTTGGATGTAATGTGAAGTTGCGAGCAAGGCTTCATTTGGGACAGTTTTTTTCGTGCTTTTAAAAACAAATTTTTAGTATAAAAATTAAAATTTTTGTACTAAAAAGTTGTTTTAAGAAGCAGTAAACAATCTCTTAGATTTGTATGCCTTAGATCTTTGGAGAGTGATTTGTTTGTTACCTTCTAGTTGTGATTTTTTCGCTTATTTGGAATGATGGTACTTCTACATTTGTCCTCTCTTATTATGTATTTATTTATTTGTATACATATATTTGTATATTTATATTGATAATTATATTAAATTTAGGCTTCGTTTGGGATAGCTTTTTTATTGCTTTTTAAAACGGAGTTGTAGTACAAATTTTTTAATTTTTTAACTAAAACTCTGTTTTCAGAAGCAATAAAAAACCCTTAATGACCTCTTTAACGTTCTTGTATTGTCAAATAACAGAATATTTTGGATAGTTAAATAAGTATTTAGAAATGACTTTCTTAATTACTTTGGAAATGGAAATTAGGGGTGTCAATTTCGGGTAACGGGTAGGGTTCAGGTCGAACTCGGAACTGACTCGGGTTCAAACGGGTCGACCCTAACTCGACCCGGGAAGACAAATGGGTCGGAAATTCGAACCCCGGACCCGACCCGGCGGGTTGCAGGGTTGATCCGACCCGACCCGACCCTGTTGGCGGCAGACGGCAGCAAGAGCGCGGTGGGATCGCGGGCAAGCGTGCGGCGGGCAGTGCGGCCTGCGAGCGGGCAGCGTTGTGGGCAGCGCGGCGGGCAGCGGGCAGGGGCGGGAAATTTGAATTTTTTTTAAGTTAAACGGGTTGGCGGGTTGACCTGGCGGGTTGACCCGGCGGGTCAACCCGAACCCAAAAAACGGGTCGATTTCTGGAACCCGACCCGATTTCAAATCGGGTCGGGTTCAACCCGGATTTTCCGGGTCGGGTTTTCGTGTCGTGTCAAATATTGACACCCCTAATGGAAATTATATTCTCCTAAGAGCAATCAAGTTTGGTTTTGTCTAATTTGGAAGTGCTTTTGCTCTTCTAAAATTATTTCTTGAATTGCTGTTAGTTTGTTACTGTAATTGCAATAATTAACTTGCAAATTGGATCTATTTATTATAAAATGATCTGTTTTTCCTGATTTTGTTCAATCTTAAGTAAAATTTACATTTAATTGAACGAATGGGTCTTAATAAATTTCCGATGAAAATGATGTCTTGATCTTATAGGTAGGCTTTCAATTTAGGTTTAATTTAGGATATTTTTTTATCATTTTTTAAAGTAAATTTTTTTTTTGTATTTTTTTAATATAAAAAATTGATTTACAAATCAAATCAATAAGAAAGCTCTTTTAAATTAAGTTTTAGGCTTTTTGGTTTTCTTACTATTTTTTTGAAGTAATTTTTAAGTATAAATTTTATTTTAAAGTAAATATTTTTTTTTTAAAATTATTTTAAAAGTAATAAAAAATTATCTCAAATAAAATCTTAGACTGTTAATTTGAAAAAGTCAGACATGTTACAAATGTCTTGAAATGTCAAAATAAACACTGAGTAAAAGAATACTTAGAGGTAAAATAAAATGTTTTGAAGCTAAAGAAAATATTCCTCTCTGAGTAATTGTTTATACTAATAAAATTTTTTTCGTTATAGCTATTTTTGAAATATGCTCTGTTGGTAGAAGAATAAAAAAAAGAACAATAAATTTCATTTAAAATATTCATTTGATTTTTTAAAAAGCTAACTATGTGATATTAGCTCCATATATATATATGAAATCGGTTCGTCGCGTGCCTGAGGACTGGTCTGGTTTGGAGAGACGAAGATCTGCGGTCTTCAACAATAGGTAATTTCCTCTTTCTTTCTGTTTTTTTTTTTTTGAAATTTTGTTTACCGACTCGGACTTATGATTAAAAAGCCGACTGTTCATCCGTTCCCGGATTGAAGGTAGGGAAAACCAAATCGCGGCTTTAGCCAGCCGATTCCCTAGCTTTTAATTCAATTTTTTTCCTTGTTAACTGCATGATTCTCAGAATCCTTAATTTTGATTTCTTACTTTGCTTAGCTGATCTCTTTCTCTGTTTTTCCCGTTCTCTGTAATTCGTCTTTTTTATATGGACATAACCGACCTTGATTCTGTGCTAGAAATAATGGTGTAATAATCTATTGCGACTGAATAGCTTTTGATTAATCTTTGATCTATGTAATGCTTCATTCTATCACTGTTTTAATTCATTAATCAATACATATATGGAATCCCAAGGTTTCATTTTGCTCTTTGAGGATATTGGCAGGGCAAGCGGAAGAACTGATCTAAAATTTAATGTATTTAAGTTTTAGAACAAGTTTATACTGCATGTTACCTGATGTTAAGGATAGGCGAACTGAGCATTCAAGGCAAAAAAATTTCGATTGCTTTTTATACCAAAACATTGATCCTTCTAGTTTTACTAGATTGTGCTGAAGGAGCAAATGATGTGTACTGCTTATGAGCCTTCATGGAAGAAAGTTGAGAAATTGAAATGAAAATTTGAATCACATCAGTATTATCATTTGATTATTTGTGAGTGGCAGTAGAATGGATTCAATAGGTCATTGTGTATGAATTTTAGGAGTTAATTCTATGTTGAATATGTGATACATTGCTGGCATCATTTTTGCATTGAAATAGTTCTAGCAATAATCTTACCTACAGTTTTGGTGTATGTGAAGGGGATTAAGAAGTTCCCTAGTACTCTGATGCAAATATAATCTAACGGTTTCTTTTATTGATGACCTGTAATGGGTTTTGTTGCCTCATGATTTGTTGACAGAGACATCATATTTTTAAATGGCTTCTTATTGTTCTTCATTATTCCAATACTTGGAATAATTCGTTTAAGTGATTGTACAATAATTTCTTATTGATAGCTCTACTTTGATACACTATTCTTACTCTTAGTTTTGTTGATGAAGTTAATGCTTTGGTATGCAGCTTATTATTTACTGTCTAAATCAGCATATTGATATGGATGTTTGTATGACATTGGGCAACTGGATATAAATTTGATTGGGATGCGAAGAAATTTATGCTTATTTGTGTCATAAGAATGGTCCAAACTACCTCTCTTTGTGGCACAGGACTGATCTGTGAGTGACTGTATGATTGAACCACACAAAATTATCGGGATTTAATGAAACATCATACATAGTAAAACACTGGATTTATGTGGTTCAATGAAAATAATGCCTAACATCTATGGGACTTAGAGAAAAATAAAATGTTTTATCAAATGATGGCGGAGCACAAATAAGGGGAGTTACAGGCATGAATTAAATTCATTTACAATAATTAAACAACAGAAAAAGTGAAAAACAAGCAGATCTCATCAAAATTTTAAGTAGAGATTTCTCTCCTAAACTCTGAAATTTTACGTCTCCCAAACTCAAATTAACACAACTTCCACCTTTCATTGACAAATATCTTTGTGAGCATGCAACCTCTCTAAATAATGAGAGAGAGAGAGAGAGAGTAGAATTAGAGTATGGAGGGAGAAAGTAAAAAAGAAAAAGATGCTTTACTTTGCTCATTTCTCTTGTAGATGTTGTAGCCACTCCCATTTCCCTAATCCATTAAAGAACAAGAAACACTCTTGAAGGGCTTCCTAGGTTTGACTGATTATTACTGAAGATTTGTGAGAGGGTACATCAACATAGCCTGGCCGTTGACAGAGCAGTTTAAGGAGGATAGCTTCTTGTGAGGGGAGGAGGCTAATCAATCTTTTGAAAGCTGAAAAAGGCTATGACCACAGTACCAGTTTTGGCCCTATCCGATTTCATTCAGACCTTTGTGGCAGAGAGCCAGAGACAGATGCATCAGGATATGGGTTTGGGACGGTGTTCATGCAGAATCATAAACCCATAGTCTACTTCTGTTAAGTGTTGATAGCCAGAGCTAGTATGAAGTTAGTATATGAAAGGGAATTGATGGTCATCATGTTAGCCATTCAGAAGTGGCATCCATACCTGCTGGGGTGGCACTTCATCGTCAAGACAGACCAGAGGAGCTTGAAATATTTTCTAGAACAGAGAATGGTGACTGAGGAACATCAAAGGTGACTATCCAAACTATTGGCATACGATTTTGAGATCCAGTACAGACTGCATGGGATCCCAGAGTCGATAGTCTCTCACCAAGATAAGGTGTTTCTCAGTCAGTTTTGGAGGGAGTTGTTAAGGTTGCAGGGTACAGTTCTTAAGAGAAGTATCGCCTACCACCCTCAAACGGACGAGCAAACGAAGGTAGTCAACAGAAGCTTGGAGACTTACTTGCGGTGTTTTGCTTCTAAAACACCACGGATGTGGGTCAAGTGGTTAGCTTGGGCCGAATATTGGTACAACACCTATTGTATGGAAGAGACCCATGCCACATGGTGCATTTTCGGCAAAGAAGTACACCAGTCTCTTCAGTAGAACAATATTTGAAGGAAAAGAATAAGATGTTAGAAGAAGTGAAGATGCACTTATTGAGGACACAACAGATCATGAAGAAGAAGACAGATGCACATACATCCAGTTCAAAGTTGGGGATAGGGTGTTCTTAAAATTACGAGTGGCCAACAAGAAGAATGAGAAATTTGCCCCGTGGTGCTTCGATCCCTATGAGATTTTGGAAAAGATTGGAGCGGTGGCGTACCGCTTAAAGTTACCCCTGACTGCCACCTTATAACAAGTCTTCCATGTGTCACAGTTGAGGATAGCTCTGGGAGAACATGCAGTTAGTGCAGAGTTATTGGCGACACTGACTGAGGAGTTGGAACTAGTGGAGTTAAAAGGGGTAAGATCAGGAAAAGGGGAGAACAAAGAAGTGTCGATTAAATGGAGGGGCCTCCTCGACTTCGATGCCACTTGGGAATCATATGAGAGGATGAAGCATCAATTTCCTTAATTTCACCTTAAGGACAAGGTGAGTCTTTGGGAGGAGGGTAATGTTAGACAGGCCCAGGGACCAGATGAGCCGGTTGACCGACCCAGGGACCGGTTCATGTATACAAGAGGCGAAAAAACAGGGGGGGCAGAAGCCTGATTTGGGCGGCATAAGGATTGGGGTTCACACAAAAATGGAGGCATTGGTTTAGGAGGGAAAAATTCAAAATTATGGGCTATTTAGGGATTAATTATTTATGCTTTGCTTAATTTTCTTCTTGCTAGGGTTAGAATTATCTTGAATTAAATCTAAATTTTGTGATATTTGCTTTTGGTTTTGGGCTCTAAATTTTGGCTAGAGATTAGAGAGTTGAATCTTTCTCTCGAATTGAAGATTCATTGTATTGTATCGGGTTATTTTTTTCCATCTCATATTGAATTTTTTCAAGTGCTTGCCTTCTCTATTTCTCTACAAATTTCATAAAACCTGCTGGGTGTTTGCTGAATCTCTGAAATTTAGCATGTTTTTCTCTGTTCTGGTGGTTGTTTCTTATCATAAATTTGATTGTAAAAAATTGTTTCTCAGCATCAAGTTTTCTAAAAAATTGCACGAATGCAACAACCAGACAACAACATCAACATGACAACGATCTAAAAAATAAAATAGTAAAAAAGCTATCTCAAATGTACCCTAAAAAAAAAAAAAAAACATGCGTTTGGTTGTGGATGTGCAACAATCGGGAATTGTTAAAATAATGCTAAGAAAAATCTGTGTGCTCCTTTGTTATGGATATTACTTTATCGCAATACTTGTTGCAATTGAGGCATCTTCTACAAATTTACTTTTGATCTACTTATTTGTTTGTCGTTTTCATACTTATATCTGCGTCACCAGTAACGCACTTGAACCTCTGTTATCGACCCATCTAACATAAAGATCCACCTCGATCATGAAAAGTATTTTCATCCACCTCGATCATGAAAAGTATTTTCATAAGAAGAATATAAAAAAGTACAACAAAATTTTAGCTTTCGAACTCTTTATTTTTTAGGGGTATGTACGTTTCGGTTTAGGCTTTGTTTGGGATAGATTTTTTTATTGCTTCTTAAAACAATTTTCTAGTTTAAAAATTAAAATTTTTATACTAGAAAGCTGCTCTAAGAAGCAATAAGAAAGCCATTCCAAACGAAGCCTAAATCTGTATTTAGTTAGTGCTATCTTTCTTGAGATTTTTAGCCACGCCAGTTTTACCTTAAAAGAAAAAAAAAATTGTCATCTTTCAAGTTGCTTGTGAGACTCGCTTCTGTGTTCCTTTATTCTTTAACTCCATTTTTAAAGAAAATGTTTGCAAATTATCTGAACTAATAGCTCATATTCAAACATCAAAAGCTGTTGATTATCCTAAAACAGGCTAAGCAAAGTGTGCCACAATGGGCTTGTGGACGTTGCTTGAGGGCTTTTTCCTTCTTGCAAATGCGCTTGCAATACTAAACGAGGATCGCTTTCTTGGCCCCAGAGGATGGAGTTTCTCTAAAGTGTCAGGAGGAGCTAGAGCCAAGTCAATGAAAGGGCAGGTGATTGGACTCATCTATGCAACCCAGTATCTTAGAGTTCCTATCATATGTTTGAATCTTGCAATCATTCTTGTAAAGCTTGTATCAGGCTGATATTTAGCAAACAATTCTTAATTGTTGGATTTGGTACTTTCTGAAACTATTTATCTCTAATCTTACTGTTTCAACTTTCTGAAGTATTTTCTTTTTCAAATAATGATTCTTAACAAATAAAGTATATGTATTTTGAACATATTTTTCTTAATGATGTTTAAGAAGAGCATGATGTATGATACGATAGTGGGTCACTATTATGTTTTATCTATGATGTTGAATAGAAGTGGGGATGAAAATTTGTTGGCTGAGTGCAAGGTTGACTTGAAATTTTCACCTACAATCGTTCAATCCTGTTAGGCCCCGAGATCTATTGAGAAAGTTTTTTTTTTTTCTTTTCAATCTTTATTATCTTGTCAATTCATTTTATGTATTAATTCATTAAAATTAAATCAATATCAACATTCAAAACTGATTAATTTCGTTATAGATGACCAATAAACAATCGAAAATAAAATTCACATTTATATAGTCCAAAATTACATTATAATAGTTGAGTCAAAAAGATATATACAATAGTCACTCTAATTATAAAAGAGTACATAAACCAAGAACTCACATGAAAACTACATTGGCATAATTGAATGCATATATAATATCAAGCTGCATGCTCATTACTTGAAGTCATTTAAATCACATAATGAGCGAATAATCCATCAATTATTTAAAATATTACAACTGAAAAAAGTGAAAAAATATGTTGTAAATCATATAATAAAATTTATGCGTCAATATCTATGTCTATGATCTGTTGCTCAATTTATAATACATCAAATTGTAGTTCACAATATCAATTGTAGTGATTCGTATCAGTAACAATGATCAATATCATTATGAGCAATAATAGTATCAACAATAACCAACATAAGTACAGTATAAGCTACAATATTGATAATAGTAATTAATAATAATCAGTAATCAGTATTGTATTATATATTCATATGAAGGTATCTTGCTCTTGTACTTATGATTATAATCAATCTTCATCTTTTTATGACTCCCAATCGTTGCTATGAAATCATTATATCATTGTATCGTTATATCGTTGTATTGTTATATGAATATCATTTATATATTTGATAACAATTAATACCTTCTTTTCTATCATATAAATATCAGTATCAATATAGTACATCCTTTTCTTTCTCAGTCAAACCAATATTATATTCCAATACATATCAATCATTTCAACACATTATATAGTTCAATATATCTTACCAATCACAATAGATCATTTTTCACTTTAATTTCAGTATATATTTTCACACACATTTCATAGAGAAATTTCAATACACAAATTTAACATGTGAAAATACAAGAAAATCGTATCAAATCATTTAGAATGATCAAATTTATAATATATTAAAATTTGCGCTGTAAAAGCTTACGAAATCAGGAGATAATGCAGTTATAGCTGATTTAGGAGAGATAAATTCGTAGAAATCAAAATTATCGAAAACAAAAGCAAGAGGATAGCTAATTACAATGAATAAAATAATATATGTAATATGAATGATAGACAAAAATGTCTTGAAGGTTTTTCTCTCTCCTCTTTCCCTCTTATTCCTCTCCCTTCGCTTCTCCTTTCCTTCTGACCAAGCATACGAAGCGAGGGAATGAAGAGGTGGTATAGGGATATTCATAATTAAAAAATATTATTAGTAGCCTAGCGCTGTAGTGCTCAGACCCAGCATTGCATGCCGATTTTAGAGTTACTGTAGAATAGAGACTCCAACACCGCAATAGACATTTTTAGTGCTCCAGACCCTAGCGCCTCAATGCTCAAAGGTGAAGCGTCGCTGTGCTATAGTTCGAGCAAAAATTCTATTTTTTTAAACACCTTTCATTTTTCAGGTTCTCATAAAATCCTTCAATTATTTGAGGGACAATGAAGCTTCGATCGAGACTAAGGTTTCATTTGTACTAGCTTGTGACCGCAGTTTTTTTTCTACTTTTAAGAAATTTGTTTATTAAAAAGCTACTATTTAAAATAGTAAAAAATTGTCTCAAATGAAATCCAAATCGATCCTATTGTCTACCATCTCAATTTACAAGATAGGCTTCCTTTGGGACAACTTCCCTACTGATTTATGAGGCAACTTTCTAGAATAAAAAATTTTATAGTAAAAACTTATAAGAAACGGTTTCCAAAATTTATTTGCTTATAGTCAAATCGAGCGGCTCGACGAGACGAATCCAACGAGCTAATGATCGTTGATTTCTGCTATTATTAAGCTATATTTTTATTCTGATTTATGCTATGCAATCAATACATTTCCTTTTTTCCAATAATATATATATATATATATATATATATATATATATATAAATTTTAGCTGAAATTGAAACTCACTTAAATTAGCTGAATTAAAAATATTTTAAATAATATTGAGTAAAACTCATTTAAATATCTTTCGTTCATCTCTTGCTTCCAAACAGAGACCCCTCGGTAATGAGATAGCAAACAAAATTATTTTAATTTAGGCCCCTTCCTAAATAAAATTTCTGACTTCGCCACAGACATCAACCCTCGTTGCCCAACATAATATGAAATTCACAGCAACAGAAAAATTCGCTTTTCCCAAAATATCAAAAGTCAAATACTTTTAAGGGTTTTGTTACCTTAATGATCGGTGAATAGAAGGTATGCCATCCTTCAAGGTTTCTCACCTCAATAATGAGTACTGAATATTTTATATATATTTTATGCTACTTCTAAGTTCTAATGTCATATGATAATTAAGATATTATATGAATAAATATAAAAAATTAGATATCAAATACATACATATAAATACAATAATAAAGATCAAGAAGAAAAAAAAAAAAAAACGGATCAGGAAAGTCATCTCCCTTGAATTCCCCGAATTCATGGGCCGCCATACAAATTGCAGACCCTTTAATTGCCCTTTCCTCCCCACCGATTGAACCCCGACGTCCATCCTTAATTCCTCAGCCACCACCTCCGCCGCGAACAATGGCTGCTCGGATCCCGCTGGCTTTCCTTATCTCTCTCTCCCTCGTCCTCCCCTCCGCCCTCGGTACGTCAATCACCAAAGAAATAATTTGGTTCCCCTTATATCCGTCTCTTGTACTCTTTCTCTCTCTATTTCTTATATTTACATATATTGAAAAGAGAAAACATAAAATCAAAATATTCTGATAATCTGATGAATGAAAGAACAAATTGTTCAAAATTTTTAAAATTAATGGTCAAAATTATTAAAAATATATTTAAAATTAACATCGGGACCAAATTTTTCTTAACAAAAAAAAAAAAAATCTAATTTTAAGCATTATAATATTTCTTGGCATCCTAACGTAAATTCAATCACATTTTTGAAAGAATCAAATTTCAATGATGATCGAGTGTGAATAAGGATGGATGACATGTAAGAATTTTTTTTATTATTTTCATTTTGTGATATGTAAGAATATTTATATTACATAAATCTAATAGGAATTTTGTTCGTAATGCATATCTAATACATAAAATGTTGTCATTGGCTTAAATGATGCAGGCAAGGAGGTGATCTGCGAGGAGCTTCCGCCGGAGCTGTGCGCTTTCGCTGTATCATCGGCGGGAAAGCGGTGTGTGGTGGAGAGCTATCGGCATGGATGGGAGAAAAAGACAGCATATCAATGCTGGAAATCAGAAGTGGCGGTGGATAGGCTGGTCGATTGGGTGGAGACCGACAACTGTGTGGCTGCCTGCGGTGCCGATCGGCGGATGGTCGGAATCTCCTCTGATGCGCTCCTTGATCAGCGCTTCACAGAGAAGCTCTGCTCGCCGGAATGCTACAGTAACTGTCCCAACATGATCGATCTTTACGACAACCTCGCCGCCGGCGAAGGTGCGCGCCTTTAATTAAGCATTCATATAATACATCAAGAGTTATTTTAGGTTTTGAGTTAACAACATTGCATTTCTTTTTATGGATATTAATAATTGAGCTTGCATTATTGAAAAAATTAAAAAATCATATTAATGCATTTACTTTAGTGTAATGGGAGTTTTTGTTACTTTTTAAATAAATTAATTTTTTACTATTTTCATAACGAAAACATTTAAGTAGAGTCCTAGGAGCAATTATATTATTTATCCTTATAGTTGCAAAATATATAAATAATCATATTGAAATTTAATTTATCATAATATTAAATTAAAAAATAATTTAAGTATAATAAAACCAATTTAGGTATGTTAAGTTCTTTAAAATTATGATATTAAGGGAGTTATTAATTTCTCTTTGAAAGATAATTCACAAAAAATAAAAAAAGGTAAATATAATGAAAATAACACATTTCTTTTAATTTATAGGGAGATCCCAAAATGTGAAAAATTAAGGGGCCTTACATTTATTTTTCCTTATTATAATCTTAGATTATAGAGATTCGACATTCCTTAATTGTTAGGAAGGTATGGTTGCATTGTAAAAAATCTAATTATGATGAATGTCTCATATGTTCCTAGTGGCAAGAGTTTGGTGGTTATGATATTGATGATATTGCACAACAATTAGGATGACTCCTCTCATTAAAGAAGGGAAGGAACCATGCACAAAGCTTTGTGTTGGTGAACAATTGAAGAGGGTAAAAGCATTATCTTCCCCTAAAAAGGAGGAATTGGGGACCTAGAGTTAGGGGAAACAAATGAGAATAGGATTTTTCCACTCTTAGAAGGAGGTTAAGCTTTGAAACTTATAGTCAATTGGCGACTAGTGATGACTAGGAAATTCTCTTTCTTAGAAAGTCCTAAATATTATGAAGCAAGAGTGATCCGAGAAAAAAAAAAAGACCACTTAACAACTCAAAAAGTAATCAAAGTTTTATAATGCTTTATTAGATGAAGACATCTCCTTGATTTCAAATCTATTTAAAATGCCCATATTACGTATAATTATGACCTCTTTTTATAGATTTTTGGAGGGGCATTTCAATAATGTTTATTAGAATCTTTCAAATGTATGCCTATATTAGATGGTTCAATTCACACCTTGGATGAATTAGAACGGTGAATAGATTATCTCACCCTTGGGTCAATAAATTGAACCCACTTAGGTTAAAGGTCAGTTAGAGGCTGATAGTGTGACCGTATTTTGGTATTGCAATAATCACCGCTCTTGTTGTCTTTGAACAACAAACAGAATATATCTTTATGAAGCTTTGATTTTGTGAGTTAAAATTTCAATAGTTGGATCGATTTGAACTTTACAAGAAACTTTATTGAATTAAATTTAGTTATATTGGAATATATCAATAGTATGCTGCTATTTTTTAACAATTTAAGAGCTTGTGATATGATGAATTATTAATTAAAGAAAATGAATTAAGAAAGTAGAATATTAATAATTAGACATTAAATTATGTAGATTAAGAACCAAATTAGCATATAACTAATTTAAATTAACATATATTATATTAAATATTTAATCTAATCTTATCACAAAATATTAAATATTATAATAAATTTTAAATTTTGTATTATTGTATGTTAAATATTTAATAATTTAAATAAATATTGATTAAAAAATGAAAAGTATATTAAAACTTTAATGATATATTTATTCAATAAATGATTAATTATTAAATATAATTAACTATTGATTGTCGTATAATAATAATGACCTTTTAAATTGAAATTAAAGTAGCTTAAGCTTCTCTTATATTAGTTATATTTAATAATGATTAATTGTAATATTTTGAATTAATTTTTTATATTAAAAAGTTGTTGTACGTAGAAAACAATAAAAAAACTGGCCCATGACATCTTTAAGCTTCTAATAATTTATCTTTACATAAAGCATGTATTTCTCATAATATATCCCTAACTAATTTATTTTTTGACATTAATTTATCATTTCAAATTTTTACTTAGGGGGTACATAATTATCTTCATTATAATTCTTAATGAATAATAATACAATAGGTTTCTAATCATAAGAATTTGAATTGGCTTACAAGTTAACTACTGATTCATATAACATTAATCAGTTACCTTCTTCAATTTTTTCTTGGTTATTATATATGACTTTTTAACATAATTAACATAATATATTTATTGTATTATGATGAATATATTTATAATTAAATCATAGCTAAATAAATTTTAAATCTTTTTTAACTTTTAGCCATTAATAAAACGAATAGTTCCTCAAGCAATTCATTATCTATATTCATAAGACTTGAGCAAATTATTTGAAATTATATAAAGGAAAATCAGATCACAAAAATAACATTTTGAGCTTTCAAAAATCGCTTCATTTTATTAGGCGCATTCGTTTCTTTTTAAATTTAATGCATTACATACTATTTAAAAAAAATAATATCTTCTCATGATTTTGATCAGGTGTCGTACTATTCCACCTCTGCGAAACTCGCCGGAAAAACCCCATCCGCGCCATAGCTGAGCTCTACAGCTCCGGCGACTCTGCTACCGCACCAGCCGCATTCATTTACAACGCAGCCGAACCCACCCCCTCCTTCGCCATCTCCGGCGCTGAAATCATCACCGACACCATCCCCACCCCCGCACCCGCTCAGACACCCGCCGCCACCGTCGCCGCCATATCTGATGATGCCGCCAGCTCCCATGACAACGCCGGTCCCGCAGCTTCCATCAGCAACAGCGACTCTGTGCCAAGCGACCTCTCCAAGTTCTCCATCGACCCTTCTTCCGACGAACTTGATGCTGACCCCATTCCCGTACCCGCTCTGTCTCCCTCAGCTTTCTTCGATACGGAGCCGGAAGATGACGCCGATTTCGATTAAATGTATTTTATTATTTGGGATTATTGGATTAACTTGCTAGCAAATCGAAGAAAAATGATCGGTGGGTTTTTTCCTTTCCAGTTATATTTTGGGAAAACAAATAATTGAAATATTCTTTGAGCATTATGATCTGTACTGCTTTTATATATTAACGTTATTCGTGTACTTCTTTAGATGAGAGAGAGAGAGAGAGAGAGAGAGAGAGAGAGAGAGAGAGAGAGAGAGAGAAGCCATCATCTATGCGTTTTGATTTGATGATATTTGAAGGGATTGAGAAAGTTGAGCATTGAAATTTAGTAAAATTAATGTTGAAAAATAACTTAGTTATTATGGTTGCAAAATTCAACTTTCAATCATAAATTTTTTTTGAAAAAAGTAAAAAATAAAAAATATAAGTCAAATAAAATTATGATTACAACAATAATAACTTCAAATCTTTATCCTAGTATGTGGGGTCGGATACATGAATCATTTTTCTCTATTGTATCTTATTACGAGTTAAATTCTCATTTAAATATAATAAAAAGAGGGCATTTCTAATATTTTCTAATAAAAAAATTTTAGGTCTATTTCTACCTCTCTTAACATAGGCTAAATCTAATATATCTGCTCTCCTAACCGGGTCATCAGAAAGATGACATATTATGTGACCAGACGACCATCTAAGATGACTCTCTCTAATCTTATCTTCCACTCGAGCTACTCCAACAATCTAAGTGACTCTCCCTTCTTTATTTTTCATATAACAATCATAATTTTCCTTCTTCATCTCTGTCATATTGGAGTTTCATATTAGGATTAGAACTCCTGATTAAGCTTTGCTTTTATAAAATTTGTCCACTTTTATTTTGATATGCTTCCTGATCTTTAATTACTAGTGTATGTCTTCTTTCCTACTTCGATCATTGGTTTGTTCTCAAGACAATGATTTAATTGATGTCGTGTGAATGAAGTAATTATACCTATTAATTGGAAAGGTTTCAACAAAATGCATCCTAATTTTCATTTAATACACTAGCTAGTTTAATGTTAAAGTTGCTTTCAAAAAACAAATTGATGTTGCATGTACTCATTTGATCCTCATCATAAGCTTGAAATTTGGCATCATTTTTACAATTTGGAGGTGATGTGGTATTACTTCATCACATTGAAAGATGGAATGCTCCTTGCTGAGAGCTTATTGAACCATTTTGATGTAATGTTATTTAAAGTTTTAATTAACACATCACCTGTTGTCAGTATATATTGCACGGATGAACATGAAATTCTGTCGATAAAATTAATTTCTGATGAAAAGATGCTCGCTGCTAAAAGCATTGTAGGAAAAGTTTTTATGTTCTTATTTTCATCGGTAATACCTCTCTTAAAAATGATGGTAATTCCATTGGAGTAACTAACAATTTTGATTTTGATCAGAATTTATATCGTAAGAAATATTTTTACCTCATAATTATTTTTTTTTACAAAAAAGTAAACAAAAGTAAACTAAATTTAAAAACATGTACTTAATAATCTTATTTGCCTCCATAAAAAACTATATTAATAAACAATCATAGTCATCAAAGCAATCTAATTTTAACAACATGATAGAAGAAGGATCTATGCATTGTCCCATGAAATATCTCCTAATGTGGGGATTTCATTGTCACATATAAAGATGCTATGCCATGAAAAAAATTAAAAAAAGTCGCAATTTCCCATCTAGGATTTCCACAAAGCCTTAAATGTGGTGACTAATTTAATAGATTTCCATCTATGGTTGTAGATTACATATAATTCAAGTGACTAGTTTAATAGATTGCATAGAATTCAAGTGAGAGTTTATGTGATGAAGTATTAGATTTTTCCTATGACGTGTTTAATGATTTTCTCATATGAAATTTCAAGTGCCCACATTCGATTAATGACTTCCTCTATTTATTGACGATAATCAAAGTTAGTATTATAAAAGTAGCTATATAGCTTTATTATATAAAGAATGTATAGCTAGTTGCATTGTGGACAAGTTAGGCTTATAATTAGTTTGGTCATAGGAACTTTGGGAAAGTTCCAAATTAAGGGTGAGTAATCTTAGTTCCTCTAAGAACTCTAGTTAGCTTATGTGTAATTTGAGCAATTTGGCTAGTTCTTTTTGACAAATTAACCTCAATTATTCATGATTTTTCCCATTTTCAAAATTTTCATGCAAGAACATTGATTCATGTTATAAGTACTGTTTTATATACTCCTTTGATTGATCTACATATAAAATGAAGATATTAAACTCTCTCTGTTTCTCATTGAATATTCTAACATGGAACAATATCATTTCTGAATTTTATATCATTTTATAAATCTTTATGCTCATTTATATATTCATTAATAACAATATCTTATATAAATTAGATTCAATTTCTTTCAATCATAATTGCAAACTAGGGTTGCAAGCAAACTAAACGTTCGACGAGCTACTCGCTGCTCGATTCGATTAAAACTCATTTGTGATCGTTTAACTACTAAAGAAACAAACTTGAACAATATTTTTAATATTCGATCCTTAAATAAACAAGCTTGAACACTAATGTGTTTGGTTCATTTATGTTCACGAACAACATCATTTGAAGCTTGTGAACAAGCTTGATTTGTGTTCGATTTAGAACTCGTGAATAAGCTTGATAAATATATTCATATAGATTAATCATATTTTCATTTTAAATAGACAACCGCTTTTATTATAAATTTAATTTCATTTTATTACCTACCTTTAATAGAATGAATTTGTTCATGAACAAGAGACATTTTACGTTTGTTAATGTTTGCTAGATTATTTGTTTAAGATGTTCATGAACAAATATAAGAAGAATCATAGATGGTTTGTTCATGAACAAGCTTATTTGATAGTCAAAAATACTATTTATGTATATATTCATGATCTTGCTCATTTGATAGCTCAAGAATACTCATTAGATTTGTTCATGAACGTGCTTATTTGATAGTGTAAAAAAATTTGCTAAATATATTCATGAACATAGCTCGTTAAGGCTTGTTTGTTTAAAGTTCGATAACCACTAAACGAACCGAACATGAACCAAACATGAACCAAACATGAACACATTTAATTTAAACGAACCAAACATGAACACAAACAATAAAGCTTGAATCAAACACGAACCAAGCTTGAACCAGCTAATAATAAACGAACTCAAACATGAACACTCACATACTCGACTCGGTTCGGTTTGTTTGCTGCTCTATTGCAAACGATTCGGATCCTATCAATGAATGGCTAGTTTTAATTTCTTAAAAGAAAATTTTATCCTACGGGCATTTAAACAATGTAGGATCAATCGATGTCTTTTTCTCAAGCACAACAACTTCCTAAACAAAATGCAACATTATATATATATATATATATATATATATATATATATATATATATATATATATATATATATTCCATTGTTTATCTTATATCAAACAGCTAGAGAAGTGTTTTTATGTGTGTTTGGGAAGAAGAAATCCTTCTCATCAGCCTGTAAATGACGAATTTAATTAAAAGAAAGTGACGTTTCACCTACTAATTGATGGCTATTGAATTAGAGGACTCAAAAAAAAAAAAAAAAAAACTTGCAAAAGCAAAAAATATCTCTATTGACAGGCTTTAAATCTATAGTCTAAAGTCTCTAAACATGCCTGCATTCTTTATTCTTGCCTTACTTTAAGAATATTTCATTTGATCGAGACCCTCAAATTAATCAATTTATTTAAAGCCATGCAGAGCTAGACATTTAATGATTATCCAAATATTTTATTAATATGAAGACCTTGAAGATGATAAGCTTGAAATAATATATAAAAGAAACTAATTGAAAAAAGCTGATCGAGTTGTTTTTTTATATAATAAAGATGATTGTAAAATTATCATAAAAAATAATTTTTTTAAAGTTACAGTAAAAAAATGATTTTCTAGTGCACCAAAAAATCTTAACATAAAAAGATCTATACTAGAATCACAAGAGAGATAATTGTTAGAACGATATTAAGGCCTCGTTTGGTTCCTCGACTACTTTTCTCGTTTTTGAACGGAGGTATATATTAGAACTGTTAAGACGAAAAAATTTCTTTTCAGATCGGCAGAAATACAGCGATATGAGAAAAACAGTAACTTTTTCAAATCGGAAACGGAGTAATTAAGCCCAAACAAATGAGGCCTAAGTAAATCATTAAATCTCATTCAATTTCTTTTATCGAAGATGACTTAATTAGAAATAAATTTTATCTTAAAAAAAGCCAATAAAATCTTGCAACTATTATTTAGTCGGTGTCATGGCCACATTTATAAACATATCTATGCACTGATAGGTCGACATGCCAATGGCATATGCTGAGAATAAACTTTTAGGTAAGTCAATTCCATACAAAGCACAGTTTTGTTTCTTTCTCTTCATTTTATATATTTTTACAATGCTTCAAGCCTTCAACTATTACTTAGTCAGTGTGATGACCAGATTTACGAAGATATCAAAGAGCCAGCCAAGTACTGATGAAGACATACCAACGACGTATCGGTTTCTCTTTTCCTTGAAATACAGCCAACATTGACTTAAAATTTGGTTTCTTCTTGCTGTTTTTTTGCTCGTCTTTTAATTGGCAAAGTCTACGAAGAACTATTTTGCTTTAATGACAAATCTGCCAGTATGATAGTAATTAAATAATCGTTAAACTTATAAAGACTGATTAGAATAATTACAAATTAGTCTATCTCATTTGAATTTACTGTATCATGAAATCTTACTATTATACAAGCTAGCATCGATCAATTTTTTAATTGGGGAAGAAAAAATATTTTTGATTAATTTTGATACGTCACCAAAAAAATATGTTTATTGGGCACAAATCACAATTCAAATTTGAATTTAAAAATTCCAAAATTAAATTCCGGACCATCCAAATTTCAATTTTAGCGAATTGATGATCAAATTAAGGAGATGAACCCAATGACACCAAATTCGGTTCAATCTGAGCCCAAATAGGTTACGAATCAAATGACCAAAATATATTTGAAAGCTTAAAAGCATTAATTAGATGACCAAATAATATTCAAATATGATATGCTTATAATAAAATCGAGCCGCTCGACGAGACAAATTCAATGAGCCTAAGATCACTTAATTCTGATAACATTAAGGCACTTAAATGTTTGATAAATATTTTATGATCGAGGGAATTAGTATGAGACGTCTGATGGAGCACTTTGAATTTACCTTTGATCTTCTTCGAATTCACGAAACATACCACTTCCAAAAATTATAAATAAACTCTCATTCTTCACTCGAGGGAAGGCGAAAAATAGAAGAAAATTAGAGATCACTTTTGATTTATTTAGCCATTGTTGCTATGAAACCCCTAACGTAAAGGAAAATTAAACTCTTAAATATCGAGGCATCTTTTCGTATGATTGTTGAAATTTCATTTAAGAAACTCCGTAGTTAAGCGTGCTCATCCCATAGCAATTCTGGGATAAGAAACCTATTGGAAAGTTACACCAAAAGAACAAAACCATGAGTCCCTTAGGCCAAAGCGAACAATATATCGATAAGTTAAAAGTTTAGGCTATTACAGGTGTCGTTGCCATATCTCATCCCGACCACCAATCGTCGTTGGAGTTCCGCCTATCTGCTAATTCTTGTCGGATCTCCTCCTGAGCATTATCACCATCAGATCTCTTCTCGACCGTTGATCATGGTCAAACGGCCTCCGTCCTAGCTACCGTCACTACTGGCACTTCGCTCGATCTATGTCACTTGCCGACTACAATCCTTCGAATCACCTCCGTCGCCTAACTATTCCATTTTGACCTCCGTTGCCGACCTCCGTCGCCCATCATCAAAGGCCTTTTCGACCACCATCACTGACTACGGTTATTCTGACCAACATCAGCAGGCGACTACGGTCCCTCCGAACACCATCCACCAACTATGATCCTTCCGACCTCAGTCATCCTGTATAGACCATCCTGGGAAGTTATCTTATCAGGATGAATACACAAGGTAGGTTTCCTATAAACCCTTTTAACAACAGCAGCTGTAATCAAATCGGTTGAAGGCACGTAAAAAAAAAATTTATTACAATGAAAAAAAAAAAAACCGTTAAAAGGCACGGGCTGTCATCCACATTGTGGCCAAAGTACTTATTTGAAGGTTTTGAAATAAAAAATCTTTAGAAGATAATGAAAAGCATTTAAGTGAACTAGCAATGTAAATACCCATGGGATAAATAACGAGTGTTTCTCATCTTCCTACAACAAATGCATTAATAGATTCGGAAAAAAAATCTGTAATAAGTCCTAGAAAAGGCAATGAAAAGGCCCAGAACGTGTAGATTCTCAAATCTAGGATTAAGCAAACCAACAACCAAATCTATTATTATTATTATTATTGCCAGAACTAGTAATGAGGCTCCAGAAGAAAAAAAAAAGAAAGAAAGGAAGTATAGGGAAGCAAGTTGGAACGACTCTCGGTCAACTTAATTGTCTGCTGCCTTTAATTTAAATAAAAAACATAACAAAGATTTCAAATGCAAAATATAGAAAATTTAATTTCGAAAGTAATAAAAATCCAAAAAAATTATTAGATGAAAACCTTTATGTTTTGTGTAAATCCAAGATAAGCCTTCTGAATTGGGAGCTTGTCCTTGGTGAAAAGTAACTAGCCATGCTCTTAACAAGTGTAGATCAGAGCAATTTATGCTCGCCAAGAGGTGGCATTTTATGCACAATGTACTGCCTTTGAGCTATTCGTAGGGTCGAGTTTGTCAATCATAGATACTTTTGGAGGTTCAATTATCTTTAATTGCACGAAGCGGAATGTGTTTTATAACTATTGAGTTACTGGTATGTGTTTTGAAGATTTGTCATAATATTTGAGGCATCTCGAGTCTCCTACTGAGTTAAACTACTCACATGATTGAACTATAGCTAAAGCAATGATAATGTCGGTCTCTCTCTAACCACTGTTAGATGGTCTATCTGCAACTGAATCAGAGCCACTACCTCTACCAGCAAAACTCTCAACAAAGGTACAAAATGTAACTGTCCTCGGTCTCCCTATTGATCCAACAAAACTCTTAGATCAGGGCTCAGAATGTCAGTCAAATCTTTCCTGTAGACACTCTGCTACCCATCACCCTACCTGATTGCATCTAAAGCATTGTCCGGTCATCATATCATGTATCACTAATCAGAATAGCATCTTCCGCAATTGTGGCACACAAGTGCCACACTAATAGAACCAAAACTGGTTATGCTGCCACTGCCAGATACTAACTGTCCACCTCTCATGGAGCCTCCTGGTGTAAATATGTTCTTCTTCCCAGAAAAGCCATTACTAGAAGTCTCGTCACTGAACCTCTTTCTACTAGCAGTCAACCACTGATGAGTAGCCATCAGATCATTTTCTTTTTTACGAGCTCTCTCCACCAGCTCAGATAAATCATAAATGTGAAATGACACTAAAGGTTGTCTCAGATTATTACGAAATCCTTTCAGAAATATCTAGTACTTCTTCGGGAGAGTACTAACTAGTTGTAGAGCATGTTTGAACAAAGCAATGAACTCTGTCTTGAACTGCATAACTATCATGCTCCCCTGAATTCGTCTCAGAAAAGTCTCATGTATCTACTATCATGCAGAAGGTGGTATAAATCAGGCTCTAAACATATCTGAGAACTCCTCTCAGCAAATCAGAGAATTCAATCTCCACAGAAATTTCTTCTCCTGCTGGCCCATCCACCAACGCTCAACCTCGCCATCTAATAGGAAGACTGCTGATAGTACCTTCCTCTTAGCAAGACATTGTATACAATCAAATGTCCTCTCCAACCTCCTCAACCAGTCTTCTTTCTACTATAGGCCCAACAATACTAAAAAATCTTGGAGGCTTCAATCTCAAAAATATTTGCAGATGTCTTTCTACCTCATCAGATCTCACAACAGAAACCCTACTATATGCCTCACCCATCATCTGAGCCATCAAAGTAGCAAATGACGAAACTGTATATGAACCAACTATCGTAGTAGTACTATGTACAAGAGTTGTAATGCTATCACTTAATTTGTTCATTTGTTATGTGTGGGTCTAGCGAATCCAAGATCACTAATATGCAATTGAACATACATGCACTTGAAATAAGTGATAATAAACACTCACACAGACTCAAAACTATCCCACTTAACTTACAGATAAATTCATATAGCTTTGTTAATTTTACGATCCATTCCAAAACTATTGCTTTGATACCACACTAGAAATCCTACTAAAGCGTAGCTTTGATACCAATTGTTATGCAAAACAGTGGGAAACATCACAAAACACAACCAAACACAGAGCACGATGCGATTTACATGGTTCGCCGAACAGCCTCATACATTTACAGGGAGGGGATGATTTTACTATATTGTGGAGAAATATGATTACAATTGACTCTTACTCTCAATTACTACTCCCCTCAACCTCTAATTATAGATTTGAAACAAAAATTAATAAGGAAAGCTCTAATCAATTCTCTAATTAGTATCATAATTAAATCTCTTAATTAATGACATAATTGAATTTCCTGGTTTAAAAAAAAAAAAAAACTCCTAATCAATGTTGAAGTAAATACGGAAGGTTTTCCATAACACTAAGCACATTAGTGTTAACTCATACAAATCATATATTTCATCTTGATTTATTATTTAAGAGCTTTATATATGTAATATGTATGTGAGTTTATTTTAATCGGCCATTGGCTAACGGTCAACATAAATCATTAGGACTTTTGAAAAAGTTTGGGGCCATTGGCTAACGGTCAACATAATTAACTTACAATATTAACCGGATGCAATCAATATATAAAAGTTTTTTAAATGCGGATAAGACGTGGTGATGTACCTCTACAACCTCTTTTAACCTATCTAAGGATATGCTCGAATATTCTTTCACTAAGTAAATTTTGAACAGTTTTTAGGCTCCATATATTAATAAACAAGAAAGACTAACCCATCACTAATCTCATGTTTTGTATTGATCAATAGTTATGAGACTATTTAATAATTATATTTTTTTCTACTTTTTATTTTGAAATATTTAGAACAATTAAGACAAATTCACACACATCATATATAAAAAACTAAAACCTAAAACTTTTTAATTAGTAGTTTAAGACATTTTCAACCAATAATGCGTGTTATAATTAAGAAAGTAAAGTTACTATTAATTTTCTTTAGTTTGAAATTTACTTATATTTCTATTTGCATTTTGCTCTTTCTATCCACTTGAAGAGTCAGCAAAACTTCCTATTGAATAGTGGTTTGATTAGTTCAAATCTTTTTGAGCCAAGAAAGTATATGAGATATCAATCAATTTTTTTTATCAAAAGTTTTTTTTTTTTTTTGAGGTATTTTACTTTGAATAAATATTTGTATATGTTTCTGTAAAAAGTAAGATAAGGGTTATATTTTTTTTTTTTAAATTTTGAATATTATGAAGCATATAAATTATAAAAAAAATTAATGATATGATATTTTTAGAAATAGATAAAGAGAGAGAAAAATATTTAATAATTTATGAGAGTTTAGTCGTGTAGCATTATTACTTCATGGGGTTGTTTTAAAGTGAATATATATTACTGGTTCTAATTCATTACTCCGTGAAAATTATAAAATGGCATCTGTCCTACCACCTCATCTCTCTATTGTTATCATGGGCGGAGGGAGGGGGGGGGGGGGCAAGGGGGGGCACGTGCCCCCCCTAAAAAAATTATAAATTTTTATTTTTTAATCTCTAAGCCAAATCAAGTTGGAAACTTTAAAAATTAAATCGGAGACCATTTGAGCTCCGATTTCAGTAAACTTACAGTCAAACTGAACGTCTCAAAAATATGAACCTAATGACACCAAATTCAGCTCAATTCGAACCCAAATGACTCGAAATCAAAGACTCGAAGCATATTTGAAAGGTTTAAACCATAATTTGGATTACCAAACGGTTTCCAAACATGACATGCTTATAGTCGAATCGAGCGGCTAGACAAGACGAATCCAACAAGCCCAAGATTGCCAAATTCTGATATCACTAATACATTTAAATGCCCAATAAACGATACACGATCAAGAAATTTAACATCGGTTGTTCATTCAAATCACTCTCAATTTAATTTCCTATTCATTTACATTTTTTTTCTTGATTGATATTAGCTTAATCCTATATTGATTCGATCTTAAAGAGATTTTATGATTTTTTTTTGTGCAATGAGATTTTTAATATCACGTATTTATATAATATATTAAACATGTTCTAGCAGAAATCGAGTGATTTGATGATTGAAATCATTTTGTGAAGGATGAAAATAAACTAATTCACTACCAAAGTTTTATCTTTTTTAATACTGATTATATTGGTCCTAAGCCTGGATATAAAAAGTTGAAGGAAAAAAAAAAATTTAGGCCCCCTCTAGATATGTTTTCTGGCTCCGCCACTTATTTGTTATCCCGAGTACTGATTTCTCTTCTGTCCATCTTTATCTTTGCAAGGCAGTCTCGATCGATCCCTTTTACCTTTTCAAACGTTTTTCTCTCCCGTTTCTTTTTATTTTGTGAATCGCAAAATTGTTTTGTAACTACATAGAAGTGAAGTGATTTTCGTCTCCTTTCTGGGCTCTTCTGATCATCTCCTCTTCTTCGAAAAAATTATCCTTTTGTTAGCAGAAAAAAGGTTCAAACTTGATGGATTTGATGACTTCCTGAGATTTCTTGGTCTTTCTGAGTCTTTGCCATTGAGCTTTCGAAGAGGTGACCCTTTAGATCTAGTTCTATGTAAAAGCTATGCATTTTTTTTTTCTTTATTTTGTTTCTTTTCTTCACCCTTCTGAGTGTTTCTTTCATTTGATTTTAATTAATCTTTCTGTTCCAGCTTTTTTCACTTTTCCTTCTCTATCAGTATATTCTCCTACTTGGTTCTGATACGTAAAAATGGCATTTTTGGAAGAGAGACATTCTCAATACGAGAATTTTGTTGTTATATGCTTGACTGAAGCTAAGAATGAGAATTGCAATTCAAATAATGAAACAAAATTGCCTTATGATTATTGCCAGCCTTCAACGGCATGCAATATCGAGAAAGCTGGAATTCAGAAGCCTTGCAGAAGCTCCTGCGACACAAATTCTTCATCTGACTTGGATTTGGAGTCCGGGCCAGTGGATGTTAAGTTGATAGTGGAAGAGTCTGAGAAGGATTGCAGGATTTGTTCTATCAATTTAGAGTCTTATAGCCAGGAATTAGGCATTCCAATTGAATTGGGCTGTTCCTGCAACGGTGATTTGGCTTTTGCCCACCAGAAATGTGCAGAGAAATGGTTTAAAATCAAAGGAAACAAGTGAGAGAATCTTTTCTTATTGGTATTTTAGTTTGAATATTACAAATCTCTCAAAGTAATATCATTCATTATAGAATTACAAGAAAACTTGGCACCGATATTTCCTTCTAATTCTTTGGTACTTGCAGAAAAAGCCATTCAATTATAATAGAAAAGGAAAAAAAAAAGACCTTTCTTTGTATCTTTGTGGTGAATTCTCTATCTTCCTATGAACATATTTTGATTTATCATTCTGGATTTTTTATTTTCAGGATCTGCGAAATTTGTGGCTCATCTGTGAGAAATTTGGTTGGATTTGGGGATACCAAAACCATTGAGGACTCAATCAAATCAGGCAATAATACAGAAGCAGCAACTGAAACTCAAAGATTTTGTCAGGGGCATAGGTTGATTAATTGTATACTAGCTTGGATGCTAATTGCCATAATTCTATGTTGGCTTCTTCGCTTCTACACTCGCCAAGAATACCCAAAGAACATTAAAGATTGAATAAGCTTGTTCACATGTTATGAATATTAATCAATGAACAAAAAATAATGGATTTTTTTTTTGTGATCATGATAATAATAATAATAATAAAATAATGAACAGAATGGATCAAATGAATTCGAAATAGAAAGAAAGAGCTGCAATCTTCAGCTGGAGTTAGGAGATTATGGGATCATTGTTAATTCTATTTAAATAGATTGGATGACACTGATCTTGTTGTATTAAAGCCTTGCAATCCTTCTTTTGTTATATTTTTAGGAGTCTGATCTTTTTGTTTTAATCAACACTAGCTTCAGAGAAAATAAATTTGAAAGAATTTGTGAGCATTAAACATGCTCTATTAAATTTGTAAGATTAATAAATAAATAATTTTAATAAATCATAATTAATCATAAATAACTCCAAATGAATACAAATTTTCAGAAAATATTCTACTATTACTTGTGAATTAAATTTTATGAAAATTTGAATTCATTTGGAGGTTCAAAATTCAAACCCTAATTTCTCGTTTAGCAAATTTTATTTTATGGTACGGATTTAAAAAAAAAATTATGGTACGGATTACCTTCGCTTGAGGCTATTCACAATTTTTTTTTTCAACCTCAAACTCAATTGTGAATTTTCTGTTACCGTTCTTAATCCTAAGTATGTATTAATCAAACTTGGCAATGACTTAGACTACTGTCGTGTATTTGCTCAACATTCTTATTTCATGAACAACTGCTTCATGAAGATTTTCAAGTGGACTCCAACTTTTGATGTTGAGATTAAATCGCCCATTATTCATATATAGGTTTCTTTTCCCAGCCTGAGACCCCGTCTATTCTCCCCTAGGATTATTCATGGGCTGGGTTATTCCATGTTTGGTCGTCCTCTAAAGATTGATCACACAACCTCTTTTGGCTCTAGGCCTTCGGTTTCTTTTTTCCTAGTAGAATTGGATGTAACCAAATCTTTTTCTGATAAGGTGTGGGTTGGTCTGGAAACTTTGGGGTATATTCAACAGGTGGTTATGAAGGTTTTTTCCTTTTATTGTTCACATTGAAAGTCTTTGGGGCACTCGAAAACTGAATCCCATATCCTTCATCCCCATTTAGCTTTAGCCCCTTTTGTTTCAAATCATGTTGATGTACTGGTTGCCCGTGCATGTTGATGGTATTCAGCCTATTTCTGGGGTTGGCCGTGTGGTGGTGCCTGTGGGTGTGGCCGATGTTGCAGCGATTGTGGATGTTTTGTTCCCTGCTTCGGAGATTTCGGAGGAGGTTCCTGTGCCTGTGGATTTCTCCCTGGTTAATGCCGATGCCCCTATGATTTATTTGGACCCTCCTACTATTTTGGAGGGGGCTATTGTGCTTGTGGGAGTTGTTTCTCCTATTGCTATTGAGAAGCCCCTAGTGGCTTTGTTTCTAGTGACAAGCTGGTGGAAGAGTTAGAGGGTCAATGTGGTGTTAATAAGGTGATAGATGATGGATCCTCTGAGTTGGGTGTGTTGCTGATGTTTCTCCTGTAACTATTTCGGATTCTCCAGTAGGGGTGCTTACGCCTGCTCAATTTGTTGATGTGCCGGTATCTCTAATTTTCAATGTTGCGTTGCTAGCTCATTTGGTTAGTAAGTTGAGAGATTGCTCAGTGGACCATTTTGATTGGTTGGATGTTTCCTCTATTAGTCGGGAAGGGGAGGGGCTTGTTTAGCTCATTCAGCTAATAATTTACATGAATTTTATGGTTTGCAGGTGGTTCATTTTGTGGAAAAAGATTGTTCTTAGGGGAGGGGAAAGCGTAGTCACAGGAAATCTAAATATTTTTTGTGGTGTTTGTTTTTGTCTCTAGATTTTGCCTTTCGTGGTTGGTGGGGCTCTTTGGTTGTTTTTGTTTGTTTGTCTGGCATTTTGGCTTTGGTGTTGCGACTGGCTTTCGTTGGGTTGGATGGTGTGGCCGAGTTTTTAAGCATGGACAATGATGAGGTGGATCTGCTCTCCATATGATCGGTTTGGCTTGTTGGCATCCAATGCTGGCGACAACTTGCTGATCTTCTTGTGAGATGTTGCTATACTTGTCCATTCGGGTTATCTTCTTGTAGCTTGTTGCTGCCCTATGGATGGCCCTTGTTTACTGTTTGGGTGGTCACAGATTGTTCGCCACTAACTGAGCCCGACTTTTTTTATTTTTCTTTGTTGATTGTTTTTCTCCTTGTGGCTTTTCTCTTTTAGCTGTGATGCTTAATCCTCTTTTTGATTTGCTTGTATCTTTCACTTTTTAATGGAATAAATTATTCTAAAAAAAATTATGGTACGGATAAAAAAAGCTCTAAAAAAATAATGCCTTTTATGGAATGGAAATTTAACTCTTTTTTGGAAAAAAATAATTGTCTTGGGTTAAAAAAATAAATAAATAAATTGTATTGGGTTACATGGATTGAGCTCTTTATTTGGTCGGCTTCTACGCATTGACAATTCAACCTCTGTGGGTTCATGCCCTAAGGTTGTGCGGGTTTTAGTTGAACTGTATATAACAAAATATAATTCCAATGTTGTTTGGATTAGTCCAAAAAAGTTGGGTTATGTTCAATCAGTTGTGATGGAAGATCTACCCTCTTTTTGCGATCACTGTAAAGCCTTGGGCCATGATAACAAGGAATGTGGTATCTTAAATTCAGGTTCTTCTGCTATTAATATTGTTAGTTCTTATGGAAATGTGAATGGTGTTTTGGAAAATGTGGATAATATTGCTATCCCTAATTTGACACTTGTATCTCCTGTTAATGTGTTGGTGGCTAATGGGGGTGATTGCATTGAAGCTTCTTATGATATGGTGAAGATTCATGGTGATCTTCACATTTGGGAATAAGGTCGTTGTTATTGAAGTTGAATACTGTTTTGCATTTGCCTATTGCCTGTGTTGAAAGTGAGGATGGTAATGATAGTTTGGGTACTAATAGTTGTGGGGTTAACCATACTGCTTCTCCCATCGCTTCCCCTTATGTTGGTGATGGTGTTGATGGATTAGGTTCTGCTTTTACTCATCCTGGTTTTAACTCTATGCCGTTTGGAATGGAACCTGGGGAGAATGATGGTGTAATATCTCGTTCCTTTACTGTTCCTCTCTGAATTGGATTTCCTCCCAGAATCGTCCAGGACGAAGTTGGACCGTCCGGGACGATCGGTACAGGTTGTGTAGAAATCCTGTTTGGCTGTCTGGTTCGTCTGGACGAAATCAGGATCGTCTGGACGAAAATTCTCCCGTGAACCCTTCGCCAGGGACGATATGTGATTTTTCGTCTGGACGAAATTCTTCTCTTCATGGATCGTCCGGGACGAAGCTCGATCGTCCAGGACGATCAGTCTGGATATATATAGAAATGAGATATTTTGAAGAGAGAGAAATATCTGAGGAGAGAGAAAGAGAAAAGGAAAAAGAGGAAAGCTGGTTTTCGGAGACCGCGGAGCGCTTTTCGTCCGACGCTGCTGTTGGGAAAAGTGAAGATCTCGTGGTAAGGACTCCGAACCCTGTTTCTGTTTTCAAAGATGTTGTATTTTTATCGAGATATGTCCGGATTTATATTTTTGTAGTCGAATAATTGACCCGATTTGAGATTGACACAACTTTCACCGCACAACTTTTAGTATGTTATAGATATGATTATTGTACACGATTTGACTGTATTCTACGAAGATTTTACCGGTCGGAATTGATTCTACGCGCTTTTACTCGAATAGAAAATAATCGGGACCTGATTTGATTTGGATTCTATAGATCGATAGTATTGTATTGATGTTATAGATATTCTATTGTAATTTGGAAGGATTTGGATATTGTGTCTTTTTGCAGGATTTTTGTGTAAATTTGACCGACTGCCGTTACGCTGCCCGATTTTTGTACGATTCCTGAATTGTCTGAAATTGATAGATTGAACTGATATGCATTGATTATTGATATGATTGCTTTAATATTGACTATTGAATTGTTTATTGATTGAATTGACTATTGATACTGATCGCAAGTGGAACCTGGTTGAACATTGGTAGAAGATTGATTGATACCTGTACAGGATGGTGGGCCGACGGGCTTTCCTTTAAACATTGATTATTGATATATTGAAGGGAGACATAAGGAGTTTATTGATATGCCGACGGGCGAAAAGAGTGACGACTCTTATTGATTGAACCAATGTATTATGGATATCTACAACAGCAATATGGATTCTACAACAGCAACATGACCAGTAGATTGTACTTGTTCAGTATATAGTATTGAATTGCATGTTTACTGTATTGCTTTATAGATTCATTGTTTTATAGATTCCGGCTTTATCGACTTTGATTGGATTTACTAGATCGTACGATTTCATTGATTTCTATGCATCGACATTGAACATTGATATAGAAATGGATGGATATAGATATTGCATTGATAGCATGGACATCGTACTACTGCTTCTAGATTCATTGATATTGCTGCTTATAGACCTATAGATTCACTGTTGCTACTGTTTTATACCGTATTGACTGTTTATAGATTGATTGTTTCGTATCGCCTTTCTCGATTGATTTCAATTGATTAGATCGTATTGATTTGACCGTATTGATTTGATTGACGGATATTGATTGATTGATTGAATTGAAATGATTGATTTGCCTGCCGCTGCATTGACTGGTTTTATTGACTATTGATTTCCGCTGCATAGACTCATTGACCATTGACTGACATAGATTGATTGACTGTGATAGATTGACATGCATATTGATAGCATAGCCGTGCTTTGATTTCAGTTATAGGTATTAGGTGACCTGCTGGGCTTTGTAAAGCTCATTATATGTGGTTGATATTTTCAGGTCAGGGTTCGGGAGCAGGAGATAGGAATTGATCCAGATCTTCAGGTTTTTGTCTTTTGATCGATAGATGATTCTTTTGTACTCAGGACAGGATAGATTTCTCTACTTGTATTGATAGTTTAGTTCCTGAGTATTGTATATGATGTTTTGAGATGTGAATCGACTTGAATATTGATGTTTAAATTTTATAGATGTTTGATAGATTGCTTACTGAAGGTTTATAGATAACTCTGGTAAATTGTTGTGAAATCGATTGACATTCTTTCCAAGTTAGATCTTGGGGTCGTCACAAGTTGGTATCAGAGCCAGGTTATTGGAAGAATGGATTGTTACCAGAGTTGTAGGGTTGGATTGAGAGATTGGGTAGATTGGGTAGCTTTAAGAGCTTCATTGGCATACATCGTTGCATGTGTGTATCATTTGTTTTGAATTGTGCAGGTGAAAAAGATATGGATCCTCCAGCAGAATCCAGTGTACCGAATGAGCAACACAGCGCAGCTCCAATGCCTTCAGAGAGTATGATGCAGTTGGCTACTGCGATTGCACATGTTATGGGGGATGCCCAGAGCAAGATGAGTGGAAGTAAGGAAGAAGAGGTAGACAGACACTTGCAGATGTTCCACAAGCTGAAGCCTCCGTTGTTCAAAGGGGCTGTAGGACCACAGGCTGCTGAGGATTGGATCATGAGGGTGGAGAAGATTTTTGATAGCATGCAGTGTCCGGGAAATAGAAAAGTACCATTGGCAGTATTCATGTTGGAGAGTGAGGCGGAGAGATGGTGGATCGGACAGCAGAGAGAGAAATTCCAGGGGAAGACCAATGCTGAGATCACCTGGGATGAGTTCACTGCAGTGTTCAGGATGTGGTTTGTACCACCGTCAGCTCAGCGACAGATGCAGGAAGCTTTCATGAGATTGGAGCAAGGCTGCAAGTCAGTGATGCAGTACGAGGCCGAGTTTACTGCACTTGCGAGGTACGCTGCTCACTTGATTCCTACTCCTGAAGATAAATGTTATAGATTCCTGCACGGATTGAACAGAGAGCTGAGGCATCCACTAGTACCTTTCCGGATCCATGAGTTTTCTGAGCTAGTGGAGCGAGCTCGATTGATAGAGATTGATTTGGCAACACCGGTACCGAGGTACGAGGATACCAGAAGGAGGAGAGATGAGGTACGACGAGATGATTCTTATAGATACAGAGATAGAGAGAAGAGAAGCAGGTATGAGGGTTCGAAGGGATCTGCATCGGGATCTGCATCCCGGTCTGCATCGATAGTATCGTCTGGTGGTTCTGGCACGTGCATTCACTGTGGTAGACGACATGCAGGTCAGTGCTACCTATTGACGGGACAGTGTTTTCACTGTGGACAGCAAGGACACAGAGCAGCAGAGTGTCCTCAGAAAGGACTGGGTGGAAGGGCTGATACGGGTACAGGACAGCAGAGGACTGTTGCCTCGAGGGCCTACAGTGAGAGATCAGGAAACCGGATGGATGATAGGACTGTCAGAGATCAGAGGGAGACGGTTGCGCCACGACCTCCAGTGGTGCCACGCATCTACAGTCTACAGAGTTTACAGCATCAGGATCAACAACGACCAGAAGGTTCTACTGGTAAGATTGATTTGACTAACCGATTGCTATTGACATATGAACATTGCATATTGACATTTGATTGATTGCATTGTGTGTTTTGTATGGATTTCGACGAGTTTTGTTTTGGGATTTGGATTTCGATCGATTTGGTTTGCTTCGTGTTTTGCTTCGTACCTTTAGGGAAATGTCGGGACGACATTTTTCTAAGGTGGGGAGATTGTAATATCTCGTTCCTTTACTGTTCCTCTCTGAATTGGATTTCCTCCCAGAATCGTCCAGGACGAAGTTGGACCGTCCGGGACGATCGGTACAGGTTGTGTAGAAATCCTGTTTGGCTGTCTGGTTCGTCTGGACGAAATCAGGATCGTCTGGACGAAAATTCTCCCGTGAACCCTTCGCCAGGGACGATATGTGATTTTTCGTCTGGACGAAATTCTTCTCTTCATGGATCGTCCGGGACGAAGCTCGATCGTCCAGGACGATCAGTCTGGATATATATAGAAATGAGATATTTTGAAGAGAGAGAAATATCTGAGGAGAGAGAAAGAGAAAAGGAAAAAGAGGAAAGCTGGTTTTCGGAGACCGCGGAGCGCTTTTCGTCCGACGCTGCTGTTGGGAAAAGTGAAGATCTCGTGGTAAGGACTCCGAACCCTGTTTCTGTTTTCAAAGATGTTGTATTTTTATCGAGATATGTCCGGATTTATATTTTTGTAGTCGAATAATTGACCCGATTTGAGATTGACACAACTTTCACCGCACAACTTTTAGTATGTTATAGATATGATTATTGTACACGATTTGACTGTATTCTACGAAGATTTTACCGGTCGGAATTGATTCTACGCGCTTTTACTCGAATAGAAAATAATCGGGACCTGATTTGATTTGGATTCTATAGATCGATAGTATTGTATTGATGTTATAGATATTCTATTGTAATTTGGAAGGATTTGGATATTGTGTCTTTTTGCAGGATTTTTGTGTAAATTTGACCGACTGCCGTTACGCTGCCCGATTTTTGTACGATTCCTGAATTGTCTGAAATTGATAGATTGAACTGATATGCATTGATTATTGATATGATTGCTTTAATATTGACTATTGAATTGTTTATTGATTGAATTGACTATTGATACTGATCGCAAGTGGAACCTGGTTGAACATTGGTAGAAGATTGATTGATACCTGTACAGGATGGTGGGCCGACGGGCTTTCCTTTAAACATTGATTATTGATATATTGAAGGGAGACATAAGGAGTTTATTGATATGCCGACGGGCGAAAAGAGTGACGACTCTTATTGATTGAACCAATGTATTATGGATATCTACAACAGCAATATGGATTCTACAACAGCAACATGACCAGTAGATTGTACTTGTTCAGTATATAGTATTGAATTGCATGTTTACTGTATTGCTTTATAGATTCATTGTTTTATAGATTCCGGCTTTATCGACTTTGATTGGATTTACTAGATCGTACGATTTCATTGATTTCTATGCATCGACATTGAACATTGATATAGAAATGGATGGATATAGATATTGCATTGATAGCATGGACATCGTACTACTGCTTCTAGATTCATTGATATTGCTGCTTATAGACCTATAGATTCACTGTTGCTACTGTTTTATACCGTATTGACTGTTTATAGATTGATTGTTTCGTATCGCCTTTCTCGATTGATTTCAATTGATTAGATCGTATTGATTTGACCGTATTGATTTGATTGACGGATATTGATTGATTGATTGAATTGAAATGATTGATTTGCCTGCCGCTGCATTGACTGGTTTTATTGACTATTGATTTCCGCTGCATAGACTCATTGACCATTGACTGACATAGATTGATTGACTGTGATAGATTGACATGCATATTGATAGCATAGCCGTGCTTTGATTTCAGTTATAGGTATTAGGTGACCTGCTGGGCTTTGTAAAGCTCATTATATGTGGTTGATATTTTCAGGTCAGGGTTCGGGAGCAGGAGATAGGAATTGATCCAGATCTTCAGGTTTTTGTCTTTTGATCGATAGATGATTCTTTTGTACTCAGGACAGGATAGATTTCTCTACTTGTATTGATAGTTTAGTTCCTGAGTATTGTATATGATGTTTTGAGATGTGAATCGACTTGAATATTGATGTTTAAATTTTATAGATGTTTGATAGATTGCTTACTGAAGGTTTATAGATAACTCTGGTAAATTGTTGTGAAATCGATTGACATTCTTTCCAAGTTAGATCTTGGGGTCGTCACAGATGGTTCTCCCATGCCTTCATCGGATGCAGATTCGCTACCCTTTAATGGGGATTTGTTTATTGATTTTCCTATTTCTATTATTTCAAATGATGCTTTGAAGCTCAATTGTTGTTGAATATGAAGGATACTTGTTTGGATCAAAATGATTGGTTGGTTGGGTCTAATTATGTACCCTACAAGGGTGTTGGGAATGACTTTGGTGAGTCTTTCGATGAGTTCCATGTGATGTATAGTTTAAATGTGGATAGCATTGTTGAAAAAATATTTTCTCACAGAGGCGACAAACGTGGTAGGAGGAAGTCTAAATTGAAGTAGTTGGCTTTGTTTATTGTTTTTCGTTGGTGTTGTCGGTCTTGCAGGTTGCTTTGGGTGGCTAGTGTGGCTCCATGTCTTGGTTTGGGGATCTTCCTAGTGCTCAGTTATTTTTTTTCTTTGTTTGCTTTGTTTTGTTGTTTTAATTTTGTATGCTTATCATTGCATAGGTAGAACTTTTAGCTTGTGTGTTTTTATTCAAAGGTTGTACTTTTAGAGAGTGAAGGTGCTTAAAGGCTTGTAATTTAATTTTGTTTAACGCGTAGGCCCATCTGCATGTTTTATCCAAAAAAAATTAAAATAATTTCCTTGGGTTCGAGTCTTGCGTATGCAATGTGTATATGAGTTTATTTTAACTGAGCCAAATGTTTAGGATGAGCCAAATCTTTAGGTTTTAAAATTACAACACATTTAAATAATTTTTCTAATAAAATTACATCATTAAAATAAATAAATGAAAATAAATTTGAAAGACATCTAATTAATTTACTTTATTTTTTAGTGAGATCATCATGACATAAGATCCAACTTTTGTGATAAATTTTATTAAGTTTGAAATTCATTTAAATAAAAAATAAAGTCTTTAAATAATAAAAAAATAAAAATTCAAATTAAATATAAATTAGCTCAAAATTTTCATTTGTGAGTTTCCACATAAAAATTGAAGTGTCTTTTGCAACTGTTCACTTATACGTGTGCTAGATTTATATGTATGATGGATTTCCAAATAATACTAAGAAGTTAAAATTTCTCACTCTACCATCATCGTTCAGCCATCGTTGCTCCACCACCATCCTTTGATTACAACCCCATGATCACTATCACTCGACCACAATCCTCCAATAATCATTACCCAACTACGGGTACTTGTACCACCTTTACTCAACTTAGATCCTCTGATTACCATCTTTTGATTATAGTTTGTTAACCAATCTTGCTCGACTATGATATTTCAAATACACCGACACTTACAGACTCCATTACCCAATGACACCAAATGAGGCCAGATCAAACATTTGAAATGAAATAGGAAACTTTAGGGAATCATTTAGAGAGCCAACTATCACAACCAAACCTGACATAATATGTAACTAAATGGGTCATATCATGTCATATTACAAAAGTTTAGTTCTCAAAATTTAATTTGAAAGGAATTTCTTTTTCATTTCATTTTACAACAGAACATAGAGCCACTAAAATATTAAATTCATGATACAGAGAATAACTTAGAAACATTTTCATTCATCATCAAAACGCTTTACAAACAAAATGTTTAATTACTCAAAAATCAAGATACAAAATCTAAGTACATCATCAGCAGCAAAATTGCACCTTGATTGCTAAAAGAATTCACTAAAAAAAGCATATCTAAACATAAAAAACCAACAACTTTTATCTATTCAACCTACCCCCTTCTCTTTCTCTGGCCTGAAATTGACACATAAAAAATAGGTACGCCAAACCACATCTTAGTATTCTACATTGAACCTATCTAAATTCTTAATAATAAGCAAAACAATTATTAAACAAACTATTTTATCATTACAAAAATAGAAAAACAAACTATTTGTACATAAATTTCTAATATAGTAATTAAAAGTTTAGAATAGTATTAATGTAACAATTCAATCAAATAATAGAAATAACACACATTCACAAATAGCAGAAATAAACACAGCATGCCAGATTCATTCCCCAAGCACATTAGATCAAATCAAATCAAAGCAGTCGCTCAGGCCCTCTTCCACTCAACATTTCACAAATATAGAACCAGGCTCTTATGACTTCATGTGCACAACACATCAGAAACAAGCCCATATAACTCCTAGTGCTTAGCACAATAATAACAAAGCATAACACAATCTCTCCATTCAAAATTCAAGCCCATATATATGGTCCTTGTACTATCATTATCCAACTACCATCCTGTAGCCATCAATATTGCCTGAGTCTCCCGACTCTAGTCCTCTGACAATTATCACATGACTATGCCAATGCTCGCTAACTTTATCACTTGTCGTCACCAATATGATGTTAATGCACACCATCATCTATATGGTTGATGGATGTCATTGAAACCAACTTTGATTTGACATCAATAGCCCGATTGATGCTTGAGTTCTTAATCTCTAGTCTCTCCTCCTCAAGACTATACAATCAAACATACAACAAATAATTTCCTAAAGATTACTCCCATGCCACATAATTTTTCCAATGTTTACAATAAATATGTTCTATACATTGTATATATTTGTTCAACACCCTCAACAATCATATTGAATGGCATCATATCTAACTGATGATGAATAGTAGTATAATCATTTATACTATACTAGACACGTGATTTTTCATTTTATGGGTTTTCCATGTAAAAACTTCAACCTCTTTTGCAACTCATCTTTTATCTATATGTATGCTAGATTTTCATATAAAATTAAGATATTAAACTCTCTCCATCTCTCCCTCTCTCCCACTCACTCCAAACATTCGGGCATGCAACAATATTCTTACTTATTTTTGTATTATTTGAAACGTTCATCATATTAATTTGTAACACTTTTGAATAAAAATTAGAAATATTTTCTTTCAACTTGGGTTTGAGTCTCGCATATAGTCATATATGATGCGTGGAGGAGTTTGTCTTCATTGGCCTAAATGTTACCAAAAAAAAAAAAAACTGTCTTTTTCTCAAGCATTGCAACTTCCTACACAAAATGCAACATTCGAGATATATATTTTTCATAGTTTATCTTATATCTAACAGCTAAAGAAGTGTTTTTATGTGTGTTTGGGAAGAAGATATCCTTCTCATCAGCCTGTAAAAGATGAATTTAATTAAAAGAAAAGTGACGTTTCACCTACTAATTGATGGCTATTGAATAAGAGGACTTCAAAAAAAACATGCAAAAGCAAAAAAAAAAAAAAATCTCTAGAAAAGCATGTAAAAGCAAAAAATATGCTGTAATGACAAGCTTTTAAATCAAAATTCTAAACATGCAAGCTTTCTTGTCCTGTGGGAAAATTTCATTTGATAGAGATGCGGCAAATTATTTTCTTAAAAGCAACGCAGAGTCAGGCATTTAGTGATAATCCAAATATTTTAGTAATAAAACAACTTAATTTGGAGATGATAAGCTTGGAAAAAATGCAGAGAAGAAATTAGTTGAAGAAAGCTGATCGAGTTGTTTGTTTTGCTGACCCCTTCGTTGGACATAAGTGATTTTCAACTATTAGGATGATGAATGCAAGAATATATATGGCTAACATTATTTACATTTCATTTGAGCTGACTTTCTTACTGTTTTATAAAGCTGTTATAAAAAAATAAATTTTTAAAATTATTGTAGAAAATAAATTTTTAGCACAATTTTTTTGAAGCAGTGAAAAATCAATGGTTAAATAAAAATTATGATTGCGGTCAAAAAAATAAAATAATAATTAAAAAAGTTTTCCTAAATGAAACTTTATAATCATTAAGATTTAATAATTCTATATATCATGCTTTCTAGATAATTATTATATAATTTTCACAGCCAATTAACTACCAAAAAATTTGCAGATAAAATAAAATAAAATATATTATAATTTTTTTTCCTTTTTTGAAGAATAAATAGTTAAATACACTCCTTGAGTGATTCTAAATCTAACAACTTTCAATTCTCTCTTTGGATGTTCTGATTTCATATCTTAAAAAGGCTTAACTATTATCCTATGTAGGCAAATTTAGGGGTGAATCTATAGTAGGGGCCTTGGGCACATACGATGATACGACTCTCTACTAGCCCAATAATTTAAGTCAGTCCACTTCAAATTATATTAATATAATTTTTAGCATATATAAGATTAATTATACTGTAGATTTAATTTTTAAAAATAATCTGTTCATTTGTCTCCGTCTCTACCTCAGGTTTGATTTTTTTTGCTAACCGCATTGGTAGTGGTTTGAATTCCTTCGCGCTGTCTCTTTCTCTCTCTTCTTTATCTCTCCCCCCCCTTCTCTTTCTTTATTTTAATCTCTTCAACTCTCTTTTTTACTTTCTATTTCTCTCCCCACTTTCTCTGCCCAAGACTACTGCCCATTGTTGATATGTCACCAAAAAACTATTTTGATCAAGTATGAATCTCGATGTAAATATGAGTAAGTGATGTGGTACAACTTATGCTTATATGAGCCGCAAGAGTTACAGCCTCATTCTGTTATACCTTAAAGCAGCTTTACACGTTCTCAGTGCTTTTTCCAGTCATGCTCAAGTAGTATTACCTAGTCACTACTTTATTACTTTTCTTAGTTACAGTTTCAAGTTTTATACAAATAGGCTGTAAAGAAAGGAAGAAGGCAGATAATAGAATATACACAAATTCTTGTTCCATTGCTTCGTTTTCTCTTTTCTTCGTGTGCAGGTCTTCAGTTCATTCCTCTCCGGTGACTCTCAGCGGGATTTCACATCTGTAAGAAGTTTCAAAAATTAAAATTGAGACTAGCTATCTGAACTCTGATTTCAGCAAACTTATAGTCAAATTGATCGTCCCAGTGAGAATATCACAATGACACCAAGTCAGTCCAATATGAGCCCAAATAAGCCCAAATCAAAGGACTTAAGCCTAATGAAAACTTCAGATCATTAATTGGATGATCAAATAATATATGAATGTGACATGCTTATAGTAAAACCGAGCAGCTTGACATGATGAATCCAACGAGCCCACTAATGCCAAATTCTGACATTATTAAGGCACTTAAATACTCAATAAATAATTCATAATCAAGGGAGTCAACAACATTCGTCCATTGGAAAACTTCCAACTTGTTATTTATTTTCTCCATATTTACTAGCTATGTCATTCTCAAAAAAATTATAAATAGGCTTTTATTATTCACATGGAGGAGGAAAAGAGGAGAAAAATGAGAAGGAGAAGGAAAAGGTGTTTCTCTTATTGGGGGTTTTTATGTAGTATGGTAAAACTTGAGTATATTGGAAAGGCCTCAGAGTCTGTTGCCCTCTAGCATTCTCAAGGTGTGCCTTTAATCCTATTTGAAGTGTTCGTTTTTTTTATCAGTCCATTATCTGAGTATTTATACACTAAAATGAATTTTAATCAGCTTTTTAAAACAATTACTAAGCTTAAGTCCCATAACGACTCCAACTCATCTTTATAGACCCATTATATTTGTTTTTAGCATAAACAATATTTGTCAAATAGAAATAAATTATTAAGTCAAATTTGGTTGGAAGAGTAGATTTTTAGGATGAAAATCATGGAACGAAACTAACAAGAAAAGGAAACAACAAAAATGAATGTCAAAATTTAACGTGAAAAAATTTGAAACCAGGAAAAAAATATAACATAACCATATAACATCAAAAATTCACTATGAAAATTTGGCGAAATTGTACAAATCACTCTTATCACGCTCTTTACTTGTCTATCTTCACTTTTCTCTCATTCAACACGTAGAACAGACAATAAGATGCATTTCAATACTTCAAATGACACAACCCTTCAAATGAAACAAGAAAAAGAGAGAGAAAAAAAAGAAACTACTTAGCTCAACTCATAGGATCGCGATGTTTTACTCTCTATCTCTATGTCCACCCTAAAGCCTCATGTCACTGATGTTTGAAGTGTTATAGCATTTAGCTCTTTTCCTACAACCCAAGCCTGGAGCACTACAGTTTTCTATCATACAATGCTACAATATTTATATGTAAAAAAAATTTATGGGACAATTGAAAAGAATACCTTCAAGAGTTGTGTTCAGTCACTTCGGTAATGACAAGATAATAACTATGATAGAGAAAAATGTTCTACTTACTGAGCCTAGAGAGAGATGCAAACCATAGTATTGCTCGATGTCTTACTTGCTAGATAGCAAATAATGGAAAGCATAACTTTGATTTGTACACACTTCTAATCTTCCACAAACTATGAAAAGATCATAGTACAAACTTTATTCAAGGATTTCCCCATACTACCCTTTTAGTAGTTTTTTATCAATTTTTTTTTTTAAATGGCACACTTCATTCCATACTATAAAACATTAAATGCATCACATATGACATATATCTTCTTTCAACATATAGGAAGTTTACATTGGCCTTTCCAAGAAAATTATCAATGCTCATGATGTGAGATTTATGAGCTACTTTAGAAAATCCTATGGAAGAAATTACTTAGCACTAATCTTTCATTTTCTACATGCTATCATTCTTAGATTAACGAACAAACCCAAATTGTCAATAAAATCTTAAGAGACATACTTAGGTGCTTAGTGACTGATCATGCTACCATATCATAAAATCTTGTTCTCCCTATCATTTAGTTTGCCTGTAGTAATTCTATTAAGTATGATTCATTTCCATGTTGTTATTAGATATGAACCAAGAGAACTAATTGATCTCATTGATATGCCTATTTTATATAAATCTAGTGCATTTGTATCCTCATTTGCACAAAGCATATATGACTTACATTAAGAAATTCAATAAAATCATACTTAAAGCTGATGTTGATGCACACAGGCAATATTTATAAGATATTATGAGTTCAAATTACACTTGCAAATTTAATATTAACTCAAAATCAAATAAATTGATTATAATGAATATTATATTGAATAACTTGAATGATAAATATTGTGTCATAAATTAGCCCTCAACAATTACTTAGGGCTTTTAAACGGTCAACATAATTAATTTACAATATTAGGTGGAATGTCATCATATAGAAAATTTGCTAGATGTTGAAAAAACGTTGTGATGTGCTTCTAAAACCACTTTTAACGCATCTAACGATTTGCCAAAGTTTTTAACTATAAATGGTCTGTCCTATATTAGAGGAAATATAGGATATACTCGAATATCTCTTCATTAAAAAAAAAATTTTGAATAATTGTCATTCTTCAAACTAGGATTGTCAAAATTGAACTTGACATCAAATAAAAAAAAGAAAAAAAAAGGAGAAGTTTACAAGTTCAATAGATCGATCAAAATTGAGTAAAATGATATAATAAAAATTAAAATTATTTAAATAAAAAATAAATAATATGATAATAATATAATAATTATGTAATATTATAATTTATGATTAAAAGATATATTTAATTCATATATAAATTTATAAACTTAAGATAGATTATTATTAATTTATATTATTTATTAAAGTAAAAATTTATAACTATGAATTATATATTAAATTCATATTATAAACATACATCAATAAATTATTTATATTAGATCATTTATAATTGACAAGTAGATAAAAATTATTTTTTATAGTGTTGTTATATTCTCCAACAATTGTTTTGATCAAGCACGAATCTCGAGGCAAAACCGAATCGGAAACTTCAAAAATTAAATTCGGGAGCAAATGAACTCCGATTTCAGCGAGCTTATAGTTAAACTGAGTGTCTCGGAAATAAGAACCCAACGACACCAAATTCAACTCGATCCGAGCCCAAATGAGCCCAAATCAAGCACCTGAAGTGCTGTTAGAAAGCTCATACTGCAATTTGAGTTACCAAACGGTCTCTGATTTTAACGAGCTTATAGTCAAATCGATCGGCTCGACAAGAAAAATCCAACGAGCCCAAGATCACTGAATTCCGACATCATTAAGACCTGCAAATGTCTAACAAACGGTGCATGAGCAAGGGATTCAATATCGACCGTTCATTCGACCACTCCCAATTTGCCATTGATCTCACACCTATTTACAAGCTATGCCACTCCAGAAAAACTATAAATATACCTCTTATTTCTCATGAGAGGGGACTAAAGCAAGAAGAAGAGATGAAGAAGAGAAGGAGAAGGAGAACTAGCTCATCCTCGACCACCACCGGAGTTCTTTCCGCTGCCTGAATAACACCGAAATTCTGCCGGATATTCAGGTGACGTTGGAGCTCTAAACAACTTTGTAACTGAATTTCAATTCAGAAGAAACTCATTGTAATCTGATCGTCCTAACTTGTGGGACAAATCAACCACTTATATCTCAAACGACATTAGTGAAACTTTTCAATTGGGCGAGGCCCCGTGGTTTTTCCCCTTTTTAGGGTTTTCCACGTAAAAATCCTGATGTTCTTTTATCTTTTGTTTGTGTGTGCTAGATATTCATGCAACGCTTAGACGAAAATTTTCTAACTCTACCACCACGTATATTCTAGCCCGCAACAAGTGTATAGTTAAAATTTTTTTAAAAAAATGAAAAGTAATTAAATATTTTTAACCAAAATAATAAATATTATTCACATTATTGAAAATTAATTAAAAATATATTTTAAAAAAATAAAATGGTATATGTTTTTTAAGCCAGAAATTTTTAGTTAATTTATTAAGTATCATATCATTTTAGAGATTTGTTTTAGTTTTATTTATATAAATGTTTTTTTGTTTGAATGTGCTAGAAACTTGTGATGAAGTGGTGAGCTATGTGAGCATGTTTTGTTGTGATTGGTTTGTAAATGATCGTTATTAAAATTTTATGCTAATTATAAAACTTAAATATGTTATATCTAAATTAATTATATAATTTAATATTTTATACAAATTTTTTTAAATTAGTTTATTTAATCAAAATGGTAGTTTTAACCTGTTCCTACCATTTTGATGTAGGACTCATTTTTTAAGATTAGCTGAGCTAGTTATATGACTGGTTCTCGATCTTCAAAATCATACTACAAGGATTAATTTAACTTAATTAATATATAAAAAATATATTTAGTTTTTTATTTAATTTAAGCCCTTTTTATTTTTCTCAATAATTAATAAATAGAAAAACAAACAAAAGTCACTTATATAAAGTAGAACATATCTCTGAATTCTAAGTAGGGCTGCAAGCGAACCAAACGTTCGACGAACTACTCGTTGTTCGGTTCGATTAAAGCTTGTTCGTGATCGTTTAATTAACTAACAAACAAACTTGAACAATATTTTAAATACTCGATTCTTAAATAAACAAGCTTGAACACTAATGCGTTCAGCTCGTTTATGTTCGCGAACAACATCAGTTGATGTTCATGAACAAGCTCGATAAAAAGCTCGATTCGAGTTCGATTAAATATAAAAACTTTAATTATACCATAATATAATATAATTATTTTTTATTAATAAATTTTAAAGTAATAAAATATTATAACATATGTTCATATAAATTAATCATATTTTCATTTTAAATACACAACTGCTTTTATTTTAGAAATTTCATTTCATGAACAAGAAATATTTCATATTTGTCCATGTTTATTAGATTGTTTGTTTAGAATGTTCATGAACAAATTTAATGTTTGCTTATTCAATAGATTGTTTGCTAGATATGTTCACGAACATAGCTCGTTTAAAGCTCGATAAGCACTAAACAAACGAACATGAACCAAACATGAACACCCTTAAATTAAACGAACCAAACATGAACACAAATAATAAAGCTCGAATCAAACACGAACCAAACATGAACAAACTAATGTTAAACAAACACAAACATGAACACTCACATACTCGGCTCGGCTCGGTTCATTTGCAGCCCTAATTCTAAGGGGTGAATTTTAGCCCTAAGTAATTTTTTTTAGTATATTTCTTCAAAAATTAAATAAAGTGCGCTATATATATATATAGAGAGAGAGAGAGAGAGAGAGAGAGAAGAGAGAATATTTAACAACTTTGTGAGAGTTTAGTTCAGTAGAATTATTAATTTATTGTGTAATATTCAAAAAATAAATCCCACCGAGTCTAATTTTTTGTTCATTGAATATTATAAAAGAAAAACTTCCGTCTTTCCACCGCTTCATCTCCCTCTTTGCTCTGACGTCGACCACTATTGATTTCTTATCTTTCCTTTTTAATCTCTGCAAGGCACTACCAATCGTATTTCGTGAATTGCAAAAGTGTTTGTGATCACAGAAAAGTGATTTCCGACTCCTCTCTGGGTTCGTTTGATCATCATCTCTTCTTCGAATTTCTTATTTTTACAGTGCTAAAAAAGGTTCAAACTTGATGGATTTTGTCATTACTTACATGGATTTGATGACTTTCTGAGATTTCTTGGTCTCTTCTGAGACTTTACCATTGAGTTTGATCCTTTGGAGCTTTTTTTCTGGTGTTTTTTGTGATTTATAATTTGCTGGCTTGAGGTTTGGCTTACCAGGCTCCCCTTGTGGACTCACTGTCCATTTGATTTTAATCCATCTTTCTCTCCTAAGCTATTTTTCCTTGCCTTATCTATCAATATCTTCTTCTTCTTGGTTCAGGCACAAATGGCATGTTTGGAAGAGAGACATCCTCAATTCGAGAATTTTGTTGTTATTTGCTTGAATGAAGCTGAGAAAGAGAATTGCAATTCAAATTATGAAACGAAATTGCCTTATGATTATTGCCAGCTTTCAACGACATCTAATGTTGAGAAAGTTGGAATTCAGAAGCCTTGTAGAAGCCTCTGCCACTCAGATTCTTCAGCTGAGTTGGATGTGGAGTGTGGTTCAGTGGATGTTAATTTGATTATGGTTAAGTCTGGGAAGGATTGCAGGATTTGTTCTATCAATTTAGAGTCTTACAGCCAGGAATTGGGCATCCCAATTGTGTTGGGTTGTTCCTGCAACGGTGATTTGGCTTTTGCTCACCAGAAATGTGCAGAGAAATGGTTTAAAATCAGAGGAAACAAGTGAGGAATTATTTCTTAACTGCATCGTTTTGTTATTTTTGCAATTCGTTCAACTGGAAATTTAGAGCAAGAAAAGGCTTTAGAAGTTTCGTCTTAACTTTTTTTAATCGCTGTAGTTTTTTTATTTTTTATGTTATGTTCCTATATAAGTTTTTCGTGTTAGATGTTACAAAGCTTATCTTGAAGAAAGTAAATGGGAAGCATGGTTTATTGATGGCTTAAGAACAAAAGAAATAGTTAAAGCTAGCATGCTATTTTAGTTAGAACCATTAGTAAAATACCCATAGATGAAGTTTGATGTAGTTGTTAGGGTAAGAATACTTAAAATCCTAAAATATTCAGGCTGATTACTGCTTTTCACGAATCTTCTGATTCATTTCTACTTAGGCATGATGTTCTTTTATTACTTTTTAAAATAGCTCTCTAGTTTAAAAATTAAATTTTTTATACAAAAAAAAGCTGCTTTAAGAAAGCAGTAAGCCATTCCTAACGAAACCTAAAGCTTCATTTGGGACTGTTTTCTTAATGCTTCTTAAAGCAGCTTTTTATTGCAAAGTTTTTAATTTTTGTATCAAAAAACTGTTTTAAGAAGCAGTAAGAAAACAGTTTCAAAAACAAAGCCTAAATACTAATGAAATCATTTTGAGACTTTAAACAATATTACATACTAGTTTTAGACATTTTTTTAAGGAGAAATCTTACCATATCTAATTTTTAGACAATCTTCCAGAACTCAGCTTTGCCGCCTTACAAATCTCTCAAAATATTATTCAGTATATATTATATGAAAATATGGCATTGATTTTTCTTTTCAATTCTTTGGTTCTTATATAGAAAGTCATGCATTCAATTAAAATAGAAAAGTTCTGCTGATTTTTTATTATATCCATATGAAAATAAAAATGAAGGAAGTAAAAAAAAAAACTTTCTTTGTAGTGAATTCTCCATCTCCCTATGAACATATTTTGACTTATAATCCTGCCTTTTTTTTTTTTCAGGATCTGTGAAATTTGTGGCTCAACGGCAAAGAATTTAATTGGATTTGGGGATACTGAGACCATTGAGGACTCCATCAAATCAGACAATAATGTTGCAGCAGCAACTGAAACACAAAGATTTTGTCAAGGACATAGGTTGATTAACTGTATATTAGGTTGGATGCTACTCACCATAGTTCTGTGTTACCTTCTTGGCTTCCACACACGCTAATTAAGAATACTAAAAGAAAACTAAAGATTGAATAAATCTTTTCACTGGTAATGCTTGTTAACCGATGAACAGAAGATGGAGATAATAATTATTATGAACAAGATAGATCAAATAAAACCGAATAGAAAGAAAGTGATACAGTTTTATTGAACTGCGGAATGTAATGAGTTTCATTAAATATCATTATATTGTTGTTTGCTGAAGAAGTTTGTGAGTGTCTAGAAAGTTCTTATTATAAAGTTGCTATTTTATGATGGAATATTGTATCTGCCCTCGGGTTATCTGTCATTTTTCTCATAAATTTTAAAGAAATTTGATATCATTATCTTACCTGTGACAAGAGAGCATCTACTTCATTAGAGCTTCAGCATAGTTTTAGATATATAAATAACCTGTTAAAGTGCCTTCAAAATGTACTACAAGGCTTCTATTGGCATATTAAGAAATCAATATATAAAAAAATATATATTTTTATAACAAAATTGATATTAATTCTTCTTTAATTATAGTTATTATATGTTTTCTTTCATTCCTATGCATCCTTTATGTATGCCTATTAATAAGCATCATTTTTCAATGAATAAAGACATCAAATTTTCTCTCTTAACATGATATCATAGCTTTAGGTGTGCTTACTCTCTCTGAGTATAATCTCCCACAATGTCGACTCGCCCTCTACAACTTGCTGGCCCTCTCCAAAACAACCCAACTCAAAGTATGCAAGAATGTCTATAGCGGCTTACCCTATGCATAGTTATCGTCGACCCCCTCCTCATCCCTAAAACATCTACAATATTGACCTGCAACAAATCTCTTGAGGATATACTTCTCAACCTAAACTTTGATCTCAATGCTTGTATCTACATGCATCCCTCCTCATAGTCTACTTTTGTTTGTCTTTTCATATTTGACCTCACATCTATATATGCACATCAACTCAACTAGCCACTTTGTGTTCCTACACCTATTAAGAATCCACACAACCTTGCTCATGATTGTTATGCTTTCGTGCATGTTGCAAGCATATCTTGGTATCATTGCATGCCAACAACAAATCCTAGTAGAATTCATAGCTCTCCTTACATGTTCTAGCAACACATCCTACTTCCAGCTGTACCTGCTCACTAGCGCTACTTCATACTTGAATCTTTTAGCATGATTTTTATATATCTTTTAACCCTTTGTACATCTCACTTTACTTTCAAAGATTCTATCATTCTCTTTCTAAAGAAAGGCCCTCTATCATTAATACCACAATCAAAGTTAATGATATAAGCTATCTCTTATGGTCGTCAACCATTAGTTTTCTCCTCAAATAAAATTGCAAACTCCATCCCCTTAATGTTCCTCCTTTAAGGCCTCAAATTGAAAAGCTTTTGATTATATTATACTTACTTTGCTCCTTAACAATTTTGAATCATCCATCATTTATACAACCATGCTTCAAGATACCACTAAGAAGATGTGGGAGTTTCCCCACTTAACTTATTTTTAAGCAATAATATCTCTTCAATCTACACTTTTTTCTAACTTTCTTTCTCACCAATAAAATAATCTATCAATTCAAGTGTACTATAGCATCTCTCTCAATCATCATAGAGATTTTCACCATCCATTTGAGAAAAGCTATAGGTTATGATCATCATTCTTGCATTCATGGGAGGGAAGTATTTTGGGAGAAAATTTTGATGTAAATCATCCCAATTCATAATAGAATCACTGGGTAAGGAATTAAATCAACTATTTGCTCTATCCCAAAATGAAAATGAGGAGAGAGAAGGTGAATTATGTTATTGAAAACTCTATTGTACTTGTAAGTTTTATAAATCACTAAATAATTATAAATTAATATTTTGGATCATCTTCAATCAACCTATCAAATAAAAAGTTTAGAATAATTGCATCCCATTTATGCATTATGGAAGCCAAAACTGCTTTATGGTGCTCACAATGTTGTATTTTAGGTTGTAAATGATTGAATAATTATATCATAGCATCATAGTGAGTAATGTGATGCCCACTTTATGATTGTTGGTCTAGATCTTCTTCTAGATGAATGATTAACCATAGATTCCATTCATTTCCCTTTTGCATGCCAAAAATATGTTCCATAATATTGAATTTTAATCATCAATGCACCTAAATTGTCAATAAATGAAGATTATTGTGCTTGAAGTCCTAAAACATATAAACAATTACATAAAAAACACAAAGATATAACCCATAAGTATTAAGCAAATATTCTTCAAACATCTTGCACAATTCGCTGGGTGATCATCTATACGGTTTAAAAGGCAGCATTAATAAGCACAAATGTAAGTTGGAGCACTTATATGACAAATTATGATCACATGATCCTCAAAAACCCAACTTCTTTTACAAATCTAAGAGTAGAATCGATGGAATGAGGAATTTATAATATCATGCCGCTCGAATAACCCCCATAGCATGGCATTGATAGATGCAAATATTCTAGCTCTCTTTCCATAGATTAATTTAGAAGGAATGGTGATGAGGATGTATAGTTTGATAATGCCTTATATGATATTTGTATAGGGATTGTTATTGATAAACCAAGAATAAGTCTGAGGTAGAGTCCTAAAAATTCTCTTTGCATAGTTTGAGTAATCATAAAGAAGTAGAGGTCAAAGAGATGAAAAAAAATCACCTTGGTCCAATGGAGGTTATTATCAAAGAAATGCATTAATAACTTTTTAACATTAACTAGATGTAATGATTAGAATAACTATATAATGATACTTTTGAAATGTAATATAATAAATTTTATTTGATCTATGTCACTTTTCTATTGATTAGTTTATGTGTTCTTGTTGCATTATTTCTTCGTTCAAATGATAGGATGACTAAGGATTGTTTTCATAATGGACCTTTAAGAAGTGCTTAGATGTTTGATGATTTTAAAAAAAACCCTAAAGCAAAGAAGATGATCCTTATTGAGAGGGTACTCGAGATCCCAAAAGTAAAACCTATTGATTTCATGAGAAATGTATGTTAATATAAGATTTAAGTTCATTTCAATTAAGAGTGTATAAAACCTTTTTACCATTGTCATAACATGTTGCAAACGGTGGTGATTTCTCTTAATCTTGTAAAATTTATGTAATGATGATGATGCGTGTGAAATTTAGGCTTCGTTTGGAATACTTTTTTGCCACAACTTTTTTAATGTTTTCAAAAAAAATTTATACAAAAAAATTGCTGTAGAAAGTAGTTAGAAAATATCCAAATAAAGCATTAATATGATATCTTTGACTTCTAGAATTCATCCATTGTTCTCTTTGGTGCCTAATAAGTAAGTGTATATTTTCTTTTATATATATTTATATATTATAAGTCCTTACAGAATCAATTGCAATCTAAAAAATAACATTTGAAATAACAACTACGAGCATTTGATTCAATCTATATAATAGCCAAGCAAAGAAAAGAAGATTGAACAACGAAGAGGCCCTCCATAGTCTAGACAACTGTAAAGCCAACGATGAGTCGAACCAAAACAGCAACCCAAGCAAGACACCCCAGACGAACAATAATAGACCAGCCAACAAGAGCATAAAAAAGGCTGCAAAAAGAGAGACCAAACCGAACAAAGTCAAAGAAACAACTCATAGCCGACAAGGGCCAACCAACCAGATCGAAGCGCCAGAGAACAAGATCACATGAGCTCCAGGCTGCAACAACCTGGATGGAAGGAAACAAAAGAAACAATAAGCAACAAGCCAACTAATAGAAATTAAACTAACTAAGCAACCACAGAGAGAGACCCCCAACAACCGTCCCCAAACTTAACACCCTAGCCAAACCCAGACCCAAACAGAACAATCGACAACCATCACAGCTGATCCCCATCGAAAGAACAACACCCAACAACAAAACCAAACAAACACATAGGAACCCCCGGCTGAATAAGCACAACAACCAAAATCCAAGGAAACAACCAAGAGAAGGCCAACAACAACAAAGACGAACAAAACCAAGCAGATTACTTCCTTTTATGTTTTATCCTACGATATTTGCCACCCCCAATTGCAAATGCTTTTTTGACTATACAATCCACATTTTAATTAAACATCAAATTGAACTCATCCTCAGGCACATCCAATTATACCTAATTATAATTAGGCCTATATGACTACATGATTAGGTAACTCAACTCAAATCCTGAGGCTTCATTTAAGACAGCTTTCAAAAAATTTTAGATAAAAAAAAAATTTGTACTAATTTTTTTTTTTAGAAAATAGTAAAAAGCGGTACCAAATGAAGCCTAAATTTGCATGAGTTTCCCTTGTATAAATTATGTTTGCACTAAATATTAAAAAATAAACATGTCAATGATTTGCTGAAGTTTAAATTATGTGCATGATTTGTCCTTTGTTTCAGGATATCTAAGACATATTCGAATATGCCTGAAAATGTCATCGTTAAATAGTACTTATGCATCTTTAAATAGTTCTCTCTTTGGAACTTTGTTATTATTTTTATTTATTCATTTGCTATGAATTCTTTTCGAACTGTGCACAATTTGTAGTTTACGCATAGGCTCAAAGACATATTCGAATATGCGTCAAAATAACATATTTAAATAGTACTCAAGCATCATAGATTTGTTTTATGTCTTGTAAAATTCATCTGATTAAATGTAAATCTTCATGCAAAAAAATTTATATTGAAACTTTTTAGAATTAATATTTCGAGATGATTTAATCTTTTATTTTAATAAATTTATAGTCAAAACGAATGTTTCAACGAGAAGAACTCAACGATAGTAAAATGATCGGTTCTGACTCCAATTAGTTTGAACTAATTAAGCACCTAAAACATGGTTAAACACTTCGTAACATTCGTTGGAGGATTGTATAAAGTTCAAATGTTTTGTGCTTGTGGGTGAAATGAGTGTCTCAAAGAGATCAGAATCCAATGAGCCAGCAAAGATCAGTTGACTCTGAGGTTTTTAAGACACTTATATGCTAAAAAATGATCTACACCCGATCCCCATTTCTTGATAGCTATCACTCAACTACCATTGCTTGGCTATCATTGCCCAACCACCTTTGTCTAATCATTTTTTCTAGTCGATATCACTCGATTAAAATCACCATATTGTCATCGCACAATCATTATTACCTAATTAACGTCAAGAAACTATCGCCACCCATCCATTTTTGCTCCATTATAATCAATCTTCACTATTTGCTCATAAATCTATACTATAACTATAGATCAATTTAGTCCTTTGAATTTTATAATCTCATTTTCTCCATTTTTTTTAGGAAGAATAGACTTCTATAATCTTATTTAAATAGCAGATTATTTCAATATCAACCCTCATACTTTTTTCCCTTACCATGCTCTTCACATAACAATTTTAATTTATTTTATAAACTTCTCTTTTTAATAATCCACTATTTAAAATTTTATGGTTTAGATTTATAAATTATTTTTTTAAAAAAAATTATTTTTATTTAAAAAAATCAATTTATGCCTCCATTAAAAAAAAGTTTGCTCTACCACGAACTATATTATGTATTTTATTTATTTTTCTTAAGATGTCAAATCATGAGCGTCATTTCAATCAAAATTGTGCGCACTAATTCCACATCAGCATGAGTGTAAGAAAATTAACACATCGTAATGGCTCATAATGTCGCAATTTATAGAAGAATTAGACGACTAAACTACTAACTCATAAAGTAATGAACTAATTAGAATCGTGAAGAATTCGTCAATATCACAATAAACTATTTAGAATCGCCAGAATTGTAGTCAACCTGCTAAAGTTACAATTAAATCGTCAAAATCATGACGAGCTTGCCAAAGTTATAATGAGCTCTCCTATCAAACTTCCTACTCGGTCTAAATTTTAACTACGGTTTTGTTTGGATCAGCTTTCTTATTATTTTTTATGACAAATATTTAGTATAAAAAAATTTGTACTATTGAGATAATTTAGAGACAACTCATGCGAACTAATTAAGATAGTAAACTTTAGCATAAGAATAACTTGCCTGCATTCAGTAGCTTAAAATGAATCACACAGTTTGAGAGCTTTGGCTACTAATCAAGAGATCTTGGATTGGAAAAATTATTGTGTGGACACCGGACGGTTCGGAGGCCAACCAAAATGAGGCACGTCACCTAGTATCCAGCGGTAACCAGTATCGGTACAGAGTAAAAAAGTAATGCGGCCCATTTTGGTTGGCCTCTGGACGGCGTCTGATGTCCGCACAAAAAAAATTATTTTTGGATTGAGCCTTGTGTGTGTGATATGTGTATAAATTTACCTTAATGATCTAAATGTCCCAAAAAAATTTTGGAAGTAAACCAGCAATGAGCTATAATTTATTGTGTTATATGTCCATTGAAGAAAACGCTCATGCATTTTATAACAAATAAATGGTAAACCTTTTGATGACTTTTTTTACATGTAAAAAACAAAATAGAATTCAGCTAAAAAATTACTTAGAATTAATAATAATTTAATTCAAAACAAATTTAATAAATAAAAATCAAGAATCATTAAGGTAAAATTATTCTGACTTTTAAATAAATACAAATTACGTGGATGCGTGCAATCGTACGTCGAATGTTTTTTTAATGTTGATATATAAAACGTGGTGATGTAATTAGTCTTTTAACGTATCTAACGATTTCCAAAAGTTTTTAATTTTCTACTATAAATAATTTGTCATATATTAGCGAAAATATGGAATATAACCGAATATTCCTTCACCAAATAAATTTTGGATAATTGTACAGTTTCACGGATTAATATTTTTTATTCTTTCTATTTTTTGCTGATTTGCATTTTGTTCTTCCTTCCCATTACGAGATTTAGCGGAATTGGGTATTATTTATTATTTGATTTTCGTGCTAAAGATATGAGAGATCAAAATATATATATATATATATATATATATATATATATATATATATATATATATATATATATTGTTGAGATATTTAGTTCAATTAATACAAATTCATACATACATTATATATGCAAAATTTGAAATTAAAATCTCTTGATTGATAGTCAAAGTTCTCAGACAACAAGCCAAAATGAATTGTGTATCAATTTTTTATTTAAAAGAACAAGTTAGAACGTTACTTATTAATTCATAATAGGTTCTAACATTTATTTGTTATAAGAAAATTAGAACAAATCAGATTTGATGAAACCCATAGAGGGCCTACATGTTAATATTCAAAAAAAGATTACAAGTCCTTAAAAGGATCGATTGTTCACTAAAACTTATAGAGCTACAGTCAAAAAGCCAAAAAATATCTAAGAGCCAAAGATCTCTATCTACTTGCAAAATTAATAGTCAAAGAAAAAAAAAAAAAAAGAGACTAATAAAAGGAAGGCCGGCAAGGTTTCAAACCCAAAGCAGTCCTAAGCTAAGATAATCAGTCAACACAGTAGAAGACAAACCCTCAAAAGCAGTATACGCCGAGTATCCAAGTAGTCTAACAGATAGAATTGAATACGAAGGAAACCAACCAACAGATGACAGATCCAACAAGAACATAAGAAAACACACCGTGTAAGGACAAAAGTGTCAAAAAGCAAGCAACAAATGAGAAGAATTGGCCAATAATAGCCACAACCGCCAAAAATAGCAGCCGAAGGATCCAACAAGAACATAAGAAAGCACACCCTGCAGAGGACAGAAGAGACAAAAAGCAAGCAACAAATGAGAGGAATTGGACAATAACAGTCACAAGCACAAAGAATAAATAGAAGGAAATAACCTCATAACCAAAATTAGTAGAGCACAACACTCCAGTGTAACAGGAGCCAAAGAATTGAAACCGAATAAAACAGATCCTGAAGAGAACACCAACTCATTAAACTGAAAGATAAAGGCATTAGAAAACACCTTGCAGCACCGAAACAGAGACTCGTTTAAACCTAAAAGAAAGGAAAGTCAAGCTTGTCCATTCTCAACAAGCCTTTTAAGAAATGCAAACTAGCAAAATCAGAATACAACTCAGTGGCCTGAAGGTATACACCTTTTCTAGCCAACAAATCAGCACATGAATTACCACTTCTAGGAATATGAGATATAGTAAACTCCACCTTCAAATAATTCATAATATTCCTAAAAAATGTAAAACGATGAAATATTATTGCAGCAATAAGTCTTAATAAGGTTAACAAGGATTAAAGAATCAAACTCAATCCAAATATTCTAGATATTGAATTGAGAATATAATTTAAGACAGAGTAAGAGAGCAGTAGCTTCAGCAATAAGCACATTAACATTAGAGACTTTATCAACGAAGGTAAAATCATATTACCAGTAGAGTTCCTAATAATCCCCCCATAACTCACACCCACTTTAGAAAAAGAGAACCGTCAATATTTAATTTATATTGGTTAAAGGTTAGTTTATTCCAATAAATCACACTAAACATATGTCTAATAGTATTTTTCTCAATGGATATCTAAAAAATAGTAGTCTAAGACATAACCCCTTTAAAATGCTTAGGTAAAATTAGCTAAGTATTAATCATATGATGGATTTTGAGCTTAAGGCAAATAATGATTTTGTCACAATTCATTTTAATGTCAAAGATGTTTACTATTACTCCAACCATAATAACCAGAAAACTATCATAGGAACAATAATACCAATGTGGCCAACAAAACATTTGGAGGCTCAGTGAGCCAAAAAAGAATAATAATTAGTGACATTTAAATCCAAATTAAGGCCCAAAGCATTCTCCAAAAAGACTCATACCTTGTCACTTGTCAGCAATAAGCTCATCCAAGAAAACATGATTAAGAGTTTCACATAAGAACAACATTGACACTTAGAAACAATCTTGATACCCTTAGATATTAATCTCCCATCCACTAGAATGAAACCTTTTATAAGCCACCAATTAAAAATAGAGTAAGAGGTCGGAATATTCTGATTCCAAATTCTATTAAAAACTTTGTTATTAAATCTATCCCTGAAACAGTTCCAAACCTCTTTAGAGCTAAATTCTCCATCTTTATACTTACTAAATATCATATTATTAGTGTGGACATGTCAAAAGGAATGTACATAATGCTATCAGCCATATTATTAGGGACATTCAAGCAAATGTTGGTGATTCAAGTTACCATTACATAAAAATTCAGAAACATTCAAATTCGATATAAAATCTGTATGAAACTAAGAAACTAAGAATACATAATCCATCCAGTTGTCTTGCCGAAAGAAAGAATCTCCATTACCAATACCCTAATGCAAGAAAGATTCACCTAGCCACTTTATACTACACAATTTGTGCCAAACCGAGGATTGACCATTTTTAAACATGACGAATGATTGAACTTGCAATATTTTTGGTTCATAAAGTTAGCTAAAAGGGAATCATTTTGTCTAAATTTCCACAAAAATTTTATAGAGAAAGAGAAATAACCCCAAAGAAACTTATTAAAATCTTTCTCCATTTTGATACAAACCTCTGAAGGGGGATTAACAGTCTAAAAATGGTATAACAGTAAGGAAGACAAAACACTCTTAATCAAAACCATTCGGCCACCCATGGAGAAAAATTTAAATTCCTAAGAGGCCACTTTAGTATTAATTAATAGATTGGAAAATCTTATCAAAAAGAAAACTTTTCTTGCGGACTTTATAGATTGGAGTTTCCAAGTAAAATATGGGGAGATTTTGCATAGAAAATCCAATGTAATGGGAGATATATTTGATATGTCTCTGAAGCATGCCTTTTCTCGGAATGAATGAGCACTTTTTTATGTTAAAATTTAACCCGCTTTCTTGACTAAGTACCATCATCCTGTTTAATATTGTGAATGTAAGATTTAGCTTTCCTACTCTTAGCACGAGCATGGAAATACTTAGCATTATGATCCCCATCAGTTAGAGGCTTAGAAATAGCTTTTTGACGCCAATATTCCTCTTCCAAGAATTGAAGATCCAAAAGAGATTTCTTAGCTTTGATTAAAACAGTCTTATTCTCATTAGATATATTAAGGATAAAGTTATCCTCTATCAAGATAACTTTATATTTAGCTTTAGTAATATTCTCAAAGATATTACCAAACACAATTTTGTCCCACCATCTTAAAACTTGTTTAAGTCGCTTGCATTTGATAGAGAATAAGGTAATATCATTATTATCATCATAATAAGGTAAAGGAGACCGCCAATTTATCTTAACCACCATATAGAAATTAATCAGGAGAATGTAACCACATATTTTGAAAACGAAAAGGAGATATCCCCATACTTATATGAGTATTTATAGAAATCAGCAATGGGGCATGATCGAAAATAGTTCTACTAAGATGAAGAACAATAGTGTTAGAAAAAAGGGAGACCCACTTAACATTAAATAAAATTTTGTCTAGCTTTTTGTAGTTAATATTTTATTATTGAATTTAAAATGGGAAGGAAAGTTATTTTACAATGTCATTATTATCTCTTCTCAACATTAATTTATTATCATAGAAAAATAAGAGATTGTCACCCTCATGATCTCATCATGTTTAGGAGCTCAATTTTAGGATTTATTTGTGTAGCTCTTTCACTATTTTATTTTTCAAAATACAGTCATAATTTTATTTTACTTTTTTTTTGTTATTTTTTTAAATTTCAATTATAAAAGAGCTACTATATATATAATATTCATAATATATTTTAAAAAAAAATATTTTCTTCCCAATCATCTTCACAAAATATTGTGACTAATCCAAATAGACTCTTAATGTTAACAACCATATATTTAAAAGTGCTAATATCTATAACAAATAATTCCATACTATGAATTTTAAACAAATTTTGATACAAATGACACTACATCACATGAAGATTGCATAAAATTAAGGATTTATTTGGGCCAACTTTATTACTGTTTTCTAAAATAAATTTTTAATATATACATTTTTTTGAGCTAAAAATTTATGTACTATAAAAATGCTTTAGAAAGTATTAAAAAATCAGCCCAAAACAAAACCTAAGAAAACGTTCAAGGTACTTCAAGGCATTATGGAGCTCTACAAGATCTCTCTAGTTTATTTGAACTCTTAAGAGTTACAAGATTAGAGCCATAGAGTTTGCAATTGGTGGCTCCTATGTAAATAAATATGCTACAATATTAAAAAAATTAATTTTAATATTCTATGCAGAAAAATGGCTAAATAAATTTAAGCAAAAAATTCCACGTCTGTTGATCTATATAGTTTAATTCTAATAAAATTTTAAAACTATTTATTATTTAGTAGAATGTATATAATTATTTTTAATTATTCAAAAATTGCTTTACGTTTCTACAAGATTATATTGGAAATACTGTTTTCATGTAAAAGTATAAATAATATCATTAATTTTCATTCCAAAATCATTAGACGTATATAAATTAAATCAAATTCCTAAGAAAATACATTAATTAAAAATTCAGCAGTATAAATATCTTTGATAGGGCATTTCCCAATGATACAGCTCCCCGGTTTGAATATTTATTTTGCTATTTTAAACATAAAATCATATAGACCAAAGAAATTTTTAACATCATGAGCTAAATTTAATGGGCACTCTACTTCGATTGTTCTGTGTGGACATCGGACCGTTTGGAGGCGAAATCAGAATTAGCCACGTCACATTACATAGTGGTACACAACAAATGAGTGACGTGACATGTTCTAATTCGTATCCAGACGGCGTCCATATCCGCACAGAATAATTTCACCTATGCTACTCAAAGAAACCATAGCAGAAATCAAATAATAAAAAAATATATGTTGTAAGGGACATATAAACATTTGACTTCTGTTTCATGTTAATGAATTACGAAAGATTTCTGCTTCAAGAACAGAATCAAACATTTGTTAAGGGAACGATTACCACAACAGTAAAAGAAACTGCCGCCCATTTCTCTTAGTTCAAATGCTCGGCATGGAGGTTCCCATTGAATTACGAATCATCAGCCATTACAACTGTGTGGCATCACCTATCTGCCTGCCATTCTTTGTTGTTTCAGAATGTACATAGTTCCGGTCTTCTAGATGCTTCTCATTCGCCTGGTTCCTATAGTTCTGAAATCGAAATCATAGAATAGTTTATAACAAACTTAGATGTTAGATATGGTACTTCTAGGTTTCGATTGGTACAACTTCTTCGCTGTTTTTAAAGCAGCTTTTTCATACAAAAATTTTTAGGCTTAGTTTAGGACAGTTTTATTTTTTTTTTTTCTTCTTAAAGCAGCCTTTTAATGCAAAAAAAAAATTAATTTTTTACTAAAAAACTGCTTTAAGAAGCAGTAAGAAAGCCGTCCCAAACGAAACTTTAGTTCAAGAAATTCTTGCACTAAAAATTTATTTTAGAAAGCATAAAAAAAAGTTTCACAAACCAAACCTTAGTATTGCAGTATAAGTTCAGTAAATATAAAATGAATACAAAAAACATGTGTAAAACCCCACCACAATGGCAGTTTTTTTCTTTCTTTTTTTTTTTTAATTTTTAGTACTGAAATATAAATTTGATGTTAGAAGAATATTTTAATAATAACTTTGAAGAATTTTATCAACTGAGCTAATTGACATCAATCACAAGAGAGGAATCGATGTAGCAATGTCTTTGACAAGAGAGGACTAAGAATAAATCTAGGAAAATAGACACCACTAAAATTAAATGACAATAAATTAAGATAAAAGATTTGGAGGTACGTGATTGGTCAAAAGGCAAGAAGACATGAGAAATCCACTGTAAAGAGATATATGAAGAACAAACTAAGAACACCATGAGTGCCCACAACTTGGAACGTTTGAACCTTAATTTTCTCCTATTAACTAAGTGAAGAACTACAAGTCATTTAGGTTAACAACCACTAAGCCAAGAGTGCTGTCTATGCCAACTGCTTATCCACCATATCTTGTGAAGTAGAAAATCAGAGCTTGAAAAGGGGACTTAGTAGCTGTTCACCAAATCATAAATACACTCCCACGTCTGTTGAAGCTGGGTCTAATCATACCAATTATTTACCTTTGCATTGGCTAAACCATTCTATGGTGGCATTTCCAACTTCGCATCCACATTAAGGCTTCGTTTGGGGTGTCTTTTTTCCTGCTTCTTAAAGCAGCTTTTTAGTACAATTTTTTTAATTTTTTACTATAAAGCAATAAGAAAGCCGTCCCAAACGAAACCTAAATGGATGTTGATTTCTATGGTAAAAATTTGATCATTCTCTTCAACAAATGATATTATAATCTTCCGCAATGTCCTTGGCTTACCGCATCAATTTAATTTCTAACAATAAGCAATATTTATTCTTCCTATAATTACTTTGTCCACCAACAATCAACTACTTTTAGTCACAATTAGGTTAAGTTGTGGTGTGTCACTTGTGGGTGAAGTCCTAGACAACCTCATACTTTTTTACCATAACTAGGTTTAAATTGTGATGAGTCACTTACATGTAATATCATAGCAAAAAGCTCTAGATTATCTTCCAAAAAAATCTCTTAAGCCGAGTTCCTTTCCCAAATGCAATTAACTGAAATTTTAAACCATAACCGACAGAAACATATAACAGAGATCATTTCATATTAAAGATATTCACCCAATCAAGCGCATTGACTGAATTACCATTCAATAGCTTGTGGGCTTCGTCCGATTTGCTTTCTTTCTCTTTAGCGACTAATGGGAGCAATGGCTGGTTTCCATTAGAACGGTCAGGCATCTCTGTAGAATTATAATAAAAATTTAATTACAGTGACAGTTAGCTCCAGACTTTAGAAGAGAAGCAATAGAAAAACACAATTTATCCGAAAATGTATTTGGCAAACCTGTCAATTTTGTATCAATAAAATATACCACCAAGTTTGTAGTATACCTAGCATGTAAAGAATTTGACTGAGTTAAGGAACTCAAAAACATATCGAAGTAAAAGTATTTCAACGAATGAAATGGCTCACTCACTAACCATGCAACCACAACATCAACACTGTAATGCTTCCGTGAAGCTATTATAAGAAGACTTTGTATGACTGCCATCATCCATGCAAGCATTTTAATAAACCTACAATAACAAAACCAAACATTCAATATGTAAGCACCTTTGAAAAAATAAATGAAACAGTAACTGCGAATGGGCCATTGGGTTTTACATCATTTGTATGAAGAGCAAGAAGTAAGAGCATACAAATAACCCGTGACTAACAAAGCCAAATAGTACTAGTAAGACCAACAAAAAGAGTTTAGCATTGTTATACCTTTTAGAACCATATTTATAGTATGTGAGAACAAAAACCAGTGTAAATATCATATGAGATGAAAAAATCAAATCGCCACAACCATAAAAGACTCCACGGACTGCAAATAAAAGCAAGAAACAATAAATGTCCAAATGATAAATGAGCTCCTGTAATTAATGGAAACATATTGAAAACTGATGGCATACCATTAATGAGAAATAGATCCAATATTCTTTCAGGAGGAGCGAGTGTGGCATACTTTGAACCCTGCACGTCATATGGAGATTTTATTCTAAGTTATTAGCATAGACAAATTATTTCCTTTATATTTCCTATTTGATTAAGAAAAGGCCAAACTGAATAGATCCTATGACAAATGACATTTGTCCTTTTGTTGATAGCCAAGCAATCCAAAGCAACGAATAAGTTCTCAAAAAGTTATTTCCATGCCAGTCAGTATACGAGTTTCCGCAAACATCTTTGGCAAATCAAACAATTTCTACATATATTATTACCTTGCGGCAGTGATAGTTTGGACCTGGAAGATGTGTAGAGTAGAATGTGATGATCCTCAAAGCCTGGCAAGTCTGCAGGAATAATCTTCATTTGTAAGAAGGAAAGTACAAAACGGCAATATAACAGATGACTAAACTAACTTGAACTTACAACTAAAATTGCCAACACTCTACGCCATAGCAGAACTGTGTAGAAGCGTTTGCTATGATAAATGAAAGGATAGAATGTCCACTGCAAAACTTCAAATTACTTCGTACGTTGGAAAAGAAAGGAAAACAAAGGAATTAAAATAACTGATGCATCATAAGCAGAAGGCAATAGTGACATGGTTAATACAAAGCATTCCCAACACGGAAAATCCTGGGAACTTCAACTAGGTTAGGAAGGCTCAATTCCTACAAATAAAGAAAGTGCAAGGGTAAAATAAGTTATCATCAGTAAGGGATCCTTTCCGTGAATACAGCAAATAATATGGTGTTGGTCAGCACGTCAGAGATTATGAGACGAATTATATGGTCGTCAATCTAATGAGCATCATTAACATAAGAATTGAAAGGTTCTAATAAGCAAACTAGTGCAAGCAATTAATCTGCTTTCATTGTTTACAGCATTTAGCAATAACGTAGCGAATGCCAAATGATAATGAAGAAAGAAGCAATTTTAAGAATGAATGAATAAGCAATGACCTGAATAAACCAATCTTTTAGAGATTCAAAATACAGCTTTAAGACCTTTTTTGCAGCTTTAAGGTTTTTACACAAAACAAGGAAGATGAAGGAACCATATTGAAGTTCATATGCCGTCAGCATCTATGTTGGTATAATTTTTTAAAGCTTGCACATTGTCTGAACTTGTTTTAATTGGTAGTAAATGTCTCATGAACATAGGAGACAGTACGAAATACCAAACTTGACCTATAGATTGATTGGGTAAGTAGCAGAAAATGCAGGTAAACTAAACAAAGAAGGATATTAAAAAGGGACAATAAATCCAGTATCAGAAATAACAAATGAATTATCAGAATGAAAAACTCAAGTTGACCAGAAAAAACGTAAAATAGCCTGAAGTAAAGAAAAGAATGCATACCAATATAAAGGAGAAAAAGATGACAGAGAAAAAGATTTCGCTGACATAGGCTTTATCTGGCTCTATCTCCTAAAATAAAAAGAGCAAGTAAGAAACCGGCATGAAGGTTGGCTCAATACTCATGTCATTCAAACAAGCCTCGAGGAATTACACACCGGAAGGAGACTGAAACCAAGATCATGTAGAATAGGTCCAGGTCGATGTAAATAATGAATCCCGTGAGCAGCAACCCCATGAACATACTACAATCACACAAAATTAGAATGGAAATCTAAAATAATGCACAATTTGGTGAATAAACAAAAATTATTAAAGAATGAATGATGCATAAAGATTAGATTACAGTAAAAGGTTAATTTCAATACAAAATTCCCTATTGATAAATATAATGACATTAAATTATACAGGATTTGTCAAATATTCCTTAAATGACAATTATGTTCAAATGTCCTTGGACTCTTTTTCATCTACACAGATGCCTTCAAATTCCACCCTACTTTTCAACTGTCCTTGGACTCTTTTTCATCTACACAGATGCCTATAAATTCCAGCCTACCTTTCACCACTATTAGCCCTATGCCCTATCTTTGGTAATTACTTGCTAAGACTTGTAAAGCTGTTTGTGTTCAATCCAACATTCGATAGTTGAAAAATATATTGTTGTAGAAATATCAAGTGGTTGGCTTCATCTATAGGCTTAAACTTTTAGGTTTAAAATAAATATGATTACTACTATATCTTTCCCAACTTTGGTCCCCATTTGATTCAATCCTATAATGCACAGACACGAACCTGATGACACGGATAAGACACAACATGGACACAGGACACGTCAATTATTGAAAATATAGAACACGGACATGGGTTAGACATAGTGTTATAATTTTTATATTTTAAAAATAGTATATAAAAATTAAATAAGTATAATATTAAAAATAATTTAGAAATAATAAGTCATTTAACTAAAATTTATGATTAAAATGATTAATATTAGGATGTCGAGAGTCGGGCATCGATGTTATGCAATAAGTATTAGGCGTCGATGTCAAGAGGGTGTTTGTCGTCGATGTTGAGAGGGCGTTAGTCGTCGATGTTAAGATGAAGTTGGACAAAGATGAGCTATCAAGTTATGGGTGTAGAAATTGCTTTAAGCTTGAAAATAAATTTAACCATCCTCCAACTACTCTTCTCTCTCCCTTCCTCTCCCTTTTTATACATGTATTAACTAAACTATGGACTATGGTAATGATGTTTGTTCCACTAGGTTGCTTGGTGACTTCGCAGCTTAAAGCTTGTTATAAATGATGCTGCAATTATTTCAAGGAGGCAAAGTGAAAGAGATCAAAAAAATAGCTAAGTGTATGTATTTAAGTATTTCAATGTATGATTGATTAATGGATTAGTCAACCCCTCAAATGTTTAGAAATGATTGAACACTAATTAAAAATTAAAATTAATTAAATTATTTTAATTACATAAATAAGCTTATTTAAAATATTTTCAAATAACAGGGCTTGATTAGACTTGACATATATGCATAAATTATGAATTAATTTACTAAATATTTATACATAAAATTGATATAGCAGCTAATGGTTGACTGATAACTTGTTGTGTCAAGCCGTAAACTCACAAAACTCTTGAACTAGAATGTAATTATTAGTTGGTCACCGTAAAGAAGCTATCGACCCTTGGATAACTTTTATGGGGAATTGACCTATTTTTTGTAGCAGATGACTAATTCAATATAAACATAAGGTAACTAATTTCTTCCATTTTTAGTTAATTCAGTAGAGCTTTTAGTTTCCTATTATACTCTATATATAAACATATAACTTTTGCAAATCAGTTGTTGATATTCCACTCATATTTTTATATATCAAAAAGAGATTATTTTGAGTATTAAGGCTCTATCACATTGAAGGAAAATAAATCGAAGGGTTCATCCTCTCAATCCCTTAAGTAAAAGTTAAGAGCAATTTTTATTTCTCAAGATTGTAGTATTCTTTTGTTGTACTTACTCTATATCACTTTGCAATTATTCTGTAAATTGCACTGATCCTTGCATCACTTGGTGATAACTTTAGTCACCACCAAAATATTCAAAGACTTTGAAGAAAGGTCTTCCTATAGATTTATTATGCATAGACTTATGAGGGTATACTTCATAAGGAAAATATTGTGAGGGGTTTCACCACGGCAGATAGTGAATAAGTGAGTTTGCGATTACAGGCATGCAGAGTAAAATTGTTATTTAAGTTCGGGGCTAGGCATGGACATAGGCCATTGGATATGATGAACCAAATAAATATAGATAATGCCCATATTTTTCCATAATTTAATTTTAACTCACTTACACATTTAATTGTTATCTAAACTCTTATGTTCATAGAGTGAGCTACTTGGTTAAATGCTCTTTATGTATAAGTAATAAACTTAATCATTATGCTTGAAAAGTTACTCCAACTTAAGCATAGTTTTATTTCTGTCACTATCATATTGTTATTATGAGGATGTTTGTATTTTTATGTCTCATAAGATTAACGTCATAAACTATTATAATATAATTATCTTATGTAACTATGTTTATCGTTCAACACTCTCATTAGATTAATCATTTATTCAACATCTTTGCTTAATTATGTTATCATCTTTGTAGTATCAAGCTAATTTATTACAAGTTTCTGTAGCTACATAGTTGAGTGGTATATTAATTATATTGTGCTCAAGTTAATTTACTCATTTTATAACATATCATTTCCAATATTATTTATTACCTACATTTGTGCATGTAGTTATTGTAATCATTTATTATCTATTTTTTAACTGTTTGTGTAAAAAATTAAACAGAACTAAATAGTGAAGTTGAAGTGACCATGAACATTATGCCTAATAGTAATTTACACACATAGTTTGATTAAATATCTACATTGCAGTTATTTTGCATGGTATCATCGGTAGGATTGTATTAAACTACAAATATATGTTCTATTCTATTACTGATTGTAACCTTTTTAATTGTGGTTAATCATGTAAATACCATTTGCATTAGCATTAGCATATAAACATTGTGTATATCATATCTATATTCATGTGCTTGGTAGTCTATCAAGTCTTCATACTTATAACTCCTGCATATCATATTATAACTTTTATTATGGATAGTTATTCAATAGCTTCTAGTATGCATGGTTATTTCTATAGCTTCTGCATTACATTATGTTCAGTTGTGTGGGGTATGAGTTGGATTGAATTTCATAAGAAAATTTTGAAGTGTGAAAAGTACACACCCAACCCACAACCCGACCTCTTGGTTCATCTTAACTCTATATTTAGTATTAGAGCAAATGCGCTTAATATTCTTTTAACAAACTTAACATTCTAAAGTAAAGATCCCATAACAAACAATTCTAATTTTATTTAGTATCCCGATCAATATTTTGATTGTACTCCAAATTTAGATGAAATAAATTTGAAACTTGGAAAATTAGCATATGAGTTTTTTTTTTCAAATTATTAATATTAAATCGTGGCAACTTTTTGAATGGTGAATTACATTCTCACAATGAATTTAAGCTACGTAAATTAAATTTTTAGCAATTTCATATTTTCATTAAATTTTATTATCAAATGATCATAAATTATAGGGGTGTTAAAATGGGTTGATGAATCAGGTTCAAATCCGACCTGAAATTGAGTTGACGTGAATCTAATTAACCTGAACCAAACCCGTTTAATAAACAGGTCAAAAAGATCAACCAAAGCCCGACACATTAACCCGTTTTGGTTAAAGAAAATTTTGTATAACTTATTATTTATAAAGTTGGGGTTATTTGATAAAAAAATAAAAAGATTATGCCCACAAGGAAAAAAAATTAAGGAAAAATGATATTGAACATGTCAAAAGAGGGTTTGCGGGTCAACCTAAACTCGACCCACCTAATAAATAAGTTGAAAAACTCAACCCAAACCCAATCCATCTATTAAATGGGTCGAGTAGAACCCAACTTTTTCGGGATGGGTTTGGGTTGATTTGGCTAGTCGAGTTATTTATTGACACCCCTGATAAAATAATTATCAACCTAAAAAGTAATAAATTAGTCTTTAACTCTCTCACTATTTTGTTTAGCTTGGATCATATGTCAAGTGAGAAAGTTGATGATTAAAAATGTGAGGGCTTAAGGGAGAATGTCCAAGTACAACAAAGGATGATTTGCAATATCTCTCCAAGAAGAAGAAAATGAAGAAGTCAAAAGGAAAGAGTATAAAGAAAATCCCAAAAACTTCTATAATTCTAACAATGAAAGCAATGCAAGTGTTTCTTATGAATAATTATTTAATGCTTTTGATGACATGACTAATAATTTTTAAAAATTAAAAGAGAAGTATAAGTCCAACAAGAAAGAATCAAAGTCTTCTTGATAATTTGAAAAAAGGATATCTTATGAAAATATTTAAAAAAAATCATAAGATAAGATTATTTATCTTGACAATGAACTAGCTTGACTACTAAAATAAATGAATTATCTTCTAGTTCATGAAGTTATTCTACTTTTTGTAATAATATTTGATTGGATAGGAGGATTAAATTCTAGAAGTTGAGAGTGTTTATTTATTGAATGACTTATTAAATGCTTCCACTTCTAGTAGCAATAATAATTTGGATGTTTTAAAGTTAAAGATTGATGCATTTAAAAAAAAAAGAATGTTAGTCGTAAATTAAAACTGAAAGATTTATTGATTACATCTACTAGTATATCTTTTGCATTCTTAAATGCTTCACATGAACGTTGCAAATCTAAATTGCATACTAGTTTTACTTCACTAATTATTCTTGTTGTTGTATGCTGGCCTCTACTTCTTAACATAAATTACATGTGCTTACCAGCTCTCCTTCTAGAAAGAAAAATAGACTTGAAAGATTCTTAAAGTATGCTTTTCTGAACATAATCTTTACTTACTGTAATAGAAAATAGCATGAAGCATATATTCACTCTATTAGATCTGTAAATACTACCGTTATTATTATACAAACAAACATCTCACAAGACAAATTATATAGTTCCTCGCAAACTACACAAATATGCACTTCTTTAAGCACTAATATTGGTGGACCCAATTTTGCTTGGGTATAAATATTCAAGTAGGTTTATCACCATGGAGGACTGCTGAAGTTTTAGTTTGGAGTACAAAATTTTTTTATGGACTATCAAATATGTAAAATACGAATCAAATATTTAGAATGCATGATATGAAGTAACAAATTTGGAATAATTCTAACATCTTCCTAACTTCATTTTTGGTGCAGAAATTACTTTTTAAGTCTCAAGCAAACTTAACTTATCTCTTTGAAGCAAAATTTCTTTAATTATAAAAATGTATAAAATATATTTTTGGCTTAACTTTGAAATTTTCATTTAAACTCATGTTTTAGAATTGTGTTTGTTTTAGCATACTTTTAATTTCAAGGTTACAAATTATAACATTCATACTAAAGAAAGTTTTAGTTTTATCATGATCTAGAGTAGAATTATCAATTCTTTTAGCCTCATGATAAACATACTCTTATATTCATTCACATGGTTTATATTCAACCTCATTAAAATATGCTTATTAGTGGTATTTTTGCTTGCTTAGTCTTCCACTTGTTTTAAAATATTTTAATTAGACTTAGAGAAAATATCATATTAATTATAAATTTCATTCATACTTCAATTCATTAGAATATTCCCATTTTACATGAAAAATGAAAATTTCTTAAAAGAAAATTCAAATACATTGAGATTCATACCTCAATTGATAACATCAAGTTGTTTTATCCACTTTTAACCTTACTCTGCTACCTTCCAAGCCTAGACGTGAATAGATTTCCTTGGAGGTAGCTTAACAAGGGAGCACAATGCAAGCATAAGCTAAAAGGGAATCTCTCTTTCTCTCCATCTATTTCAATCTATCTATATCTCTCTCCTCTCATGAGAATTTTCAATTCAAAAAAAATATTTACTTTTCCCTCCAATGAGAACTAATTTAAACAATGAAGTATTTCATATTTTATAACTGAGCCTTTCTCATAGTCCGCCCGACTAGAATATATATATCTATTTAACTCACCTCCACAAGATATATTTTCTTCTTAAGTATATGTTGTAGTAATTCATATATCTTGTCTCAACATTAATTTGTAGAAATATCTTCTACTTGAGAAGCATAAATTCCAATTTCATTCATAATGTCCCCACCTCATTCATTCTATTATTTGTTAACAATTCAAACATATAATATAAATAAAACTATTATAAATTATTAGGAATTCCCTTTCTTTCCATTTAGTTTCCTCTAACGAAGAAATATTTTTTCTTCACATAATCATTATGTCTACTAATTCTAGTCTTTCCATTCTAAATTTTTGAATTATATGAAGCAAATTTAATATTAGATTTAGAACAAGTTAACCCTTGTTAATTTTCACCATAAATGAGTTGAATTGTAGTGCGTCACTTATGGGTTATGTCCTAGCCCACCTTTTTCTTCTTTTCAAAATAATCAGATTAAGTTGTGGTGCAACACTAAAGTTTAGCATTCTAGTATACCCTTGCCTACTAACAATAATTATGATAGTTCATGGTATGGTGCTTCTAGGGTATGCCCTAGCAATAGAAAAATTCAAATTTAAATTCATTTCATTAGTTTTGACAAGTCTAGAATATTCGCGATGGTAAAGTAAGAAAATTTTCATCCTATTGTTGCATATATATCCAGCGCATAAACAGAGAACTTAAAAATACCATAATTTTTACATGAAAAATCCTGAAAAAGTAAAAAAAAACCCACTTGGCAACACCTAGTCGAAACTATTCCACTATTGTTTGAACATGTTACAAAGATTGTCCTGTCCCTAGACTTGAGGATGGTCAAATTACAATAGTCTAAGAAGTGGGTTGAACTTCATTTGAATGTTAGACTCTATTCTCTTCTTTCTCTTTTTTGCTTCCTCCTTCAGTGAAGAATGAGGAGTCTATTTATAGTTTTATGAGAGTGTCATAGCTAGAAAGAAAATCAAGAACATGTTTGGAGTGTTTCAATAGATGAATGGTATCAATTCCCTCGATCATGGACCGTTTATTGAGCATTTGAGTGTCTTAATGAAATCAGAATTCGACGATCTTGGGCTTGTCTCGTTGAACCCCTCAATTGGACTATAAGCATGTCACATTTAAATAGCATTTGGTCATGCAATTAATGTTCAGAAGCTTACAAGTAGACTTTGATCCTCTGATTTGGGTTAATTCGAGCTCGGATTGGACTAAATTTGGTGTCGTTGGACTTGTCTCCTTGAGATGTTCAATTCAACTGTAAGTTTGTTGAAATCGGAGTTCGGATAGCCTCGGATTTAATTTTGAAAGTTTTTAATTCGAATTTGACCCTAGATTTGTACCCGGTCAAGATAATTATTTTATGATATATCAACCATGATTGTGAATCCTTGGAGGAGATGCACATTAAATGTATGCTTTCAGTTGCACGTTTTTTTTTCACAAACCAAATTGAGACATGCCAGATTTTCCAGAAACAAAGCGGCCAATTCATTACCAATAAAGCGTATTTGTCCACCAATAAGCCAACTCAATATATAATCGTCGGAATCAGATAAAAAAAAGTAATATGATCATTAAAGTTTCTTTGTTTGTAAGCGTTCTATGAACATGATAAAACTAAGAGACGCCAAATCCTCTGTTTATGCACCATTTGCGGCTTTCTCATCAAAAACCAACTTCGGTACCAAAACGCTCACATCAAATAATAACTTGCAAAGAGACGATCAACATAACGATAGCGAATGCAATTAAATCATCTAAAATACACAAAATAAAATTAGCCCTTGGACAAAATTTCCCATATTTCCTACGTCTATGTTTATAAAGAACAACCAATACAAGAAACGTTACCTGAAAAAAGAGCCCCGCAAGCAGAAGCTTCCATTTCTCCATAAAAATTTGTAGTTCTACACAAGTCTCCATTGTAATCTTCTTCCATAACTGTGAAAAGACCAGAATCACTTCCCCACAAACCATGTACTAAATGACTTCACACATCCGTCGTCAAAGGAATTATATACCTTCACAGCCTCTCGTACAATGTAAAGCGTCATATTGATCAGCAAAGGCATACAGTTCCATAGAAATCAGCTTCAAGCGAAGGATTCCTTCTGCATTGCCTTCTTCATGATTTTCCTCTAGTAATGCCCGAAGCCAGGTTAGGTTCAACTTCCTCCGGTTCCTTCTTCTATGCTTAATAAGACTAGCGTAAGATATTTCTACCATCCAACTCCTTAAACGAATCAATTTTTAAAATTCGGTATGAATACCTTTCGATGAAAAGCCTTCAAAGGAAAGTAAAAGAAAAAAAAAGGGTATCGGAAAAAAACGCGGGGATCGACAGAAAGGCCGAGGCCGCCGGTGAGAACGATATGTTCGTCTTAGCTTATGGCACTGCCTCCTCCGGAAGGAATATGTTGGGAAGGAAGTGAGAGGAGGAGGCCGCCGACGGCGAGATCAACAGCGCTGCTTTAAACGAGGGTGGAGGCCGCCGGTGTTTTATACTCAGGCAAAAAAAATTCAAACTTAATTTCATATGAATAATTTTTTCTGACAGAGTACTGTTACGCTTTTGCCCTTGGCTTTTATCGGAACAGTTGGCCCCAACCCCGAAAAGTTTCTCGGTAGCTTTCGCTGGTAACCTATCACTGATCCTTTCCGTTGGAGCCACGTCACCAGCACATCATAGCCGTCCATTCATCTGTGCAGTACGACTTTTCTTAATAAATCAAAATTTATGGAGCTATGATTTTAAAATGCAAATATTTTAAAATATAAGAAAAATTAAAAAGGATTTACATGCATGTTATAAAATATGTATCTATTTACATTACAATGATTAAATTTTATATTCATTTATATACTATTGATGTATTCTCAAAAATTATCTTGATCAAGCACGAATCTCGAGGCAAAATCTAACTGAAATTTCAAAAACTAAATCCTAGAGCATTCGAACTCCGATTTCAGCGAGCCTATAGTCAAACTGCGTGTCTCGGAAATACGAACCCAACGACACCAAATTCGACCCAATCCGAGCCCAAATGAGTCCAAATCAAGGACCTGAAGCGCCGTTGGAAGGTTAAAACTGCAATTTGAGTTACCAAACGGTCTCCGATTTTAACGAGCTTATACTCAAATCGAGCCCTCATTCTTCACAAAGGGGACTAAAGTGAAGAGAGAGAAGAAGAAGGAGAGAAAGGGGAAAAGGTGAATCCTCTCCTCCTCGATCACTACCGGAGCTCTTCCCGCCGCTTGAATACGCCGAAACTCTGCCGGATTTTAGGGTAATGACGGAATTCTGCAAAACTTTGTAAATTTGCTTTAAGTTGTAATCTGATCGTCCCGATTTGTGGAACGAATCAGTTTCTTGTAATTTACAAAAAACATTAGTAGAACTTTTTAGCTGGGCGGGGCCCCGTAGTTTTTTCCTTTTTTGGGTTTTCCACGTAAAAACTCTGGTGTTTTTTCTCTTTTCTGTTTGTGTGCTGAATCTTCGTACACGCTCGGACGCGAATTTACAAACTCTACCGCCGCGTATTTTCTAGCACACAACAACTATATAGTACTCTCTCTTCAAATTATAATAAAGTATAACTAACATCAATTAATTTAAAATATAATTCACATTTTCATGCATACCTTTTTATGCAATTAGATCCTAAAATGCAGTGGCGGAGCCAGAAAATATATCTAGGGGGGGCCTAAAAATTTTTTTTTTATTTTCCTTCAATTTTTTACATCCAGGCTTATGACCAATATAATCAATATTAAAAATGATAAAACTTTGGTAGTTAATTAGTTTATTTTCTTCCTTCACATAAATGACTTCAATTATCAAATCACTCGATTTTTGCTAGAACATGTCTAATATATTAACTATATACGTGATATTAAAAATCTCATTGCACAAAAAAAAATCATAAAATCTTTTTAAGATCGAATCAATATAAGATTAAGCTAATATCAATCAAGAAAAAATTGTAAATGAATAGGAAATTAAATTGAGAGTGATTTGAATAGATGACCGATGTTAAATTTCTTGATCGTGGACCGTTTATTGGGCATTTAAATGTCTTAGTGATATCAAAATTCGGCGATCTTCTTGGGCTCGTTGGATTTATCTTGTCTAGCCGCTCGATTCGACTATAAGCATGTCATGTTTGGAAACCGTATGATAATCCAAATTATGGTTTGAATCTTCCAAATATGCTTCGGGTCTTTGATTTAGAATCATTTGGGTTCGGATTGAGTTAAATTTGGTGTCGTTAGGTTCGTATTTTTGAGACGTTCAGTTCGACTGTAAGTTTACTGAAATCGGAGTTCAGATGATCTCCGATTTAATTTTTAAAGTTTCCAATTTGATTTTGTCTTAAATAAAAAAAAATCAACTTGCCCCCCCCCCCCCCCCCCCCCCCCCCCCCCCAATGCTAAAATGTTGTAAATAAATATAAAAATTCAAGTATAAGATATGTAAATAAATAAGAATTTTGTGGTACATAGTTTGAATTTAGAGAATTATTTTATTTGATGAGAATCAAATACAATGAAATATTTTTTTCTCAATATGATGCATTTTAAATATAATGAAATCTTTCTCTTATATATGTAATTGGAGTGACAGAGCAATAGAGCCGGACATAACAAAGGTTGGGTGAATGATGATGACGATGAGGGCGATAGGGACATTGATGAGATCGATAGGATCAAAAATGTGGTGTTCTGATCATAGGTAGTAGGATAAAGACTATAGGTTGAGGATGTTGATGATGGCATGCTTGAGGTGATGATGATAGGATGTAAGCAGTGGCGGAACCACCACTTGGTTAGGGGGGGCAAGGGCAATTGCCCCCCCTCAAAAAAAATTTTTTGTAAGAGTAAAAAAAAAAAAAATTATAGAAGAGTAAAAAAATTTTTTCGCCCCCCCTAAAAAACTCTTTTTGCCCCCCCTAAAAAACTCTTTTGTCCTAACTTGCCCTAAAATATTTATATATTTCTTCACATTTAATTATAATATCCTCTTTCATGTTTTTCATGACATTTTAATTACACATTTTTTTCATTATTTTTCTTGCTTAATTTTTTTAAAGAACTTTTCGTAATATATAGATATATAATATTATTTTTTTAATATTTAATTATTTTTGTGTTGTATTTGCCCCCCCCCCCCCCCCCCTCAAAATTGAAGCTGGTTCCGCCCCTGGATGTAAGGATGAGAAAATTGCAAGTATGGTGGCAATGACATCGAGAGATGAGGTGATGGGAGGTGGAGATGGGATGGGTCAATAGTGTAACACTAAGATTAAATTTTAAAAGAATTTCCTATTTTAATATCTTTATTAATCAATCAGAGCTTATGTGAATTTATCAATATAAAATTAATCAAACGAAAGCAAGTAAAAATTCATATACAATAGTCAATAGTTCAATCCATTTATTTGTCCGTCTATTTTTTTAGTTCTTGACTAATAAAAATTAAAATTAAAGAAAGTACAAAAATAAAATAAAACTTGAATCTCAGATCTATTCTCACTCCATTGGATTTTGACCCATCCTGAAAAATATGTAAAATCATAGAGTGAACTAACAGCTCAGTAGGTTATTAAAACCGACAACTGAAATCAATGTAATTTAATATGAATAGTATATATGCATGTAATTTTTTAATCACTATCAATATGAACATATAACTATAAAATCATATAATAATTAATAAAACAGTAACAGGTCATATGATCAATAAATATCAGTACAACTAGAGCAATGATTAATAACCAAGTAAACATGTACAAAAGGTCAGTAAACTCTATCATTTACCCATTAGTTAAGAATTATTTTTTATCTATCTTAGTTCAAGATAATTTTATATATGTTATAGTTAAATATATGTCATACAATATTGATACTATGCATGTTCCTCATACATTATTCAAATGCAGTGCAACATATTAGTATAGTATATCATGTATGTTGTATAATTCATATGAATCATATATTCATATATTAGGGGTGTCAATTTCGGGTCATGGGTCGGATTCGGTTCGAACCTGGAACTGACCCGAGTTCAAACGGGTCGACCCTAACCCGACCCGGGTAGATAAACAGGTCGAAAATCTGAACCCGGACCCGACCTTGTGGGTTGCCGGGTTGACCCAACCCGACAGGGAACCCAAAACGCGTGGAATCGGTCGGGCTAGAGCGGGCATGCGCGGGAGCTCGCAGGCAGGTGCGCGCGGCGAGTGCGGGCGAGTGCGAGCGAGTGCGGGTGCGCACGCGAGCAACCTCGTGTGCTGGCAGGCTTTGTCCTGCGGGTAGCTGAGCGGGCACGGTTCTGGCAGCCGTGGGCGATGCGCGGGCAGGCGGGGCAGCGCGGGCAGTTCATGTTAAACTGGTTCGCGGGTCGAATCCGTGAACCCAAACCCGACCCTTTTTGAAATCGGGTCGGGTCCAACCCGGATTTTCCGGGTCAGGTCCGGGTCAAATTTTCGTGTCGTGTCAAATATTGACACCCCTATCATATATCATGTAGTTCTTATAATTTATAGTCAATGATTCATACATATCATATGTTCTTATATCAACATCACTATATATCTCCATGAGTTATATCATATATCACATATAAATTATATCATGACTTGTTTTATGTAAATATCGTATATTCTCATATCATATACATATGCAGGTACTGTAAACAAGAAAAGACATCTAGCTATATGTAATGTTTTTCCTATATCTAATCCTATAGGCCAATCCTACAAGAATCAATCTCAATCATAAGTCATGTAGGTCAAGTGATTCTCATATCAGAAGTCATCACATCCTACCCGTTGGCGTATCATATAATATCAATCTGTCTCCTTATATCTCTTTTTTCATATCGTTTAAGATAACATCACAAAACTTATTTTTAAAGGAAAGTCTGTCAACTTACCCTCTTATACATGATAACTTATCTATAGTCAAATTGAATCAATGAATTATTTCTATCTAACATTTCTTACATACACACATTTGAGAGCATATATAACAAAATAAATATCTAATAAAACATTCAATTTTAAGTTCATTATATCATATTAATGCATGTAAAATTTACTTATGAACCAAAATTAGTGGGATGTATAAGAAAATGCAGTGCGCTCTTATTTACATTTATATATCCATAATGACCAAATTATAACAGTTATACATATCATATTAGCATACAAATTAAATATTTTTAATAATTATTTCTCAAATTTCTAAATTTATCCAAATTGCTCATATTAGGATATTTCCCTTAAACTGTAGAAATATCTAGTCAAAATTTAATACATTACTGTCGAAATGCTCATATTGATGTCATCTATCACATACTAAAAGTTATACGGTGAAAGTTTATTAAAAATCAAGATATCACACCTTTTACTTATTTTAATCAAATTAAAATGCATAAAACATAAAGTATGTAACACCATTCAAATCAGATGATGGATAATGATAGTCTACCTCGAGACGAACAACTTTCCCAACAAGTATCGATTGACGAAAATTACTTTATAGCATCCAAAACCAAGATTTCTTTTCCTCTGTCCTCTATTTTCCCTCTTATATTCAATTTCTATTCTTTGTTTGGGTTGAATGAAGGAAATAAAAAAGGTTTTAATAAATCTTAACAGTGGATTAGGATATTTAGATTAACATAATAATATAAATATACAGTTTTAAATATAAATATCATATAAATCATTTTATATCTTCAAATCCAGAATTTTAAATTATAAAAAAAATATTCATAAAATAGCCTAGCATTTTTAAAAATTTTTGATTGAATTGATTTACAAAACGAACACCTAACGGCCCCAAAACCTCCACTTGCACCTATAGATGTCAATTTTTGACATCAACCCTAAAGTTAAGTGAAAATTATTAGGCTCCGCTTTCACTAATCAATATATCTTCTAAGAACAATCTTCACACCAAGGTAGATTAACTCCTTAAAAAGTCTAAAGCCGGTTTGCTTTACTAATGCTTTCTTCCTCCTACTCATACCCATAGAGCAAATCAGGACATATTTGTTTTCATTAATTTTTTTCCCCGTCCACAAGAAATAATCTGCTAGAATGCTTTTAATATGAGATAAAGATTGAATTTTGGCTTCACCAACAAACAGAAAATCATCAGCATATAATAAATGTGATATTTTCTCAGCATTTTGGGCAATTTTGATACCCAAATTTCTTCCAGTTTGGTGAAAAGCTTTAGATATAAGGTTAGAGCAAAATATGAATAAATAAGGAGATAACAGACAATCTTGTCTAAAACCACTATCAACTTTAATCTAATCAGATTTTTGATTCAAAATGATAATGGAACTCAGTTCATAAAGGTGGCGACAGCTGCATGTGACTAGGGGTGTTAATTCGGGTCAACGGGTCGGGTTCGGGTCGAACCCGGAACTGACCTGGCACTGTTCAGGTCAACCCAAACCCGACCCGTTTTTAAAAATGGGTCAGATTTCCGGACCCGAACCCGACCCGATTCGGGTCCGGGTCAACCCGACCCGACACGAATGACACGGAATTGACCCAAATTTGCTAGTTTTCGGGTCAAAAAGCGGGTGAATCTTCTTTTTTCGGGTCAAAATCGCGTCAAAAACGGGTCAAACTCGGATTTTCGGGTCAAATATGAGTTTTCGTGTCACTTTCGGGTCAATTTCGTGTTTCCGTGTCAACCCGACCCGATTTTTAAAACGGGTTGATTTCTTCAACCCGAACCCGACCCGTTTCGGGTTTGGGTTGACCCGAACCCGGATTTTTTCGGGTCGTGTTTCGTGTCGTGTCAAAAATTGACACCCCTACATCATGTGACAATAGAATTGACAAATGGTAATTTGACATTATTAAGTAACTTTAGAGGGTTGTCTATAGATATTTATTATAAAAGTGCAAGAAGACAACAACACCCATGTGACAATACAATTGACAAATGCTAATTTGTCAAAAATAATCAATCCAAATAGCTCATAGCATTTTATTTTATTTTTTTATTTTTTTGCAAATTTTTAACATATTCTCTGATTTATTTGGCTTAGCAAAAAATTTTAAGAACTTGTGAGGATAAAACATTTCCTTTAATAGAGTCTACAAAAAAGTTAATAGAACTTGAGAAGGAAAGAAAAAAAGATCAGAATATATTCATCAAAATACAATTGTATTTAATTTTTCATTAAATTTATTTTGAGATGAATATAATATATAAAGTCTCAATCAAAATTTATATTGAGGACCCTAAACTCGAACCCGGAGCTGACCCACCAATTTTAGGATTCAGTTTTCGTAACTCGAAACCGACCCGTCTCGGGTTCAAGTCAACCCGACCCGACTCGATAAACTGACTGATCAAACTTATTATCAGTCATAGAAATGGATGATTCAGAGTTTGTTTGTAAAATAAGTTGTAAAATTTCGCGCATATTTCTTTTTTTACAATTTTTCAAGTATCGTCTTAGATTAGTAGTGCCATTTTTGCTATCACAGAAATATGTCACGTCATATTTTTGGCATTTACTGATTTGCTTACCATCTTTTAGTTTAGGCAACATCTCAAAGTAATCCTAAACAACCGAAGTCATTCTTCTCCGCTTCTTAGCAACTTCACCTCCCTCATTACATTCAATGTTACATGACCCTATCACATTTTCAGATGGCGCAACTTCTTCATTTTCATCAGAAAAAATATTATCAGGAATGGTATTAGAGCCCTCCATCTATCAAAAATATTAGAAGACATCACAATGTGAATATTTAAATATTTCTTGCATGCAAATTGGAACCAAAAGACGATAAATTTAGAATTTTCTGATATAAAGTGAACTAAAATATATTTTCATTTAACACTTGAACATCTTAAAGGGGCAGCTGCAGCAAAATGGTAAAAATTATGATGCCCTAACCAATCAATAAGTCAATAATCAACAAATCAATCAATAACCAAAATAAAAATGGAAAAATACATGACGCACTAACTGCCTCAATGCTTCTGGCATCTGCAAAAGTCTAAATCGGCCTAAGTAAAGATAAATCAGACAGCAACAACTACATTTTAAACACCCTAGCCGACAATAATCGTACAAAATAACCAATAATCATACAAATTTTTAAAACCCTAGTCAAGAATAACCTAATAGGTAATAGAAACGAGATACAAACAGTTCATGGAACACCATCTTCTAAAAATCTCAACAATCTAGTAGAGAATTAGAGAATAAGTGAATAATATAAAATCTCAACACCTTCATCTTGTAAAATATCAAAAAATGGTAATATAAATGAGATACAAACATATCACGGAACGTCGGAAACGAAACGTATGAGAGGACGCCGTCGCGCCGCCGCCGACAACTAAGGACTTGACGAGAGCTCCAGCATCAGAGAGAAAGAGAGAAAAGAAACCCTAGATAGAAGCCACGGACGAAACGAATGAAAATATCCTCTTCCCGCTTGATGCTCGCAGTCACGGCTATTTACTTATAAAAAAGCACGGGTCATTTAGGGTAAGTTTCGGGTTATCAGGTTGACCCGAACCCGACCCGAAAAACTAAACATGTCAAAAATCCAGACCCTAACCCGACCCGTTCTTTACTTATTATCGGCGTTGCATATTTTTTTACATTTGATGCTCATTGTCAATAATGTATGACCTTCAATATTATCTTTAAACATGATCCCGTCAATTCCATATGATCTCGATAGAGCTCTCAATGAGTAAAGAATTGAAGTGATTTCTTGCATGAATGATAATTAGTGATCGAACATAGGAATACCAGAATAGGTGTGCCCAAGCATTAACTTAATAACTTTTTCTCCATCATCAAAGGGAATGATTGCTTCCATTTTTTGATGTTCATTGACCTATAATACAATAACATCTCAAATTCTCAATCATCGATATATTATTCATTTTGGCCTAAAGCCTTAGGGATTTGTCCCATTAGTGTAACTTCCCAAGAGCCCCCATCTTAGGATTACTCTTGCACGAGTACACATAACCTTTGAGTTTCTTGATGAAATTCTAACCATTACAATAAAAAGCACCTTGATATTTAAAAGTTTAGCTTTAATTTCTTAAAGGATTTCACAATATCTTCTACTTTGATGACTAACATCCTTATCAGTTTAATTAACCCAGAATCATCCCCTAGGAAAATAGGAGCACCAAGTTTCTTATCTTCTGCCTAGTGTATTACTTTGATATCATTTGTATTAGTCCAAACACTCATCAATTGAGATATTATCCGTTTTGGCCTAATGACCTTATAGCTTTGTCACATTGGTGTAATTTTCCAAGGAGATCACCCATTATAAGACTACTCCCGCACAAGCATGCTTAAGCTTGGAGTTTCTTAATAAAATTTCAACCATTAAATCAAAAGACGCATTGAAATTTTAAAATTTAAATTTATATATTTTCTTAAGAGATTTCACAAGTACCATCTTCAACTTCCCATTGATGAATGTTTTCAAAGCAATCATCTCAAGCTAGCAACTTCGCCTAAAAATTGGAACACCAGACATCCTTGGCTATGCATGGGGCAACCTTAAAGCCTCCAACCAGATTGTGGAGGAAGTCTAGTAAGTGCCCATATTTCCCACAAAAAGTTCCAATTCATTTCAAGATAAGACCACCTATAAATTACGTACCTCACAAATATGTTCAACATTTTTGAAGACAACATTTTTGAAAATTGCCCGCACTGACTTTTGTGTTGGGGCTCACCAAGATATTGGCCGGATATTAGCATACCTATATTTAATTAACACAATATTTTTAATATATCTTTAATAAATAAAAAAATATATTAAGATATATCTTGATACAACTTCTATTAAGAGCCATTAAATTTATTTTGAAATTAATAACATATAAATTTTTATATGCAGCACTAAAAAGCACTACTCTCATAATAAATTTAACAATTTTAAAAGCCATTCTCATAAAATCTGACATTTTTGTTTTTATCTGGATATATCGAGAAATGGAGGACAAACAAATGCCATTAAATTTTCGATACTTATCAGTTAAATCTAGGGGTGTCAATTCGGGTCAACCCGTCGGGTTCGGGTCGAACCCGACCCGACCCAGATCTAAACGAGTTAACCCGAATCCGACCCGTTTGTGCAAACGGGTCGGATATTTCAACCCGGACCCGACCTGGCCGGGTTGCCAGGTTGACCCGACCCGACCTGCGACCCGGCAGAGGCCAGGGTTCGCCCGTTCAGCAATCGGCAGCGGAGGGTCTGGCAGGCGGCAGAGGCGAGGGTTCGCCGGTTCGGTAGTGGCAGCGGCGGTTCGGCCGTGCGGTACGCGGCAGGCGGTCTGAACCCGCGAGGTTTCTGCAGTCGGCACTTCGCCACTTCGGCACGCGACGAGACACGCGCGACAGAGGCGAGGGTTCGCGGTTCGCGTTCGGCACTTCGGCACGCGCGGCAGAGGCGGGCAGCGGGTTCGGCACTTCGGCTCGCGCGGCACGCATCAGGCGGGCACTGGGCAGCGGGTTCGGCACTCGGAAATTCAAAAAATTTTAAAATAAACGGGTTTCCGAGTTGACCCGTCAACCCGCCGGGTCAACCCGAACCCGACCCGTTTATCAGACGAGTCAAATCTGCGAACCCGAACCCGACCCGTTTATCAAACGGGTAGGGTCCAACCCGGATTTTCCGGGTCGGGTCCGGGTCGGGTCAAAAGTTGACACCCCTAGTTAAATCCCAGTTGAAGGGCGGCTCAAATTCTGCCAACGAACGGCGCCTAATTTCCTTTTCTTCTTCATTCCCTCTCTGTGCCTCCGTTGTCTCTCACAGAACTTCCTACCAGTACTCAACTCCTCTTCCTCCCCTCCCGTTCAAATGGCCGCCCACGCCGTAATTTTCACTTTCCCAGCTCAGGGCAACGCATCTCCTATGCTGAAGCTCGCGGAGCTCCTCTCCTTAGCCAACATCTGCATAACTTTCCTCAACACCGAAAGTATCCACCAGCGCTTCCTCCGCCACTCCCCTGACTTGGATCGCCTCGCCCGCCTCCCCTGCTTCCGCTTCCGCACCATCCCAGACGGCCTCCCCGAAGACCATCCACGCCCCATCCTCGATTTCCTCAACCTCATGCGCTCTCTCAACTTCTCCTCGCGAGAGCCTTACAAGGAGATCCTCGCCCCGGCGTCTGGCATCGACCCCGACGGCTGGCCGCAGGTCACTTGCGTCATCGCTGACGGCACACTTTCACTCGCCTATGAAGTCCCGGCAGAGCTAGGACTCCCGGTCATCTTTTTCCGCACAAGCAGCGCCTGTTCGTTCTGGGCTTATCGCTGTGTCCCACTGCTATTGAGGAGCGGAGAGCTCCCTTTTCCTGGTACTACATATATAAAGCAGCTGCGATTCAAACATCTACGACTTTTCGTTTACAAATGGCGGGGACTGCGGAAAATTCTCTTGGTCTTTTGACTAAGAACTTCCAAATAAAATACCATATATATAAAAATATTTATAATTTTGTTTATACATAAGTTGAATATTTTTAGAGAAAAATAAAACTAAATAAATTGCCTTCTTACTGCAAAACTTCTTTTTGCTTAACATCCATAAACTAAGAACATAATTTTAACCTTAACATTTTTCACCTCACATCCCTTCCTCTTTCAATTATTCACTCGAAAAATATTAATAACAAAGAGTTGAGTTAGCACAACTCAATTAGGTGATTTGATTCATAAATAGAAATCATTGTTTACTAAATTCTAATTAACAATTTATTTCCTTTTTAAAATAAATCTTATTTCATATAATTTTTTTTCTAATAAGTTTGTTCTTATTTTTTTCTTTTTCTTTTTTTGAAAGCTTCTTCTTTCACAAATATTTTTTATAAAATTATTATTCTAATATTATTATGAGGATTTAGAATTAACTAGTATTATATCATATCAATGAATTCAATCTTACCAATGTTAAGTTCACACCATAACAGATTCTATTTTGATAATTTTTAATGTCCAATGTTGAGATTTTATACATAGAATTAAACTGTGTACAATTTCAGAGGGCGCCAATATGGATCAGTTGGTCCAAAACGTACCTGGCATGGAGACAATCCTACGCCGTCGGGACCTGCCAAGCTTCTGCGTAAGAGGCCGAACCGCCGACGACCCTGCCCTTCAACTCATGACAAGATTAACAGCCGACGTTGCCCAAGCACAAGCACTCTTGTTCAACACCATAGAATCCTTAGAAGGCCCGACCCTATCCCTCATCACCAGCTTCGTTCACAAAAACACCTATGCTATTGGGCCTCTTCATGCTCTCCACACATTCTTCTCCAACGAAAAAAACTCTGCTAATCTTTGGGAGCAGGACCATGCTTCCATAGCATGGCTTGACGCTCAGCCTCGTCGATCCGTCGTCTACGTCAGCTTCGGCAGCATCGCAGTTGTGTCCAAAGAACAGTTGGTTGAGTTCTGGAACGGATTGGTTAACTCCGGTTATAGATTTCTGTGGATTGTTCGGAAGGATTTGTTGGGAGATGTTGCGGATGTAGCGGAGGTAGTGGGGGAGGTAGAGAGAGGGAAAGTGGTGGGATGGGCGCCGCAAGAGGAGGTCTTGGCTCATCCGGCTGTGGGTTGCTTCTTGACACACAGCGGATGGAACTCGACGTTGGAGAGTTTGGCGGCGGGTGTGCCTATGGTCTGTTGGCCATTCTTTGCCGACCAACTTATAAGGAGAAGGTGTGGGGGGTAGGGTTGGATATGAAGGATGTGTGTAGGAGGGAGGTTGTGGAGAGGATGGTGAAGGAGGTGATGGAGGGGGAGAAGGCGGAGGAGATGAGACGTGCAGCGGGGAAGATGGCGGAGGAGGTGAGAAGAAGCGTGGGGGAAGGGGGGTCATCTCGACGGGAGTTTACTCGGTTGGTGGAAGATATCAAGGCCATGATCAGCGTGCAAGTTCTCAAGAAAAAGATTTGATGATGTTATGTGCTTGATTATTGTACTGTTGAATAGCTATGAACTTGACGAGAACAAGTGAGGCAAATTTCCTATTTCTTATATAAAATTTGATGTGATATGTTAATGAACAAATTATTATTAAATATGCATCAAGATTTATGTTTAATTATTTATAAAGCAAGCATACATTTTATGCGGTGTACGTCGGATTCATATTTTATTTGGGTGATATATATCCAAACCCATCTGGTACGACTCGTCAAGTTTTAGTTGAATAGTAAGTAAAGGAAAGAAGATATGAGAGAAAGTGAGACGAGATAGAAAGAAGCTCTGTGGATTTTATTATTTTGGCTAAAATTGGAAATTATATACAAAGAATAATAAAGTACATCAAAGTGCATGAAACATGCTGTCTAATGTTATAAATTAATCCAAAATTATTTCATTATTTAAGTGTTATTAAAAACTAAAACGGTGGTATATATTTAATATTAGTGAAAAGATGCCTTTTCATTATGTGTTGATTTTGTTTAAAACTAACTACCGTCTGTGAATATGAATGTTAAGGAAAAAATTGTTTACGCACTTCTCTATTCTGCATTCTCAAAATTCTCCCTTTTATCATTTTTTTCGCAATTGCTCCAATAATCTATGGTATCAGAGCCCGTTTTTGATTAAAGTGGGCGTTGAATTTTTTAATTGAAGCAAAGTTTTAGAAGATTTCATGTATTCTTCTAAAAAAATAAGGTGTGACAGGCCACCGGTGAGCGAGCCCGAGCTACAGGGCGAGAGGTCGAGCATGGGCGAGCTCGAGGTCGATGGCGGGCGACTGGGCGTGACAGGCCACCGGTGCGGGACGCAGGATTGTAATGTTGCGAGCGGGATCCAAATCATCCGAGTAAACTTCAAGTTTTTGGGTCAACCCGAACTCGACTCGATTTTAAAAATAGGTCAGAAATCTGAGCCCATACCAGACCCATTTGTCAAACAGATTGACCCGAACCTCAAAATTTTCATGTCGGGTCAAATATTAACACCCCTAGTGATTCTCATCCAAGTATTTGATAAATTTTCTATGTAAAGAAGCACTTCGATCTTTTCAACCTTTGATTCTCATCTTAAAATGATAAGAAGTATGAGTTTTGAAGTATCAAAATGAAGATCTTATTTGAGTCATAAGATTTATGGCATATTGGGATGAATGGTGTGCAAATTGGAGAAGATGAATGAAGAAATAATGATAACAAGAAAAAGGATACAAAGGCTTTGTTTTTCATTCAACAAATTATGGAAAATAGTATTTTTTCAAGGATTTCTATGACAGAGACATCAAAAGAAGCTTGAGATATTTTTGAGAGAGAATTTCAAGGTTCAACAAGAGAAAAGATAGTAAAGCTGCAATCTATGTGGCAAGACTACTTTGAACGATGAATATTAGTGAAGGCCGAAGAAAGTGTTCAAAATTATCTTCTCGTCTATCAACAATTATGAACAAAATACAATCATTTGGAGAGGAAATGTTTGATGAAATGTTGTCTCCAAAGTCCCAATGAGTCTCCCATATCAAATTTTGGTGGTTGCTTTTGAAGAATGTAAATATCTTAATATGTATTATTTTGATGAGATGATGAGTTCCTTGATGGCTCATGAGGAGAGTATAAATAGAAGAGAAGTAAATACAGTTGAGAAGACATTTCAAGTGAAGGAAATTTCAGCTAGTAATAACAAAGGAGGTTGTGGTAGAGGAGCAGGAAGTGCTTATAGAGGAAGAGGTGGTTTTGGTGCATTTCATAGAAGAGGAACCTATGGAGATAAAAGATTAAGGGGAGGTTAAAAGTGTAATAGCACAAACTCTTAACTATCGAGATATTGTCTACTTTGGCATAAGGGCCTCAGGGTTTTGCCCTTTTGGTGTAACGGTTAGAATTTCCGTAAGAATCTCTATAAATGGTATCAGAGCAATACACCAGCTAGAAGATGAGAACTAAGTGTCATACAAGACAAAAGTGCTACACCGTGGGAGCCACTGTAATATCTCGTTCCCTTACTGTTCCTCTCTGAATTGGATTTCCCTCCCAGAATCGGCCAGGACGAAGTTGAGATCGTCCAGGCCGATCAGTGCATGGAAAACAGCTGATTTCTGGAGTGTTTTCTGGATGATTTCTGGACAGGATCGTCCGGGCCGATCGTGAGATCGTCCAGGCCGATCTGTACTGTAGAAATTATCGGCCAGACAATAGCCCTGGGTGAGGTCCAGGACGATCAGGATTTGGTCTGATCGTCCCGGGACGATGTGAATATCGGCCTGGCCGATCAGTTCACAGATATAAGAAAATCAGCTCGTTTTGAGGAGAGAGAAAATCATTTTATAAAAACGAAAATATCTGAGGAGAGAGAAAGAGAAAAGGAAATAGAGAAAAGGAAATAGAGAAAAGCTGGTTTTCGGAGACCGCGGAGCGCTTTTCGGCCGACGCTGCTGTTGGGAAAAGTGAAGATCTCGTGGTAAGGACTCCGAATCCTATTTCTGTTTTCAAAGAAGTTGAGTTTTGACCGAGTTGAGATCTGTTTTGTGTTTTCGTAGTCGACTTTTCGACATGATTTTGATTTGACACAACTTTCACCGCACAACTTTTAGAGTGTTATAGATATGATTATTCTACACGATTTGACTGTATTCTACGAATTTTCTTCCGGTTGGAATTGGTTCTACGTGATTTTAATCGAATAGAAAATTATCAGGATGTTTTCTGACTTGGTTTCTGTAGAATAAAAGTCTTGCATTGATGTTATAGATATTCTATTGTAATTTGGTAGAATTTGGAAATCGTGTCTTTTTGCAGGATTTTTGTGTAAATTTGACCGACTGCCGTTACGCTGCCCGATTTTCGTATGATTTCCGAATTGTCTGAGATTGATAGATTGAATTGATATGAATATGATTATTGATATGATTGCTTTAATATTGACTATTGAATTGCTTATTGATTGAATTGACTATTGATACTGGAACCCAAGTGGAACCTGGTTGAACGTTGGTGAAGATTGATATTGACCTGTACAGGATGGTGGGCCGACGGGCTTTCCTTTAAACCATTGATCATTGATATAACGATTGGGAGTTATAAGGAGTTTATATGCCGACGGGCGGCCGACGGGCAAAAAGAGTGACGACTCTTATTGATAGACCAACGTACGGACTACAACAGCAACGGATTCTACAACAGCAACATGACCAGTTGATTTTACTTGTCCAGTATATAGTATTGAATTGCATGTTTACTGTATTGATTTACGGATTTATTGCTTTATCGATTTCTGCCTTATTGATTGATCGGATTTACTGTATCGTACGATTTCATTGATTTCATTGATTGATTACCGAGCATTGATTACTGAGCATTGATATGGATATTGATAGATATAGATACTGCATTGATAGCATGGACATGGACATCGTATGGATTCATTGTATTGCCGCCTAGATTTTGTAGATTCACTGTTGCTACTGTTCTACACCGTATTGACTGTTGTATAGATTTCTTGTCAGAATGGATTGAAGTTTATCGTATTGCTTTCCTCGATTGATTTCATTAAATGGATCGTATTGATTTGACCGTATTGATTTGATTGACGGATATTGATTGATTGCATTGATTTATCGAATTGCCTGCCGCTGCATTGACTGGTTTTATTGACTATGGATTTCCACTGCATAGTATTGATGATCATTGATTCATGGATTTCCGGATTGCATAGATTCATTGACCATTGACTGATTCAGATTGATAGATTGACATGCATATTGATAGCATCGCCGTGCTTTGATTTCAGTTATAGGTATTAGGTGACCTGCTGGGCTTTGTAAAGCTCATTATATGTGGTTGATATTTTCAGGTCAGGGTTCGGGAGCAGGAGATAGGAGTTGATCCAGATCTTCAGGTTTTAGTTCTTTTGATCGATTGATGATTCTTTTGTACTCAGGACAGGATAGATTTCTCTACTTGTATTGATAGTTTAGTTCCTGAGTATTGTACATGATGTTTTGAGATATGAATCGACTATTATATTGATGTTTTAAATGTTATAGATGTGTGATAGATTGCTTACTGAAGGTTTTTAGATAACTCTGGTAAATTGTCTGAGTAATTGATTGACATTCTTTCCAAGTTAGATCTCGGGGCATCACAGCCACCTCTTGAACCATATATGGGACATAGTGCTATGTGACGGGAGCCACCACTTGAACTTGTAGGGGCCACCTCTAGAGTCCCCTATACCTAGTGGATGATTATGTGATACAGATGTTGACGAGGATATCAATTACTTAAGTTGAGGATATTGTGAAACCCCTTAAGTAAAAGAAAGCTAAACTCTAAATGTCGAGGCACCTTTTGGTGTAATGGTTGGAATTTCCATAAGAAACTCCGCAGTTAAGCGTGCTCATCCTGGAGCAAGCAGAGGAATCAGAGGGTAAAGACAAAATACAATGTGATTTTTGTTAGAAGTTTGGACATGTAGAATATAGATGTTTGTTCAAACAAAAACAAGCCAATATTAAAGAATATACAACATATCAAAATAATTTTATCATGCCACATTTCCAAAGTGATTGTGATAACTTAAAAATTTGGTTCCTCAATGGTGGATGTTCTAATCACATGAATGGAATGAAGTCTTTTTTCAAAGAAATTGATATATCAAAGAAATCAGAAGTTAGATTTGGTGATAATAATGGTGTTCAAGTTGAAGGCAATGAAAGCATTGTGTACTTAGTTAATCTTATTTCAAGGTTCATGTATAATCCTTCTGTACATCATTTTAGAGCAACCAAATGCATTTTTTGCTGCATTTGAGAGACAAACATCTATGGGATTTAATTTGGTACAAATCAGTTTCTAACTTTAATTTAGTTAGTTTTACTAATAGTGATTGGGTAGGTTCCAAAGAAGATAGAAAGGGAACATGTAGACCTATATTCAATCTTGGGTCTGGAGCAATATCTTGGAGCACAAAGAAGCAAGTTAGTTCTACATTATCATTTTCAGAAGCTATATATATTGTAGATTCATTAGCAGCATGTCAATCAATATGGAAATATTTGAGGATTTTCGGCAACCTCCATTAAAGGCAACATATATATTTTGTTATAGTAAATCCACAATATCTACGATAAAGAATTCAATGTTTAATGATAGGTCAAAGCATATATATAGAACTCCGATATAATTCTGTCAGAGAAGTTGTGACAAAAGAAGCTATTACAATCAAGTATTATTCTACAAAAAGATCAAGTTGCTGGTGGGATCACAAAATATCTCAATTTTAAAAAATTTGAGAGATTCTGATAAAATTTTGGTGCAATAATTTTGCATTAAGGGGTTATGTTATAAATTAATGCAAAATTTTTTTATTATTAAGTGTTATTAAAAATTGAAATAGTTATATTAGTGATAAGGTGTTTCATTATTGTGTCTTTTTTTTTTTTTTGGTTTTGTTTAAAAGTAAATGTTATATGTGAATGTAGAAACCCAAACCAGAGGAAGAAGCACTTCCTCTTGAGTTTCTTGAGGAGGGAGGGAAGAGGAGAGGGAGTAAGCCAAACTCAGATTTTGTATTTCTTAACCAAGCTTTATTACAACCTAAAGTCTATATTTTATAGACTCAAATAGTAACACCAAAAGCTATACTAATGGCTATACAAGCCATACAAAAAACAACATAAATCTACGATCAATATCTAATAGTGAATATGAATGTTAATGAAAAAAAAAAAATATTTATGCACTTCTCTTATTCTACATTCTCATCTCTCTTTTATCATTTTTCTCTCAATTTCTCCAACAAGGTAGATAATCACTGCTTTGACTTCTATCTTGAAGTTTGGAGCTATTGATTGATTTGGTTTAGTGCCAACTTGCTAGATGTAGCAGACAACATTTTGGGTGCGGTGGTTGCCAAATTGTTAGATGGATGAAGTCTCTGACTTACTGGTTGAAATCATCATGCTTGATGAAGTTGTCAACTCACTAAACATAGTCTCAGACTTGTTGGATGGAGTCACTAATTTGCAGATGAAATCACTATACTAGCTTCAGATTCTAAACAAGTGTTTGATTGTGCTTGTCGATCTTCCCATGAGTGGGATGAGTTATTAAAAACTTAAACCATTTTGACTTTGCTTCAACTAGGCTATTGCGATATATGGGTATACATTTAGATTTCCTAATTATCATAGAAATTTGAAATGCGAGCTGCAAAAAGAATCCAACATGCAGTAATTCAACAAAAAAGTAATAATCTTGAAGTAGTGTTTTTTATTAACTTTCATGTAAAGAAATCCTATAAATAATCCCTTACTTCCTCTTCTAAAGTTCTCAACACTAGTCTTCACACCCTTTGTCCTTCCCACGCAATGGAACGCACCCCAAAAATTTCTAGAAGAGATTGCTATGATGTCGTGCAAAGGATGACAGACGAGCTTGATGAGAGTTCTTCTTATCCGCTCAAAAAAGATAAAAGAAGTAAATGAGAGCGAGAGAAAAATTATAGTTGAAGTTCCTGCTATAAGTGAACTTCTTAAAAAATCTCCTCCAATAATGGAGGGTAGTGGTGGCTTTTCTCTGTGAAGTTCTACTTGGATAAAGGTCACATAAAAGGCTTTTAGAGATGCTTCTATTGCATCTGATTGATTTGAGAGCAATGAGATAGTTAATTCATCTACTAATCCTGCAGTTAGATTAGTGAAAAAAAGTAGCCGAGCTAGAAAGACTTATAGAGTTGCCAACTGAGGATGTGCTGATTTTGACTATTGACTTATAGACTATGATGAAAATAATTGTAAGCTTTCAAGCCGAGTTCCATGCTGAAAGTTGTTGACAATTAAGAATACTTTTGAAATTCAAATATTTGGATAGCTGAGAAGATTCTCCATAATGATTTAGTGGAAATATTTATGACATTGGCTAGTCACTTGGACGTTGTTCAATTGCATGGGCGAAGGGAGGGGGTAAAAGGGGGCACGTAAAAAGAAAACCAGTGCACTTGTATCTCTTGGTAAGAGAGAGAGAGAGAGAGATGAGAGCGAAAAAAGTATGCTAGCGATCCAATTCTAGATTTATTAGCATATTGTTTCAATAAATTCATCTCAACTAAGATAAAGTGTATTCTAAACTGTATGTGCTACCATTCGTAATATTCATTTGAAGAGATTTGTCAAATATCTTTCAAATAGCAAAGATGTGTTTCTAGTTAGTAAAATATGCTCTGAATTGGGTAAGACAATCTAAATGAGAAATGCCAACGGCTCATCAGCAACTATTTTAATGTATTCTAACATCCCAGCTGATACAATAAACAAAACTGTTTTAATTTAGACCCCCTAAATAAATTTTTTAGCTCCGCCACTATTGAATTGAACTAGTCATTGATATTAAAGTAAAGCTAAATCATGGGCGGATCCACCCATGGCTTAGGGTGGGCAAATGCCCACCCTAAAAAAAAAATTTAAATATTTAGAGGGGAGATTTTGAAATATTTTGAGTATTTTGGGAATTTTGCCCCCCCTTAAAAAATCTTTTTTGCCCTACTTTTATCAATTCTAAGCATCTTTGTCCATCCCTCACAAAAAAAAAAATTTTTGCCCACCATAAAAAAAGAAGCTGGATCCACCCCTAAGCTAAATACTTTGAAGGGTGCAGCAGAAGAACTAAAGTTCTTCTTTGGTGGATCAATTTACTGGAGGTACTGAGTTCTTATTTCAGCAATTTATGTGACGACCCCAAGATCCGTGTAGCGAAAGGATTCGTCTGATCGTTCTATTGACTCTCTTTTTTTTTTTCCTTATCTGTTGTTCATATCAGTCCATGCATACATATATCCAGAGCCAGAGATAATTACATTACAGAAAAGAAACAACAGCGGATACTAGGATACTATAATTCACATATAGTACAACAGAGTACAGTCAAAAGAGAAATCTACACTAGCCGTACAGGCTACAAAAGAAAGCCTACCAAGGCTACAAAACAAAGAGCTACAGGACTAAAAGCTACAGAACTCGGCAGAAAGATCTTCAAGCTGGAGGCCCTGCACCTGAAATTATTAACCACATATAATGAGCTTACTAGCCCAGCAGGTCACCAAAGCCTACAACTGAAATCAAAGCACGATCGAAACAATATGCAGGTCAATCGAATCAAGTCAAATCAATCAATCGCACATGATCAATAAGTCAATGCAATACAGAAATCAATACAATCAGTTCCATAAAGAAATCTATCCTACGATAAATCAAATCCATACGGCAATAATCCATTCAATCAATCAATCGATAATCGGCACGACGAATCAATGTATCAGTATATCAATAACCTATCAGGATCTGTCGTATCAATAGTATCCATATGTCAATATCATATCTATCAATGTCGATATCGGTATCTATCAATCGATACAATCTATATCAATATCTATGAATCAATACGCAGAATCCATATCAATATCGGTGCCAGTATCTATGAATCCAATCGAAAAAGCAATACGATAAATCAATAAAATCAATAAATCCGTCAAATCATCAATCAATCAAATCCAGTCTATACTATCAAGTCGATCAAATCAATCGGAAATCAATAAATCAATGCAGATCGGGAAATCTATGCGATGCAATATCATATACATGCAATTTTATATCATGGTCTTACTCGACAAGCACAAACACTAGTCATTATCAATAGTGCTGTTGTAGAAATCCATATTGCTGTTGTAGATATCCATACGTTGGTTTCTATAACCAACGTTCAACTAGGTTCCCACTTGTCTTTCAGAATCAATCAAGTCAATCAATAGTCAATGCAATAATCGATGCAATAAGCAATATTAAAGAAATCTAGAACGATCATATCAATGGTCTTGCACATATCAATTCAATCTATCAATTCCGGGAAAATCAGTAATCATACGAAAATCGGGCAGAGTAACGGCAGTCTACAGAATTTACACAAAAATCTCCAGAAATTACGATCCACCAAATTAATACAGAACGTGCACAGCAACAATATAAGACTATTCTTCTACTGCTCAAACCAATTCGGACATCATAATAAATTACAGTCAAAATAAAACTCCGCAGAATCAAAACGGACCGGACGAAATCTTTCAGAAAATACTTAAAATGTGCAGAATAATCATCTCTACAACATACCAAAAGTTATGCAGTGAAACCTTCGTCAGTACCAAACTGGGTACGAAAATCACTTACAAAAACACAAATCTGAGCACCATTTCGCAAAACCTCAAAATCTTCGAAAACAGAAGTAGGGTTCGGAATCCTTACAGCGAGACAAACACAATATCCAACAGCAACGAACGACGAAAATCGCTCCGCGGGCCCCGAAATCGAACTTCTTCCTTTGCTTTTCCGTTCTTTCTCTCTCCTCAAAATATCTGATTTTATAAAATGTTTTCTCTCTCCTCAAAACGAGCTCATTTTCATATATCCTTAGTCTGATCGGCCCGGCCGATCGCCAAATCGTCCCGGGACGATCAGACCAAAATCAATCGTCCTGGACGACTCCCAGAACTGTTCTCAGGCCGACATTTTGAACAGTGAAGATCGGCCTGGACGATCTCACCATCGGCCCGGCCGATCCTGGGGAAAAATTACTTTTCCAGCAGCTACAGCAAAGGAACGAGGTCTCACAATTTATTTGTCAGGGGTTAGTCACTAATGAGATGCTTTCTGATCTCTATTGTGTAGGGGTGTCAACTTTTGACCCGACCCGAAAACCCGACCCGGAAAATCCGGGTTGAACCCGACCCGTTTAATAAACGGGTCGGGTTCGGATTTGTAGATTTGACCCGTTTGATTAAACGGGTCGGGTCGGGTTGACCCGGCGGGTTGCCGGGTCAACCCGACAACCCGTTTAATTTAAAAAAATTTGAAATTTCCCGCCCGAGCTGCCCGCTGCCCCAGCCCGAGCTGCCCGCCTACTCAGCGCTGCCGCGTGCCGCGCTTTGCCTACCGCGTGCCGCTTCGCCAGCCGCTTGCCGCGCTTCGCGTTGCCGTGCTTCGCCCGCGCTGCCGGCGTGCCGCAGTGCCGTCCCGCTGCCGCCGTTGCCGCGCTTCGCCCGCGCTGCCGCTGCCTCGCTTCGCCAGCGCTGCCGCTGCCGCGCCGTCTAGCTGCCGAATCGCATGCCGCGCGCGACACTACCGGGTCGACGGGTCGGGTCGGGTCAACCCGGCAACCCGGCCGGGTCGGGTCCGGGTTGAAATGTCCGACCCGTTTGCAAAAACGGGTCGGGTTCGGGTTGACCCGTTTAGATCCGGGTCGGGTCGGGTTCGACCCGAACCCGACGGGTTGACCCGAATTGACACCCCTAATATTGTGCTAACTAATAATATAATTAAAACACATGGTGCAGCTGTAATGGAGCAGACATATTCCACTGTACCTTTTGATTCCTTCTTACATCCATCCGTTCATTTTACTGTGTCTTCCCTGAGCCGTTGGTTATTAACCATTTCTGTCCTTTGTAAATATGGCAGCTGCTTCCTCAATCTTATATAGAGAGTACTGTAATAGCATAGATGTCATGGAGAATGTCCTCAGCTTTTACTTCTCTAAGCTGAGAGTTTCTCTACTCCTATATTTCTTACTTCAGGTTATCACAAGCTATAGTAGGAGTAATTTCTTCTTTAATTACCAAGTTTAAAAATATGCCGAGGATCCGCTCTCACTGTATTTGATGAAGTTTTCATGAATGTGTTTGTAACAATCTTGTTATTTAATAATATTTAATTTAAGTAAACTATGCATGTGACGTAATTTTCTTATAATTTCAAATCTTTCGATTATTTTTTGTGATTTGTCTTACGAAATGATAGAAAGATGTTTTGACTTCTGTGGGCAGTTTGATGAGATGCTTTGACTTCAACATATTTTCTTATATAAACAGCTTCAGAAGTCACTCATTCGCAATGCCCCGTTGGTCTCAAAACAATCAGAAGTCGGTGATACAAGTTTGCGAGATTAGTACAGACATAATGGGTTCCAAAGGTTCGATGTAGAAATGATTTTTAGGATAAATCTAGTCGGTCATAAGACCGGTTTACGATTGAACTGACACATCGGTCCGACCCGATTTTTAAACCCTTGGTTTTGACTTCCAATCTTCCCAAAGATAGATGTCATATGGTTTTATAACCGCACAGACAATTCTTGTTCAGTACCTTTTTAAGTATTTTCGATAGGTAGATAATTGCAGTTATTTAGATCAAATATAATGAATCCATAAATAATATGTTTTGGTTGCATGGATAATTCATACATACAGTAGATTTTTATCAAAATGGATGATTATTAGAATATCAAAATACATAAATACCTGTATTAAATAAATATGTGCTTAGGTGTCATTTTACCATTGGTTCTCAAGAACCACGGTTCTCATTATGTCTATATAAGCTACTGTAGTCTTGTTTCCTGTTATCAAGTAATATAATCTTTTACTCTTCTTCTTGTCTCTGTTCTTGGCTCTGCACTTCTTGTCCTCACTTTCTACATGGTATTAAGCACTAATTGTTCACGTATGCAATCATTTTGTTGTGTATTAGTACTATGTACTGTTAAGTACCGGATGATATTGCGCATCATGATTCGCCTCCGGACAATCGGGTGACTGCCCTTAGGGAGGCCCTAGACTTGTTGGTTTTGGCTTTAGCCCAAATTGGACTAAACCTTGTAATGTCTTAGAAGTGACTTAATCCATCTGCCTCATCTAGGATCATCCATTGGACTCCCGGCTATTCTATAACTCTTCTTAGACTACCTTAGTTTAAACTAGCCCTTAGTTGACTATACTTGACCAAGTTTAACCCAATGTCGCACATTGAATTATGGCTTAACCTAATTGATCTTATAAAGACCCCTACCCATTATGATTTGTCCATAGTGTATTAGAGATTCAAAGCACCCTTTGAATTTATCTTAGACTAGCATGGACCTAGATTATACCCAATTATGCTCAATTAAATCCTTGATGAACAATTGTGCTCAATTGGCTTGACCCAATCCAATTAACTTGACTTCGCCTCCACTTAAGCTTGGAAACTTAGCCAGACCCTAGGATTAATTATATCAAGCCTTAGTTTACGTAGAGTTATCGCTAGCCAAGGCTAAACACATGGTTGACACATTGTTCCTTTATGAGCAATTAGGATAATTCAATTGACTTAAGCCGACCTAACCCATGGACCCACCTTAAAGGACCATTGGGCTTAGGAAATTTTATGGCCAACTAAAACTATATTATAATTTGTGGCATACTTGAAAATTTGAAGTTTTAACAGTAAAGCATAATTCTCAACACTCATTAATATTGTTTGACTATTTCCCACAATTTTTTATGAAAACTTTTTAATGAAATTTTGTCATTTCTCTTTAGACAAAATCTGCAACTGATCGTCCTATCTTTATCGTTTCAAAGCATCCTACGAAGCACAAAGTGAATTTTTCTCCTGACTTCACCATCATGAAGTTATATAATTAAGAAAAATCTCATAAATGTCAAGATAGATAAAAAATATCATATATGCAATTGACAAGCTCCATTTAATGGCCAAACATTTGTTTGTATTCTTTTCAAGTTCAAATTTCTTATAGGAGAGTGGATGTTCCATTTGTTTGCCCCAAGATGCAGAAAAAAAGAAAAAAAAAAAGCAAGCTTTGGTGTCGGCAACTGCAATGTTCAAATTTTCATTTTAGCATAGCTTTAGTATTTTTATTTTTTTATTTGATTATGATTTATACGTCATCAAAAATTGCCTTCATCGAGCAAGAATCTCGAGGCATATTTAAATTGAAAACTTTCAAAATCAATTATGATATCATCTAAACTCCAATTTGGCAAACTTATATTGTCAAACTGAATATCTCGAAGAGACGAACCAAACGACATTAAAATTGGTCCAATTCAAGACCAAATGGTTCCAAAACGGGAGGCCCGAAGCATATTTTGAAGATTCAAAACATACATTGGATGATCAAATGATATTCAAATATAGTGTGCTTATAGTAGAATCAAGCAGCTCAATGAGGAAAATCCAACGAGCCCAAGATCGCTTAATTCTAATATCACTTGGGAATATAAATGCTTGACAAACGCTCTATGATTCAGGGCATCAACATAAGTCGTCCGATGGAGTACTACGAATTTGCCCCAGATCTTCTCCATATTTACGGGACATGCCACTCTAAAAAATCTATAAATAGACTCCAACTTTTCACATGAATCGGTGCTTGGATCTTTGCCTGGAGATTGTAGAGAGCTTTGAGGTTTCAAGGATCTAGAGCTCAACCTGGCCGCTAACCGCTCTCAGATTCATGCTCGACCATTGTCGGACCACCACCTGGCTGTTGGCCGCCATCGAACTCCGCTCGACCATCATTGGACCACCGCCGACCACTACATACTGTTACCAGACTTTCTTCCGAACAACACCCAGTCGTCGATCGCCTCCAGACTTTCACCCAGCTTCCAATCGTCGCCAAACTTTCGACCAACCATCGTTGAGCCATCGCTCGGCAACTAACCGCCAACGAACTTCCACTCAACCGCCGACCACCGACGAACTTCTACTACGCTGCCGATCGCATAAGGACTTCCACCTGGTAGCTGAACATCGCCAAACTTTCGTCCGACCATCGCCCGACTCCGACCGTCGTCGGACTTCCATTCGACCACTGACTGCCATTGGAATTCCACCGACTACTGATCACCGTCGCCCGTCTGACCAACGTCCCCCCCCCCCCCCCCCCCCCGGACGATGGCCCCTCCGGCCTCCGTCGCCCGCCGACAATGATCCCTCCGACCATCGTTGCTCATCGACTACAGTCCATCCAACCACCGTCTCCCATCAACTACAGTCCCCTCGACCTCCGTCCCCCCATCTACGGTCCCTTCGACCACCGTTGTCCGCTGAATACGATTCATCTAAGCAATGCCGCCTACCGACTTTGGTCTCTCCAACCTCTTTTGCTAGCTAATATGAATCCTTCCAACCTCCGTCACCTGCCGACTACGGTCCCTGCGACCTTTATCGCCCTCCGACTATAGCCCGTATATTGAATTATAAATATTTTTTATGCTAATATATATGCATCAAGATTCTTATCCGGCCAAATCATTTTCTTACAATATGCACAAGGATAAAAACACTCTATAGTGAAACGTATCTTTGCAAAGACTTTGAGGGTTAGGAGTAAGCCGTTGATTTAAAATTGAAATATTCATACTCGTGTTTTAATTTTCATAAAACATGACATTAGAAACATTGACCTTTCTTTTTTAACTAACCAACTTCCAAGGATCTTCTTAATACTAGCAGTGTACTACTGACCTACAATTACATAGCCACATGCTAAATGCTAATTATTGTGCAATCCATTATTAAAAATGTATATTATTTGATACGCTAATAATTTATGAGTCTTTTCTCTCAAAATACTTCTTATGAGAGAGTGTATGGGGTTTATATAATGATGGGTTATTGTTGGTATTTTTTGAAGACCTTAATTAAAAAGTGACAAACCTTATCATTAATTAGGTTATCAATTTTTCAATCTCCTATTACAAATGCTCGAGACATAAAGATCTATGATGTGATATGATGAGATCATTCACAAAAAAATATCATTGATATTGATCATGGTTGAACCACCATTATCAACCTATAACTTGTCAAATCGGGCTTGAACGAATTGGCTAGGTGAGCATAATAGCTCGTAATTTGATTATAGGTTAATAGTAGCTCCGGCATTTGATACTAATAACCTTTGCATGTTGGAATATTTGAGGAGGTAGAGTAAGAGGGTTTATTATCTTAGCATTTATATGAAGAATCGATAGACACAGATAAAAGAGGATTGCAAGGCGACACAAGAGTTTATATATGAAAAATTCAAAAAGGAATATCATTAGGTCAGGCACGGTTGAAATGTTCCCACTAGTATTTATCATTGGTTATAAATGATATCCTTCACCATGATTAGAGAATGTGTTGCTAAAATATAAGACATCCAATGCATAAAATATATTTTGTGGTGGAAGTTGGAAGAGCCTGGTGGCATGAGAGCTATCTTCGAGAGATCTTTTATTAGAGAACAAGAAGTCTAACATAAATATAATTGCTAATGTCAAACTAGATGCCGACGATATGCATTAATTAGATGTACATACGATGGCAAAGTTGATATTATTGGATGAAAGGTGATGAAGTGAGCCTCAAATTGATATAGCTTGACAACAATGGTGAAGAGCCTTGTGTGTGTGTGAATTTAGCATCAAGATTCTTATCCGACCAAATCATTTTTTTACGATATGCACAATGGATAAAAAACACTCTATAGTGAAATGTATATTTGCAAAGGCTTTGAGGGTTGGGGGTAAGCCATTGATTTAAAATTGAAATATTTCTCTCGTGTATTAATTTTTATAAAACATGCCATTGAAACATTAACCTCTCTTTTTTATAAAATTCTTACACCAAAATTGATCAAAAGGAAAAATTAAAAAAAAAATGTGAAGATCGGTCAAACATCATATTAAAATTTGTGACATATATGAAAATTTATGTTTCTTCAATAGAGCATAAATTATAATGCACATTTGTTGGTGCTTGATTATTACTCAACGTTTGTGTCAAAAATTTTTACAGAAATTTTGTCCCTTTCTTTTTAACAAAATATACAATTTTCCAACGTATCTTGATTGCTTCAAAGCACCCTACGAAGCACAAGTTAAATTAAATTTTCTGCCGATCATTACAATGAATATATATGATTAAGATTTTGTTTGGGATAGCTTTCTTTCTGCTTCTTAAAGCAACTTTTTAGTAGAAAAATTTTAGTTTTTGTACTAAAAAGTTACTTTGCAAGAGGATGTACCTTAGTGTATGTTTTTTGCTGATGATATTCTTCTTGTTGATAAGACTAGAGAGGGAGTTGAATGTAAACTTGAATTATGGAGGTCAACATTAGAGACTAAAGGTTTTCGCTTGAGTAGATCTAAAACGGAATATATGGAGTGTAATTTTTAGACCTAGTGAGGGGATTGTGACTTTGGGCGATCAAGTCATTAATAAGAGTACACATTTTAGGTACATTGGATCTATTGTTCAGAGGGATGGTAAAATTGATGGGGATATTATCAGCAGAATTCAAGTTGGATGGTTGAAGCGAAACAATGCATCGGGCTTGTTGTGTGATAAAAAAGTACCCCTCAAACTTAAGGAAAAACTCTATAAGATTGTAGTGAGGCCTGCAATGCTTTATGGTGCTAAATGTTGGCCATTAAAAGAGAAGCATAATACTAGGCAGAGATGAGGATGCTCAGGTGGATGAGTGGCTTTACCCTTAGAGATAGGATACGAAATGAGCATATATGTGAAAAGGTTGTAGTAGCTCCAGTAGAAGATAAGATTAGAGAGAGTCGCCTTAGATGGTTTGGTCACATAAAACGGCGGCCTTCCAATGACCCGGTTAAGAGAGTAGAAGTATTAGATTTGACTTATGTTAAGAAAGGTAGAGGCAAACCTAAGAAGACTTGATTAGAAAATATTAGAAATGACCTTTCTTTATTAGATTTAAAGGAGAATTTAACCTTCAATAGGACACAAAAGAGAAAAAGGATTCATGTAGCCGACCTCACGTAGTGGGATAAAGGCTTGTTGTTGTTGTTGTTATTGTTGTACTAAAAAGTTACTTTAATAAACAGTAAGAAAGCCGTCTTCGTTTGGGACGACTTTCTTACTGCTTTCTCAAAAAGCTTTTTAGTAGAATTTCTTTTAATTAAAAAAAATTATATTAAAAAACAGCTTAAAAAATAATAAGAAATTAATCACAGACAAACCAAAGTGAAAACTCATAGATGTTGACTTTGCAATTATTAAATATTCCACATGCGTTATCATGCACCAACATTTGGCTATATTTCCTTCATGAATTTAACAAATTTCTTGTAGGAGATTTTATGGTCATAATTGTTTTCTCATAAATAATACTCATTATATTCATAAGTCATAATTTACGTAAGGCATCAAATTTGAGTTCACATAGAGGAATCGATGGCCACAACTGAAAGAGAACAATTGTGGGTCCCACCGCTGATTGGGGGGCTAACCAGCCAGCCTCATTGGGTCTTTTAACAGCTATCAGTGGACCAGCGGCTTACAATCATATAAGCACATGCTCATTACATTGTGATCCATTCTTGAAAATTTTACTTCTTAAATTTATTATTTCAATGTTCTACTATTTTATGAGCCTTCTGTTTCAGAAATACTCCTCTTGGAGGGAGGGTGGTACATAAAAAATGCAGGGTTATTATTGATATTTTTTATGAATTAATTAAAGATGACAAATCTTTTCAAAATTGTTATTATTATCAATCTTAATATGATACCAAAAATTTACCTTGATCAGGCACAAATCTCAATGTAAATGGAAGTTGGAAGTTTTGAAAACTAAATTCAAGATCATTTGAACTCAGGATTTCAGCAAACTTATAGTCAAACTAAATGCCTCGAAGAGAAGAACCTAACGACATCAAATTCGGTTCAATCCGAGCCCCAATTGGTCCAAATCAAGGGTCCAAAGCACCTTTAGAATGTTCAAACCATAAATTGGATGACCAAATGATATGCAAATATAACATGCTTATAATAGAATCGAGTGGCTCGACGAGACGAATCCAACGAGCACAATATCGTTTAATTCGGACGTCATTTGGGCACTCAAATACTTTATAAACGCTCTACAATCAAGGGGATCAATATGAGTCGTCCATTAAAGCACTTTCAACAAGCCCTCGATCTTCTCCATATTTATGGGGCATGCCACTCCCAAAAATATAAATAGACCACATTCTTCTCCGAAAAGGGGGAGGAAGAGAGAGGGAGAAGAGAAGAGCTTTGAGGCTGAAGCTCCACCTGGCACCATTGCTGACAAATTTGCGCTACCAGACTGTTGTCGTTGAACCTTTGGCAAACCGTCGTCGTCGGGCCTGCATATGGAAGCCACTAACGAGCCTTCCTCTAACCATCGTCGCACACCGACTACGGTCCTTCTGACCACCATCGCCCACTGACTACTATCTGTTTAACCATCGTCACTCGTCGACTACGATCTATACGTACGACCACTGTTGCCCGTAGACTACTGTTTCTCCAACCACCGTCGCCCGCCAACTATGATCCCTCTGACCACAATTACTTGCCGACTACTGCCTTTCCTACCATAGTCACCCATCGACTATGATCCTTCCGACCACTGTCGCTCGACTATGATCCTACTAATCAAACAAACAAGCCAACACTCTCTTTAAGCAACGATCATGCTATTCTCCTACTATGTATTGTGTTATATACATTATGTATTTGCTACATTGAGCCAGCGCCCTCCCATGAGGATGAGCATCATTTGTAATCAACCACCAATACTAGTAGACTCATTTCAACTGGTTAGGACCCGTGGTTTTTTTTTATTTTTCATAGTTTTCCACATAAAAATTATTAGTGCCTCTTATTATTGATGCATCCATCCCTTCTTTATGTTTGTGTGTTGGATTTTCATACGAAGCTTGTACGATAAACTCTATATTTCTCTACCGCCACGAATATTCCAGGACGCAACAAATCTAATTTACAAAACTTCAATCTCTTGTTATCAATGCTACTAGATCAAAGATCTAAGATGTTATATATTCGGATCATTGATATAAAAAAAAATTGTTAATGATCATTATCAAATCATAAATTTCAAATTATAATTAGTCAAACGAAGCAGGAATGAATTGGTTGATTTATCATCATCCCATCATAGATGAGTGCAATCTTAATCATTTGTTATTAATAATAATGAGAAATAGGAATCTAATTATACTCATAAAAACTAAAAATAGTTCCTAATTTAACTTCAGTCAAAGAGAATTTTAAGTAGGGCAGGCATCCAAATCTCACAAATTTTTTGAGCAATCACTATTTCCATAACTTGTTTTGCATTTATTTATAATAAGGTGTATATCATAGGCATTTCCATGAAAGTGTACCTATAATGAGACCTAAATCACAATCATTAATCGCAAGGCCTGAGCCTCAATTCTCTCCTGTGAGTCTTACATTAAATTCATAACTTGCAATATTAACATCATACCCATCATATACAATGTCAACTCAGCAACATGACCTACATTATAAGCAATAATCAATGAGACCAACATAACTAACATCAATCACACTTGAGGCATATGCCACATTTGTGTTATATGAGATCTGCATTATGATTATCTCATGCATGCATGCACCATAGTCATCATATAATACCTACATTTTATAAAACATATATTATAACTTTTGATTGAATTATTAATTTTTGCTACAAAATATCTCAAGAGACTTGCCTTGCAACTATCTCCTATAGGATCTATGCCATAGTAATTTCTTATAAAATTACACAATGGACATCACTTATAAAACTACATAGCAAGAAATATGTTGCTACCATCTACCATAGGGCCTACATGTAAATAAAAAAAATAACCCAATGTTGCAATGAACTATAAGAAGGTTAACATTATAATCATCACTCGCAAGACATGTATCTCAATAAGATATATGTCACATTGATAGCAATCCTTGCACTACAATCTTTTTAAAACCTACTCCTCGGCCATCTCTAATGAGATGTACATTGCACCCTTGTAATGTTCAAAGAGCAAAGTTGGAAGAATTGTATATTTATCACATTAAAAATATATCAGAGCTTCTATAAATCATCAATATAAATAATAATCAATAAAAGAAACTAACAATTACATAACTCAAAATAATATTTATCTTATGGAGAAGGTGGTTTTCAAATTTGACTTATAATGACTCAAAAAAAAATTATGAGTCAAAATACATACTATTACAACCCTCACTTTAAAGACGAATGAAATCCCAAGACGTACATCATAGCCGTTAATTTTAAGACGTATGATGCAAGTATCCCTCACTTTTGATTGCAATCATCACTCATAAGACCTACACCATATTAATAGCTCCCACATAGTTATATCTAATTTCCCAATGAGCTTCTTTTATTAAACTTCCTTATATTAATTTGAGAGCCACAAATATATTGATTTTTTATAAATAAATAAAAGTTATGCAATGAGCATTGTCTAAGAATTTTTTATCTAAAAATTTTTGTTCCCCCTTCTTTAGATTTAAATAAAATAACATGGTAGAATATCTTGACATAAATTCTATTAAGATGTACTTAAAATTTATTAAATAAACATTGAAATTAGTGCAATATAGACACTTCAAATACAACAGTAATCTCAAAAAAAAAATGCAATCATTTTTAAGCATATCTTAATATAATTTATATCAAATTTTATTTTCTACTATAATTTTGTTTCTTATTAAAATGTTATGAAAATCAAGTTCGATCCTACTCTACTAACTTGATTTTTCATATTTAGTAAATATTTCTAAAATTTGCTAAAAAGCATTCTATGATTAAATACACCTGTCTTCTCGTGTATTAATTTTATAAAGAATAACATTAAAAACAAAGGCTTTTCTTTTTTCTTTTTGATAAAATTCGTAGGTTTTATTTGGGAGGTTTCTTATTATTTTTAAAGAAACTTTTTAGTATAAAAATTTTTAGTTTTAAAAAACTGAAGCAATAGATTTCATTCTTAACTATTTTGTTATTGCTTTTTAAAGTAATTTTTAATAAAAAATTAAAAATTTTATATTAAAAAATTATTTTAAAAAACAGTTAAAAAGTGGACGAAGCTTTAATCAGAACTTAACAATGATCAACCATCGTATTAAAATCCGTGACATTTATGAACATTTATGTTTCATCAATGAAGTATAAACTTCAGTGAGTATTAATAGCGTTTTATTATTTCTCACTGTTTTTTGGTAAAAAATTTGTATAGATATTTTGTCCTTTCTCTTTGGACAGAATCTGCAATTTTCCAACGTATCTTGATTGCTTCAAAGCACTGATGAGGAAATACGATTAAAGAAAAAAAAAAGTCTTACAGATATTAAGTCAACATAGCAATTCAATATCACATGCACTTGACAAGCTCCAATTTATGGCCAAATATTTGTCTACATTTCTTTCATGACTTGAAAATTTTCTTATATGAGAGAGTAGATGTACTACTTGCTTGGCCCAAAGTGCCTAATTAAAAAGTTCTGGTTCATAATTTTTTCTTAATGTAGAGGAAGAGAGTGAGAGAGAGAGAGAGAGTGGGTGGGAAGAGAGGGAGGGAAGAGCACATGAATTTCTTGTATTTCTTTTCTCATTGGCTTGGGATACAAAGAATTGGATTATAACTCAAATCAATCTGTGCACTATTTGTAGATTAGAAATAACACTAATCTTAAAACTAGACCAAAATACAATAATCTTCATCTTGGTCCAATTTTACAATGAATATCAAAGAACCAATTATTTTCAAGAATTCGTGTCTAGGGCGATCCAACCGGCTCTGTGCACTAACTCCACGAGCAAATCCATCGACCCGAGCCCAATCTTGCTTGCACTTGTCTTCCATTGTGTGTTTTGATTAATTGCTCTAGCTCGGCTTTTGCATGTTCTAAATCACACATGCTTGTTCTCGTCACTGTTCCACCCATGATCTGCAAGCTCATGCCTTGAGCATTGCCCGCTCCTTCGCAACACACATGCGCTCCAGCACTAAGCACCCTCCAGCTCGTCCGTCTTCCCCGGGCACCCGTGTGTGCTCCGACTTGCGACATTACATGAGACACCAGTCTAATCCCAAGTCTGATGCCCGCTTCTTGTGCATTCCTAAGTGTAACTGCCTCCAGCACTAAGCAACACACATGCGCTCCTTCGCAACACACATGCGCTCCAGCACTAAGCAACCTTCCTTCAGCCTTTACACTCTACACATGTTAGCCCGCGGTCACACGCGGGCATGGCTGGTGCATCCTTCCTCCCGCCTACACCCTGTGGTTGTCAGCCTATGCCTCACCTGCGGCTCCTCAAGCACCCATCATGCAAGTCTGCTAGAGCACGCGTCCACTCGCACGTGAGGTGCTTGCCTGCGTCCTACGCGTGCCTCCGCTTGCAGGCTTATTACGACCTGCACCAAGGTCCAATCGTGTGCCCCGTGCAACCCTTCTCATGATCCCTTCCTTCACACGTCGCCTGACAATACCCGCGATTTTGCAAGCCCATCGTATGCATCCGTGGCACACAATCTATCTACGACCTCGCCTCTCGTCCAACCTTCAATTGACAAAATCTTGCTCCCAACTTCTACCCGTACTATTCAAATATGACTCATGCGAACAAGCCCACGACTGGAGTCACACCACCCATCCTGTTTGCCACATGTGAGCAAAATTGCAGCCTAAAGCCTGACCATTCTGTCCTACGCTTGAACAATTATGCATGAACCCTCTTCTTGATTACAAGAATATCTTCCTCCACCAAGACGCCTCCATTAGGCACTAATACTACTTGTTAAGAATTTTTTTAAGAGGAAAAAGAAGCTCCTTGAGCTTCTTGGAAGATAGAGAGAGAGAGAGAGAGTGAGAGTGAGACAGAGAGTGAAGAGGGGAGTTATTACACTTATTTATAGGCTTAATTCATATTTCAAGGAGCTTTTTCTATACAACATCCTATACATCTATATATAAGAAATGACACTGGTGTGGTGTCATGAGAATCTACTTTACCTAAAATTGAACCAATCCTAATAATCTCCACCTTGGTCCAGGTTATACAATCAAAAGATTTAAGAATCACATGAAAGAATCTGTGCCTGCTGCAATCTGATCGGCTCCCTTCAATAAGTCGAGTTTGAGTGACTCAGCTTAAACTCTTAATCAAAGATTTAAATTTATGTTCTAGCTAAGTCCGAGTTGAATCAGCATTATTCAATTTTAAATGGAGTTGAATTAAAATTTATTAATTTTATAAATATATTTAATCAATATTATTGATATAAAATATTTAAAATATATTAAATTAAAATTGTAGAAATATATTACAATGAGTATATTATATCACAAATTAATTTTGAAATGTGCGGATTTTTTTTTTTTAAAGTGCTATCTTCTAGCAAGAAAAGATCGATTTTAATTTAAAGTTCAGTAAATTTTACATGAATATAAGCATTAGAGGGGGTGGTGGTGGGCCTTATGCTCCATGAGTGCGCTTCGAGTAGTCATAACTCTGTCCGCAGATGGTGATGGGTGCAAGCGGTCATCTTATGTGCTTTCAATTCGAGTTAACATTCAAATTGGCAAAAAATATATAAATATAAGTATATAACTAGGGGTGTCAATATTTGACACGACCCGAAAATTTCGGGTTAGGGTCAACCCGAACCCAAAAGGGGTCGGGTTCGGGTTCAGCATTTCGACCCGTTTCAAAAATCGGGTCGGGTTCGGGTTAACCCTTTGACCCGATTTTGACCTGAAAAGAGGATATTGACCCGTTTTTGAACCGAAAATTAGCCATTTTTTTGTTGGAAACGGGTCATTCGGGTCGTGTCTGGTTGACCCGGACCCGAAGCGGGTCGGGTTCGGGTCAGGAAAACTGACCCGTTTTTAAAAACGGGTCGGGTTCGGGTTGACCCGAATAGTGTCGGGTCAGTTTCGGGTTCGACCCGAACCCGACCCGTGACCCGAAATTGACACCCCTAAATATAACAATGCCTTTAGTATTTTATCCTTTCTGACCTTGTATTAACTGGTCGTCTTCGCGGTTTGTCACTCTGCTAGGGGTTTTCTCGTTTGCTAACCCTAGCCGCCTCCTGTGTCTTGAAGAAGATTCCGCCGTCGCTAGCAGTCAAAGCTCTCAACCAATAAATCAATATGAGTTACATTTTATCAATTTTGTAAATTATGACATGTGAGATTAGTAATGGAATTCTAAGAAAAAATGTTTATTTTTGTTGTATGTTAGAGATTTCATATCGATAGAGATAGTCACAGTTTTGCACAAAAATCTAGTCTAGCATATAAATATATAAAAGAGAAGAATGCATGAAAATTTTGAATTATTATGCGAAAATTTTTAAAAGAAAAAAAAAAACACAAGTTATAGATCAGTTGAAATAATCTATATTAATTTAAAATTGTAGAAGTCAGCTCTTATTTATAATCGGAGAATATGAGATTGAAAACTTAGAAGCACTAATTATTTGGTCTTATTTTACTTACGGTTGATATTATGATAGAAATAGTAAATGAATGATGATAGCAAAAATGCAATGTTAGTTAGATAATGAAGATCATCAGATGATGGTGGTCGAATGATGATTAGATGCTATTAGTTGGACAATAGTAATAGGACTGTAGTGATCGGATGATTGTAATCAAATGATAGGAAATAGATTATGATGATCAATTAACCATGATGATTGACTATTTTTTAATGTGTAATAAGACAAACTAGAAAAAAAAAATATATTTGAAAGAGTTGTTTATTTATATTTTTAATCTCTCCAACTCTGTCATTTTTTCAATCTTTCTTTTTTTACTTAATTAATGTGTTACAACAACTAAGTGATTTGTTCAAATAGCTTCTATAACTTACCTCAAACTTTGTATGAAATATGACTATGTTTATTACGAGATTACATTTATTTTATTTTATCGAATAAATTATATCATAATATTTTGGTATAAATTTGTATGCCACCAAAAATCGTATTGTTTGTGCATGAAACTAGAGGTATATTCAAGTTAGAAACTTCCAAAATTAATTTTTGGGACCATATGAAACCCGATTTCAACACTTATTGTCAAACTGAATTTCTCGAAGAGATTAATTCAACAACACCAAAATCGGTCCAATCCGAGCCCTAATGGGTCCAAATCGGGGGCCGAAGCTTATTTGAAATGTTCAAAGCCTAAATTGGATGACCAAAGGATATTCAAATATGTCATGCTTATAGTCGAATCAAGGGGCTCGGTGAGACGAATCCAACGAGCCCAAGATTGTTGAATTCCGACATTACTATGACACTTAAGCACTTGAATAATGCTATGTCATCAGACTTTTGCCCAACGACCGACCACCATTGAACTTCCACTTGACCATTGTCAGACCACCGCCTGGCCGCTAAGCACCGTTAGAATTCAACCCGGCCATTAATAGCCTCTAGACTTTTTCCCGGTCATCGTCATACCACTGCTTGGTAGCCGAAAAGTGGTTGTACTTCCGTCCAACTATCGTCGAACCGCCATCCGGTTGTTGACCACTTCTCGACTACAACTTGGCCATCGACCATTGTTGAACTTCCACATGACCATCGTCGGACCACCACCCGCTGTCGTTGGACCTCTGCCTGCGGCTAACCATTGTTGGTCCTCCAATGGGCTGCCAAGTACGGTCCCTATGCCCACTATCGTCACTGCCAACTATGGTCTCTCCAACCACCGTTGCCCGCCGACTACAATCCCACAGACCCTCATCACCCACTAATTAAGATACCTCTGACCTCCGTCGCTGACAGACTAAGATCCCTCCTGCCTCCGTCTTCGACATACTACAGTCCCTCAAACCAGCGTTGCCCACCGACTATGATCCCTCCGACTACCATCACCCACCTACTATGGTCCCTCCAACCACCTTCGCTCGCCTACTATGGTCCCTCTGATCTCTATTACCCAAATATACCCCACCAGCCAAATGAACAGGCCAATGGCTCCCTTATCATTTGTGACGACCCCAAGATCTAACTTGGAAAGAATGTCAATCGATTTCACAACAATTTACCAGAGTTATCTATAAACCTTTAGTAAGCAATCTATCAAACATCTATAAAATTTAAACATCAATATTCAAGTCGATTCACATCTCAAAACATCATATACAATACTCAGGAACTAAACTATCAATACAAGTAGAGAAATCTATCCTGTCCTGAGTACAAAAGAATCATCTATCGATCAAAAGAACTAAAACCTGTCGATCTGGATCAATTCCTATCTCCTGCTCCCGAGCCCTGACCTGAAAATATCAACCACATATAATGAGCTTTACAAAGCCCAGCAGGTCACCTAATACCTATAACTGGAATCAAAGCACGGCGATGCTATCGATATGCATGTCGGTCAATCACAGTCAATCAATCTATATCAATCAATGGTCAATGAGTCTATGCAGTGGAAATCAAATCAGAAATCGATACAATCCGAAAATCAATAGTCAATAAAACCAGTCGATGCAGCGGCAGGCAAATCAATCATTTCAATTCAATCAATCAATCAATATCCGTCAATCAAATCAATACGGTCAAATCAATGAAATCAGTCGAGAAAAGCAATACGGAACAATGAATCTATACGACAGTCAATACGGTGCAGAACAGTAGCAACAGCGAGTCTATAAAATCTATAGGCAGCAATATCAATGAATCGGTAGGCAGTAGTACGATGTCCATGTTCAAGCTATCAATACAGTATCTATATCTATCAATGTCCATATCAATGCTCAGTAATCAATGCTCGGTAATCAATCGATGAAATCAATGAATCCGATCAATCAATAAGGCAGAAATCGATAAAGCAATAAATCCGTAAATCAATACAGTAAACATGCATTTCAATACTATATACTGAACAAGTACAAACTACTGGCTATGTTGCTGTTGTAGATTCGTACATTGGTTCTATCAATAAGAGTCGTCACTCTTTTCGCCCGTCGGCATATCAATAAACTCCTTATGTCTCCCTTCAATAATCAATAATCAATGTTTAAAGGAAAGCCCGTCGGCCCACCATCCTGTACAGGTATCAATATCAATCTTCAACCAATGTTCAACCAGGTTCCACTTGCGATCAGTATCAATAGTCAATTCAATCAATAAGCAATCCAATAGTCAATATTAAAGCAATCATATCAATAATCATATTCATATCGATTCAATCTATCAATTCCAGACAATTCAGAAATCATACGAAAATCGGGCAGAATAACAGTAGTCTATCGAATTTACACAAAAATCCTGCAAAAGACACAAATTCCAAATCTTTCCAAATTACAGACGAAGATCTACGGCATCAATACAAAACTATTATTCTATAGAAACCAAGTCAGAAAACATCCTGAAAATTTTCTATTCGATAAAAACCGCGTAGAACCAATTCCGACCGATAAAATCTTCGTAGAATACAGTCAAATCGTGTGTAATAATCATATCTATAACATATCAGAAGTTGTGCGGTGAAAGTTGTGTCAATCTCAAATCGGGTCAATTATTCGACTACAAAAATATAAATCCGGACATATCTCGATAAAAATACAACATCTTTGAAAACAGAAACAGGATTCGGAGTCCTTACTACGAGATCTTCACTTTTCCCAACAGCAGCGTCGGACGAAAAGCGCTCCGCGGTCTCCGAAAACCAGCTTTCCTCTTTTTCCTTTTCTCTTTCTCTCTCCTCAGATATTTCTCTCTCTTCAAAATATCTCATTTCCATATATATCCACACTGATCGTCCTGGACGATCGAGCTTCGTACCGGACGATCCATGAAGAGAAGAATTTCGTCCAGACGAAAAATCACATATCGTCCCTGGCGAAGGGTTCACTGACTTATTTTCGTCCAGACGATCCTGATTTCGTCCAGACGAACCATACAGCCAAACATGATTTTTCTACACAACCAGCACCGATCGTCCCGGACGATCAAACTTCGTCCCGGACGAACCTGAAGCAAAAGCTGATATTACAATCTCCCCACCTTAGAAAAATGTCGTCCCGACATTTCCCTAAAGGTACGGAGCAAAACACGAAGCAAACCAAATCGATCGAAATCCAAATCCAAAACAAAACTCGTCGAAATCCATACAATCACACAATGCAAGCAATCAAATGTCAATATGCAATGTTCATATGTCAATATCAATCGGTTAGTCAAATCAATCTTACCAGTAGAACCTTCTGGTCGTTGCTGATCCTCACGATGCTGTAAACTCTGTAAACTGTAGATGCGTGGCACCACTGGAGGTCGTGGCGCAACTGTCTCCCTCTGATCTCTGACAGCTCTATCATCCATCCTGTTTGCTGATCTCTCACTGTAGGCCCTCGAGCCAACAGTCCTCTGCTGTCCTGTACCTGTGCCAGAATCAGTCCTTCCACCCAGTCCTTTCTGAGGACAATCTGCTGCTCTGTGCCCTTGCTGTCCACAGTGAAAACACTGTCCCGTCAATAGGTAGCACTGACCTGCATGTCGTCTACCACAGTGAATGCACGTGCCAGAACCACCAGACGATACTATCGATGCTGATCGTGATGCAGATCCCGATGCAGATCCCTTCGAACCCTCATACCTGCTTCTCTTCTCTCTATCCCTGTCTCTATAAGAATCATCTCGTCGTACCTCATCTTTCCTCCTTCTGGTATCCTCGTACCTCAGTACCGGTGTTGCTAAATCAATCTCTATCAATCGAGCTCGCTCCACTAGCTCAGAAAACTCATGGATCCGGAAAGGTACTAGTGGATGCCTCAGCTCTCTATTCAATCCATGTAGAAATCTATAGCACTTTTCTTCGGGAGTAGGAATCAGATGAGCAGCGTACCTCGAAAGTGCAGTAAACTCGGCCTCGTACTGCATCACTGACTTACGGCCTTGCTCCAATCTCATGAAAGCTTCCTGCATCTGTCGCTGAGCTGACGGTGGTACAAACCACATCCTGAATACTGCAGTGAACTCATCCCAGGTGATCTCAGCATTGGTTTTCCCCTGGAATTTCTCTCTCTGCTGTCCAATCCACCATCTCTCCGCTTCTCCTTCAAATAGGAACACAGCTAATGGTACCTTTCTATTTCCCGGACACTGCATGCTGTCAAAAATCTTTTCTACTCTCAGGATCCAATCCTCAGCAGCCTGTGGTCCTACAGCTCCTTTAAACAACGGAGGCTTCAGCTTGTGAAACATCTGCAAATGTCTGTCCACCTCTTCTTCCTTGCTTCCACTCATCTTGCTTGGGGCATCCCCCATAACATGTGCAATCGCAGTAGCCAACTGCATCATACTCTCTGAAGGCACTGGAGCTGCGCTGTGTTGCTCGTTTGGTACACTGGATTCTACTGGAGGATCCATATCTTTTTCACCTGCACAATTCAAAATAAATGATACACACATGCAACGATGTATGCCAATGAAGCTCTTAAAGCTACCCAATCTACCCAACTCTCAATCCAAACCTACAACTCTGGTAACAATCCATTCTTCCAATAACACTGCTCTGATACCAACTTGTGACGACCCCAAGATCTAACTTGGAAAGAATGTCAATCGATTTCACAACAATTTACCAGAGTTATCTATAAACCTTCAGTAAGCAATCTATCAAACATCTATAAAATTTAAACATCAATATTCAAGTCGATTCACATCTCAAAACATCATATACAATACTCAGGAACTAAACTATCAATACAAGTAGAGAAATCTATCCTGTCCTGAGTACAAAAGAATCATCTATCGATCAAAAGAACTAAAACCTGTCGATCTGGATCAATTCCTATCTCCTGCTCCCGAGCCCTGACCTGAAAATATCAACCACATATAATGAGCTTTACAAAGCCCAGCAGGTCACCTAATACCTATAACTGGAATCAAAGCACGGCGATGCTATCGATATGCATGTCGGTCAATCACAGTCAATCAATCTATATCAATCAATGGTCAATGAGTCTATGCAGTGGAAATCAAATCAGAAATCGATACAATCCGAAAATCAATAGTCAATAAAACCAGTCGATGCAGCGGCAGGCAAATCAATCATTTCAATTCAATCAATCAATCAATATCCGTCAATCAAATCAATACGGTCAAATCAATGAAATCAGTCGAGAAAAGCAATACGGAACAATGAATCTATACGACAGTCAATACGGTGCAGAACAGTAGCAACAGCGAGTCTATAAAATCTATAGGCAGCAATATCAATGAATCGGTAGGCAGTAGTACGATGTCCATGTTCAAGCTATCAATACAGTATCTATATCTATCAATGTCCATATCAATGCTCAGTAATCAATGCTCGGTAATCAATCGATGAAATCAATGAATCCGATCAATCAATAAGGCAGAAATCGATAAAGCAATAAATCCGTAAATCAATACAGTAAACATGCATTTCAATACTATATACTGAACAAGTACAAACTACTGGCTATGTTGCTGTTGTAGATTCGTACATTGGTTCTATCAATAAGAGTCGTCACTCTTTTCGCCCGTCGGCATATCAATAAACTCCTTATGTCTCCCTTCAATAATCAATAATCAATGTTTAAAGGAAAGCCCGTCGGCCCACCATCCTGTACAGGTATCAATATCAATCTTCAACCAATGTTCAACCAGGTTCCACTTGCGATCAGTATCAATAGTCAATTCAATCAATAAGCAATCCAATAGTCAATATTAAAGCAATCATATCAATAATCATATTCATATCGATTCAATCTATCAATTCCAGACAATTCAGAAATCATACGAAAATCGGGCAGAATAACAGTAGTCTATCGAATTTACACAAAAATCCTGCAAAAGACACAAATTCCAAATCTTTCCAAATTACAGACGAAGATCTACGGCATCAATACAAAACTATTATTCTATAGAAACCAAGTCAGAAAACATCCTGAAAATTTTCTATTCGATAAAAACCGCGTAGAACCAATTCCGACCGATAAAATCTTCGTAGAATACAGTCAAATCGTGTGTAATAATCATATCTATAACATATCAGAAGTTGTGCGGTGAAAGTTGTGTCAATCTCAAATCGGGTCAATTATTCGACTACAAAAATATAAATCCGGACATATCTCGATAAAAATACAACATCTTTGAAAACAGAAACAGGATTCGGAGTCCTTACTACGAGATCTTCACTTTTCCCAACAGCAGCGTCGGACGAAAAGCGCTCCGCGGTCTCCGAAAACCAGCTTTCCTCTTTTTCCTTTTCTCTTTCTCTCTCCTCAGATATTTCTCTCTCTTCAAAATATCTCATTTCCATATATATCCACACTGATCGTCCTGGACGATCGAGCTTCGTACCGGACGATCCATGAAGAGAAGAATTTCGTCCAGACGAAAAATCACATATCGTCCCTGGCGAAGGGTTCACTGACTTATTTTCGTCCAGACGATCCTGATTTCGTCCAGACGAACCATACAGCCAAACATGATTTTTCTACACAACCAGCACCGATCGTCCCGGACGATCAAACTTCGTCCCGGACGAACCTGAAGCAAAAGCTGATATTACAATCTCCCCACCTTAGAAAAATGTCGTCCCGACATTTCCCTAAAGGTACGGAGCAAAACACGAAGCAAACCAAATCGATCGAAATCCAAATCCAAAACAAAACTCGTCGAAATCCATACAATCACACAATGCAAGCAATCAAATGTCAATATGCAATGTTCATATGTCAATATCAATCGGTTAGTCAAATCAATCTTACCAGTAGAACCTTCTGGTCGTTGCTGATCCTCACGATGCTGTAAACTCTGTAAACTGTAGATGCGTGGCACCACTGGAGGTCGTGGCGCAACTGTCTCCCTCTGATCTCTGACAGCTCTATCATCCATCCTGTTTGCTGATCTCTCACTGTAGGCCCTCGAGCCAACAGTCCTCTGCTGTCCTGTACCTGTGCCAGAATCAGTCCTTCCACCCAGTCCTTTCTGAGGACAATCTGCTGCTCTGTGCCCTTGCTGTCCACAGTGAAAACACTGTCCCGTCAATAGGTAGCACTGACCTGCATGTCGTCTACCACAGTGAATGCACGTGCCAGAACCACCAGACGATACTATCGATGCTGATCGTGATGCAGATCCCGATGCAGATCCCTTCGAACCCTCATACCTGCTTCTCTTCTCTCTATCCCTGTCTCTATAAGAATCATCTCGTCGTACCTCATCTTTCCTCCTTCTGGTATCCTCGTACCTCAGTACCGGTGTTGCTAAATCAATCTCTATCAATCGAGCTCGCTCCACTAGCTCAGAAAACTCATGGATCCGGAAAGGTACTAGTGGATGCCTCAGCTCTCTATTCAATCCATGTAGAAATCTATAGCACTTTTCTTCGGGAGTAGGAATCAGATGAGCAGCGTACCTCGAAAGTGCAGTAAACTCGGCCTCGTACTGCATCACTGACTTACGGCCTTGCTCCAATCTCATGAAAGCTTCCTGCATCTGTCGCTGAGCTGACGGTGGTACAAACCACATCCTGAATACTGCAGTGAACTCATCCCAGGTGATCTCAGCATTGGTTTTCCCCTGGAATTTCTCTCTCTGCTGTCCAATCCACCATCTCTCCGCTTCTCCTTCAAATAGGAACACAGCTAATGGTACCTTTCTATTTCCCGGACACTGCATGCTGTCAAAAATCTTTTCTACTCTCAGGATCCAATCCTCAGCAGCCTGTGGTCCTACAGCTCCTTTAAACAACGGAGGCTTCAGCTTGTGAAACATCTGCAAATGTCTGTCCACCTCTTCTTCCTTGCTTCCACTCATCTTGCTTGGGGCATCCCCCATAACATGTGCAATCGCAGTAGCCAACTGCATCATACTCTCTGAAGGCACTGGAGCTGCGCTGTGTTGCTCGTTTGGTACACTGGATTCTACTGGAGGATCCATATCTTTTTCACCTGCACAATTCAAAATAAATGATACACACATGCAACGATGTATGCCAATGAAGCTCTTAAAGCTACCCAATCTACCCAACTCTCAATCCAAACCTACAACTCTGGTAACAATCCATTCTTCCAATAACACTGCTCTGATACCAACTTGTGACGACCCCAAGATCTAACTTGGAAAGAATGTCAATCGATTTCACAACAATTTACCAGAGTTATCTATAAACCTTCAGTAAGCAATCTATCAAACATCTATAAAATTTAAACATCAATATTCAAGTCGATTCACATCTCAAAACATCATATACAATACTCAGGAACTAAACTATCAATACAAGTAGAGAAATCTATCCTGTCCTGAGTACAAAAGAATCATCTATCGATCAAAAGAACTAAAACCTGTCGATCTGGATCAATTCCTATCTCCTGCTCCCGAGCCCTGACCTGAAAATATCAACCACATATAATGAGCTTTACAAAGCCCAGCAGGTCACCTAATACCTATAACTGGAATCAAAGCACGGCGATGCTATCGATATGCATGTCGGTCAATCACAGTCAATCAATCTATATCAATCAATGGTCAATGAGTCTATGCAGTGGAAATCAAATCAGAAATCGATACAATCCGAAAATCAATAGTCAATAAAACCAGTCGATGCAGCGGCAGGCAAATCAATCATTTCAATTCAATCAATCAATCAATATCCGTCAATCAAATCAATACGGTCAAATCAATGAAATCAGTCGAGAAAAGCAATACGGAACAATGAATCTATACGACAGTCAATACGGTGCAGAACAGTAGCAACAGCGAGTCTATAAAATCTATAGGCAGCAATATCAATGAATCGGTAGGCAGTAGTACGATGTCCATGTTCAAGCTATCAATACAGTATCTATATCTATCAATGTCCATATCAATGCTCAGTAATCAATGCTCGGTAATCAATCGATGAAATCAATGAATCCGATCAATCAATAAGGCAGAAATCGATAAAGCAATAAATCCGTAAATCAATACAGTAAACATGCATTTCAATACTATATACTGAACAAGTACAAACTACTGGCTATGTTGCTGTTGTAGATTCGTACATTGGTTCTATCAATAAGAGTCGTCACTCTTTTCGCCCGTCGGCATATCAATAAACTCCTTATGTCTCCCTTCAATAATCAATAATCAATGTTTAAAGGAAAGCCCGTCGGCCCACCATCCTGTACAGGTATCAATATCAATCTTCAACCAATGTTCAACCAGGTTCCACTTGCGATCAGTATCAATAGTCAATTCAATCAATAAGCAATCCAATAGTCAATATTAAAGCAATCATATCAATAATCATATTCATATCGATTCAATCTATCAATTCCAGACAATTCAGAAATCATACGAAAATCGGGCAGAATAACAGTAGTCTATCGAATTTACACAAAAATCCTGCAAAAGACACAAATTCCAAATCTTTCCAAATTACAGACGAAGATCTACGGCATCAATACAAAACTATTATTCTATAGAAACCAAGTCAGAAAACATCCTGAAAATTTTCTATTCGATAAAAACCGCGTAGAACCAATTCCGACCGATAAAATCTTCGTAGAATACAGTCAAATCGTGTGTAATAATCATATCTATAACATATCAGAAGTTGTGCGGTGAAAGTTGTGTCAATCTCAAATCGGGTCAATTATTCGACTACAAAAATATAAATCCGGACATATCTCGATAAAAATACAACATCTTTGAAAACAGAAACAGGATTCGGAGTCCTTACTACGAGATCTTCACTTTTCCCAACAGCAGCGTCGGACGAAAAGCGCTCCGCGGTCTCCGAAAACCAGCTTTCCTCTTTTTCCTTTTCTCTTTCTCTCTCCTCAGATATTTCTCTCTCTTCAAAATATCTCATTTCCATATATATCCACACTGATCGTCCTGGACGATCGAGCTTCGTACCGGACGATCCATGAAGAGAAGAATTTCGTCCAGACGAAAAATCACATATCGTCCCTGGCGAAGGGTTCACTGACTTATTTTCGTCCAGACGATCCTGATTTCGTCCAGACGAACCATACAGCCAAACATGATTTTTCTACACAACCAGCACCGATCGTCCCGGACGATCAAACTTCGTCCCGGACGAACCTGAAGCAAAAGCTGATATTACATCATTGGATTCTTCCTACCAAATTATAAAATGTGCTCTATATGATACATTGAGCCAATGCCTTCCTCTCTTTGAAGGGAATCATTTGTAATATACTACAAACACTAGTGAAATCATTTTAACTGAGTCATGCATTATGTTTATTCCTCTTTTTAGGGGTTTCCAGTAAAAATCTTAGTCACTTATGATTCTCACACTCATATTTTTATTTATTTGTGTGTTCGATCTTAGTACAAAATTATGACACTAAATATAATATCTCTCTACCGTCAAAAATTTTTCGGTCTGCAACAAAATTAAATCAACATTAATATATATATATATATATATATATATATATATATATATATATATATATATATATATATATATATATTATAAAATTTGTACTCCGTTAATGTAATAAATTTTAACTCAATTCAAATATTATTGAATCAAAATATTATAACAATCATTATAAAATTTATGAGATTAGAGGCATAATCTTTTTTCGAATCACGAATTCTTTCACCCTGTATTATCTAATTAAAAAGAAAAAATATTATGGAGGAATCAGATCAGGACCACACCGCCAAGCTTACTTTCACTGTGTGTTCTTATCATTCAAAAGCAGACAAAGACAAAAATGCGCATTCTGGAGAGAAAAAGCTGACCCAGATTCCCTTATGCTTCGTCACTCTTCTGACAAAATGATGTAAAGCCACTAGCAATCGATAGAGCCGGCAGCAAAGTTTGATTGTTCATTCGACAATTGGCTCGTTAAATAGTTTGAATCTAATTAATTTTCATCAGCTCATTTATTTAATTAATAATTTGAAACTAAAATTTGAATAAGTTTAATTATATATTTTATTTATGCATTTATTTTTAACAATGTTAATTAATTATATCGAGAAATAATATTTGATTTCACATAGGATGTGATTGAGCTGAGCGAGTTCGGACCATATCTGATTTGGACTTCAGCTTAATTAATTAATAGTGTCCAAATTTTATTCTACAAGTTTGAGCCTACTCAGAAGTTGGTTGATACCGACCGAGCACGATATTAGGAACCCTTCATTTCGGGTTCAAATACTCTCTACTACGGCTTTGCCTTTTCAGTGAGGCAAAATAAGTGTGAGCCCGATGCCAACGGGTGGTCTCAGTAGGTTCCGCTGAGAGATTAGTTATGACGTCAAGAACTCCTTTTAGAATGACTGCGGTACATACCCTATTAAAAAAAAAGTGATTTATTATGAAAGAAAAATTTGCTATGATTCAAATATTTTTTATATTAAAATGACAAAAAAAAAAAAAGAAATTGTTATGTTAAATTTAATAAGTTTAATTAATATTTATTTATTTATTTTTAACACTTTTCTTTTACTGTCTAGTCAAAATAATACTTTGCACTTATTTAAACTCGCACCTGATATCGACGAGACCCGTCTAGACCGAGCGCGCGAGGCGCGAGCAGAGAGATACGCCCGTGAAGAAGAAGAACCACACGTTGGGGCTCACTTTGGTGCACGGGCCCCAGCCTACCAAATAACCCGCCAGCGGGTTCGATCCCTCAAGAGCCGCCGTCTCAAACTTCGTCTGCAACTCTAGAGAGAGAAGGGAGGAAAAGAGAGCAAGAGAAGTTTGGTATTTCTTGCCATGGCTGCAAGCTTGGAGAGAAGCCCAAAGTAGCGCAAGGGAGATGCAAAGCCCTCCCCCTCCTCCTCCTTGCTCTTGAGGTACCCTTTACTCTTCTCTCCAGATCGCTTCTGTTCGACGCCTTTTGCATAGATTTTTGTTTTAGCTGCATTAATGGCTCGCGATTTTTGCCTGAAGATCGAGTAGGTTTGAACTTGATATCTTGATTTTGTATAATAATGAGTTCTAGAGTAAAATAGGGAGTTAAAAGCGGGATAAGTGTCTGTTTTCTTCTTGTATCAGTTTCTTTATGGATGGGCTCCGAAAGAGGGCTTTGTATACCTTTCTTTTCTATTGTAAATAGGAGGCAAGATGGGGCTTCTTATCGTTTCAGCATTATAATCCTTTTGAGTTAAGGAAGCTTGCAATAATTGCAGGTTTCATGCCCGATTTACTATTTCTGAAATTGCCTCCTGATCTTGTTGCTAATGCTTGTGAATCAACACTGTATTTTTTTTTTCCTTAAGATTCAAATGCCTATGCAGTTATATTTGTCTCTACATTGTTGTAGGAGACAAATCTTGCCAAATGATTTATGAAAACTTATAATGGAGGCTTCTCAATAAGATTCGGCAATGAAGCAGTATTTACATATGTAACTAGTTTGAAGAGCTCAATCAGACCTTTGCATCCATCATGCATTCCAGCTTGTACCCTGAACAATCTGAAGATGGAGAAACCACTAAGTTAAATTGTGAGACGACAGTAAAAAATGCTTCAGTTCAGGCACAGCTGCCCTCTAAATTTTTTAATGAGAGATTAGCAACGCCCAGGGTTAGATGTGCAGTTGATGTTGATGAAGCCAGGCCCTTGAGATGTAGGAGGTCATCACGGAGGCCTCGTTCAGATCGTTATACAACGGAAACTGAGGTTTTGGCTTCGGCATCATCATCAGGAAACCGTCCGAAACCATGGCCAAGTAGAAAAGGAGCTGAGGTAGAAGAGCTGGTTAAATATATGTCAAGCGTCCCATGTTATCTCCAGCGCATAGAGAAGGGAGAAAATTTCCAGGAAAAAGCACTAAATTTTGGTGTTATTGATTGGAGGCGACTTGAGAAATGGACAAGTGGCCAGAAGAAAGATCAGAAAATTTTGGTTTCTTCTACTATAAACTTGGCGGAGTCTTCATCTCTTTTTACAAATCAAACATGCTCGTATTCTGGTTGTAGCAATAGCAACTCTCCTGTTCAAAGGCAGCAAACCTCTTGTAGAAGTAGTAGCAGCTCGCCTGCTGAAAGGAAACGGACACTTTCTTTGGATGGTAACTGGGACCGGTCTCCTAAGTCAAGAACTTCAACAGAAAGCAGATCACTTTGGTGCAGTCATGAAAAATTTCCCGAATCCAAGCATGAATACGGAACGTCAATGCAGATTGCAGCTGGTAGCTCGATAGAGAAAGAGAAGCCTAAAAGCTGCGATCAGCAAAGTTCTAATCATGATGGGCGCTTCCCTGATAAACGGTTTAGTTGTGAAAAAAGTAAAACTTTGGTTGGAATGCGTGGTGATAGAAAGGCAATGGAAGTTTGCAACAGCTTATCTGGAAAACTACCTCAAAAATATTCCCACCAAAGCAGTGTGTCGCGTGAGCTTCTACAATCCGGTCTTCTCTCTTCTATGTTCCAGAGTGACCAGTCTGATTTGGGTTCTGCTGCTCTTCCGACAAAGAATGGAGTCACTTCCACTAAATTTATGACCATAAATGAGGAAGTTAAACCGATCGGCAAATCTTCTGGGAATTATATGTTTAACACAGATGATCAATCAAGTAATCAGAAAGTGGAAGGCATCAGTGGAGGAAGAAAAGAGCCTTTGCCTAAGCTTTCCTCTGCTTCTGGTCTGAAATGGCTGAACCGAAGCTCGAGTTTGAAAGACGTCTCATCAAGCCATCAGCTTAAAGATACCAATGGTTTAGATATTTCTGATGACAAAGGGAGAAGCAACAGCAGAGGAAGACGAAGCCCATTGAGGAGAATACTAGATCCACTGCTCAAATTAAAATATGATGGTAATTCTGGGCCAATTGCAAGCTCACCAATCCAGCTTTCCCAAGAACATCGTCTTAACAATAATGTTTCATCTGGAAAAGAATCAACCTCACTGTATGCGATGCAGAAATCATCTGATGCTAGCATTGTTTCTTCCAATACCCAGATGCCTATTACTTCCCATGGTTTACTTCAGGATGAGAAGCATAGCGTAACAATGAGGCAAGCTCTTGTGAAGCTTGCTTGGAAGAAAGGACAGCCATTATTTATGTTCTCAGCCAATGACGACAGTGTACTTGTAGCCTCCATGAGAAGAACAAACAGATTGGGCAAGGAGGATTCTGGTGGTATTTATACAATAGTTACGGCTGAAGAACATAAGAAGAAAGGTGGGATCTGGATTGGCCTGGGCAGGAGTGGAAAACCGAATTTACTTTATGATGTAGTAGGACGTATGGAAGTTTCATGTTCCATGCTGTCTAGTTCTGATTCTAAGAACCTTGAGTTCTCCAGACAATTTGTTTTGGTTAGTGACGAACTCTTACCAAACCAAGGATGCATCGATTCGGAGCAAAGTAGTCAACTTGCTGCCATAGTTGTTAAAGCTCCATGTAAAAATTTGAACGGCTCTATTTTTAATGTCTTAAGCAGGGACCCAGAGTTTGAGAACCTAGCGCAGGAAAAGCTCTCTTCCCTCCATATAGAGAGTTTGCAAGTAGAGAAATATCCTGAATATTCAAGAGCTTGTAGTATCTCAGCCATTCTCCCTATTGGGATCCATGGTTTCTCGGATTTAGGAAAGCCATCAACTCTGATTGAAAGATGGAAATCAGGAGGTTCTTGTGATTGTGAAGGATGGGATGAGGGTTGTAGGCTCACAGTTCTTGCTGACAGTCTTCATGAGATGAAGGTTGCTAGTTCAGTTGAAGTATGTCCAACAACTGATGGCTTTCGCGACATTGAATTATTCATCCAGGTATCCATTCAGAGTGGTCTGTTCATTGGTATATTGTCAATTACACTATTTCAAAACATCAATATTTTAATTGCTTTAATTTGCTCATTTTCAGGGAGGGAAAGCAGATAACAAATATGCTTTTCGCATGATAGCTTTCAAAGAGGGTCTTTACACCGTGGAGTTTGGTTCATCAATTACTTCATTGCAGGCTTTTGCAATTTGCATTGCTACTCTACACTGCAAAAATTCTATTGATGAGGATCCCCTATATGAGAACTATCCAAAGATGAATTCCATGCAAAACAATGGAGGCCCAACCAGCTATGAACCACACCATCCACCTTTTTCTCCTGTTGGTAGATCTTAGCTGCCTCGGATTGCCTTCTACCATGGCTTGTGATCCATCCTATCCATGCTGAATTTCCTGTTTGATGGACATAAAACTCTTTATCAATAACCAGCTGGTCTTGGAATGCAAAGGATTTGCACAGGATAAGGTAATACCGAGTGACCCCTTCTTGTTTGTATCAATATTGCAAGCAGTAGTGGAGTCTTAAATTCATTAGTAATAATGATGTATAAACATCTTAAGTGCAAGTGTACATTTAAGCAATCTGTTTATTATTTTCTGAAGAATAGCTACACGACAGAATTTGCTTCTCTTTTGTAACAGGCGACACTAGATAAATATATAAAAATGGCACACTAGCATATTTAGCTAGTCGCTTATCATTTTCTCCCACCATTTAGCCTACAAATTATCTTCTTGAGTGTACTACTCGCTCTGTCTTGATTCTACTGGGACTTCCTTAATTGGCTGTGTGGTTGTTTTCTTCTCCTTTCTCTCTTCCCCTTCTGTTCTTGCTATTTTTTTCCCCTCGTTGGCATTGGCATCTTACATAAAATGGCAGCCTTCTGATGACCAGGTTAGAAAAGTAGATGTATTAAATCTGAATTATGTTAAGAAAGAAAAATGTAGATCTAAAAAGTCTTGGTTAGAAAATTTTGAAATGATCTTTCTTTATTAGATTTAAACGAGAATTTGATTTTTATGGATACTAACAAGAGATGTTATTATGGATCTCACAACCCCTTCCCCTCTTTCTGGGTAGCAACCTTTGTCCTCTCATCTTTAGGCCTTTGATCTTCATTTCCTTCCTACGGGACAATTGGGTGCTTCCCTATGTTGTTCATTACTTAATGTGTTCAAGTTGTTTGGAGTGTGGATCGTGATTTGTAGGAGTTTTGTTTGATGCAAGGTTTTCCAAGTGTTTCATAACGGTGTTTGCAGATAATATCTGCCCATTCTGATCCTCCTTTTCGAGAGTTTAGATTGTTGTTCTCTCTAAGAAGTTGTTGGGAAGTATAATCACATAGCGAAATAAACAAGGAAATATTAAAGTGCACAAAGAAGAAAGAACATCAAGATTTAATATGAAAAAATATGAAATTAAAGGAAAAAAAACTCGAAGCCACACCACACTAAGAAATTCACCACCAAAATTTTGAGGAATTTTACGGATCTGTTTTTCACACTCTCTTTTGTCTCTCTTAACTTGACACATTATTCTTCTCAAAAAAGATAAGAGATGTACTTAAAAACATCCGAAGGATGCAGCGCTTCAAATGAAATGAGAAGGGAGGAAAGAAAAATTGTTCAGCCCAACTAGCAGCGTTGCAACATAGGGGTTGAAGAGTTGCAACGCACTACTCTCTGTCTCTAGCCTGAACCTAAAGCATTGCAATATTCTAGTAGAACTAATGCTTTCTATCGCCAACACGACCTATGCTAGCAATCATCACCAAGGCGATAACCCATTATCAACACTACATATAATTGTCACCATCACCAATAATGCTGACTCCTGGTATCGCCACTTGGGTGTTGTCTACTACCACCATTAGCATTGGCTCCCCCATCATCAGCAAGGCTAACTTCATCACAACGAGCACTAACACAAGCCATTAAGGTTGATTATTGATAAAGAGAATGATGAAACCACAAAAAATATGTGAATTGTATTGATAATGATCTTTCAGCTATAGTTCTTGGTATACATATGATAACTAACTATAATATTCTGTTTTAAGCAACACAAATAAAGTGGAGAGTATACTATATAACAGTAAAAGGAATAAAGTTGATATTAAGGTAATGGAGAAGCACAAGTAATATGATGTCCTCTAAAATACAATGATCCATATCAATTGGTCTCCCGTCCTATATGGAGAATGACTAATCCATTCATATAGGAGAATGATTAACTATACCACTAGTAATCTCTTGAAAACTCTGATGCTTCAAGGCATCTAATTCTTTCATTGAAATCATCTTTTATAGTTCTCATCGATTATATAATATTAATGCCTTCTCCATTTGCAAGGTAGAGAATCTTTTGTAACATCCAACTCCTACTAGTGGAATCATTTCATCATTTCAATTAGATTAGGCTCCATGGTTTCCTCTTTTTGGTTTTCCCATGCAAAAAAAAATCTCAAGTTTCTTATGAGTAAACTTTTAGACCAATTGAGCTGCATTCGATGAAGTTTAAGATGGAGCAGAAATGTAACGGAAAATTTAGTTATGCCTTCTCTTCTAAACAAACATTTCAAGCTAACGAATCATATATGATATTCTTTTAGTTTACAAGCTGTAAGTTAAGATGGGTTTCCATTGTTCTTCGATTCCAGATGTAGATCGAAAACCTGCTTATACCCCACCGGGCTTAGCTGGGTTGGTGGGCAAGTATAGCTGGGAACCCCCAACCCATGTTATTATCCCCTCTCATGAATTGCAATCCCTTAAGTGGGGAGAAAATAACTACGAGTCCTGCACCTGTGGGGTTAATTGCTGGTAGGCTCATCGAAGGATTAGAGAAGGGGGTGGCATCGAGTAAATTCCCCGTTCCCAAAAAAAAACCCTGTTGATAGTATTAATGTATATAGAAAAGTCATCATACCCTTATTCATTTCATTAAAATAAGCAGAGAATCCGCCTATGGAGCCTATGAAGCATATAAATAGTCTACTAAGCCTAAAGTTTCTTTGTATTTAACCTTAAAAAATAGCAACATATAGCTCACTAGATATGAGCCTTGGCTTCTATGCATCTATACATAGCTTGTGTTGTTATCATTGGATTCCTCATCAAATGCTTTCAAAGATTCTGCTATGGAAGGACATTTAATCTTATAGATTTAAGGAATCATGCAAAGTATTCTCCTTTGATAAAGCTCTTTTAATGTGCTATGCTTCTTCATGGAGTGCGGACTTTGTGGGTTTTTGACAAGACTTTGCTTTATAATGGAAGCACTTTCTTTTTTTATTTTTGTAATTTCTACAAAGTGTACTAAATATCGGAAGCAAAGTTCTTTTCTTTGTAAGCTCAACATGGATTTGTCTCTAGCTCCTAGCTTTATTGCTTCATGGGGGCTCAAAAAGCACAGTTACTATTTCTAGATAACTAGCTTTATCATGAAAAAAGATGATTAACAAAAGTGATTAGATGGTAGGAAGTAATTATATATTAAAAGTGATTAGATGGCAGGAAGTAATAATATATATACCATTATCTGACTTCTATCCCTCGACTGTCGTTGCCTAATTATTATTGTTTGAACATCATCGTTGGACTAACGTCATATAACTATTATATCTTAAGTATTCTTCCTCCCATTTATAAAAATACAAACTTGTAATTCCATTTTCTACAATTGAGGGGGAAAGTAGACTTCCATAACATATTTATATAGTAGATCATTTCATCTGAGTCAAATCTTCTAATTTTTTAATGTCTTTTTCATTCTTTTTTATTATCCCTGTGCTTGATATTCGTGAAAAATGAAGATATAAAAATTCAATCTCCATTGCATTTTAACACAACAATACTTAAAAAATGAAAACTTTAAATAAGAGAGAGAGAGAGAGAGAGAGAGAGAGAGAGAGAGGCTATATAATATATATTATAGGATGTGTTGAATTTAGTGGACTTGTTCTTGTGCCTTAATATTGGGGAAATTTGTTCTGTGCGATCACTGGATGTCGTCCAGAGGCGAGTCAGGACGCATTATGTCACTTTTTTTGTTGTGTACCTTTGTTGTGTACAAGGTGACATGGCAAATTCTAATTCGCCTCCGCACGATCTGATGACCGCACAGAATAATTTCCGCAATAATTAACACAAGCTATACAATCTAATTATTTTGTAAGCTCCCAATCAAGGTCGCCTACAAGTCAAACCACTTATATTCTAGTGTTTTTCACAGGTCGAGGATGCCTAAGCCCTGTCACACCTCGTAGCCCAACTCGGTGGCACTCGTCTAGGTTCCTGACCTCTTATATATATAACTACTCGATATATAAGTTTGAAGTTATTGATTACATCGTTACATCTTGAGATGAATCTCTTTTCCTTTGGGCATTGATTCCACTTACTCTTTTATTCTTTTTTATGTATTAGTCTCACTAACACCTTTAGTCTCTCAAATTCTTCACTCTGAATGTCTATGGATCTGCCTAAGGCTATGAAGGCCACTAGCAACTAAGGCTCCCACATCTACAAGAAAGCCTTAGAGTTTCACCCTTGGTCCAAGCACAATCCTCCATTTTCAGCAGCCACAACCAAGGCCCAGTAAATGGAAATAATGAAACGTGAATAGGCCACTCTAATCAGGACGTTGTCCCCGTCACCATGGGTGTAAGTAACTCGAGCAGGCTTGCAAGACAGCTCGAGCTCGACTTCTTAATGAGCTTGCTAGTCGAGCTTATCAAGTCACGAGTTCTACCTCGAGCCTATACTCGAGCTTGAGCTCAAGCCTGGCTCGACGAGAAAGCGCATGGAGCCACTCGATCAAATTAAATTATATTTAATAATTAATTTAAATTAGTATTATATAGTATATTTTAATAGTTTTAAATTAATTATATACTAAAAATAAAACAGCTAAAAAACTGAATTTTTTAGTTTAAAACTAAAAATTCGAGCTCAACAATCGAGTCGATCTCGAGCTTATAAATTTTTTAATGAGTCGAACTCGAGCTCAGTAAGAGCTAAACAAGCCTAGCTCGATTAAGAAAATACTCAGTCAACTCGACTCATTTACACCCCTACCCACCACCAATTACCACCCAATGGTTCTACTACCTGCCGTCACTCGGTCGCCACACAAGTCTAGTGCCACTTCATTCTACCATAGAAGGCAACGCTCACCATCACCTTCCACTGTAACCATAGCCATCCATCATATTTTTAAAATATATGTATTTGTAATGCATCATAATAAATAAATAAATAAATTTCATTACATTTGATTTAAATCCAACCTAATAAATTGTGAAATGTATTATTTATTTTATATTATATTTTAAATTCCCTACCTCTGAATTCTTCTAACAAATTAATTCCTAAATGAAGACTTGTGAGACCAGACTTTAACATGGAATTTTGTTGTCATGCATGTATTTAATTGCAGGGCAAATTATTCTCTGCCGTCACCTGACCGTTTCCCCCATCTACTGGGCAAATTATTCGGTCATGTGACCGGACGCAGAGATAGGTCCGGATATTAATAAAATATTATTTTAAATTTAGCGCAAAGCGCAGGTAAAGCGCAAGTCAAAAAGCGCAACTAAAGCGCAGGTAAAGCGCAACTAAAGCGCAAGGTGACGCGGCAAATTTTTATTGGATGTCCGAACTTATTTTTCGCCTCCGAGATCACCTGACCCAATAATTTGCCCATCTACAGCGGGTATTCCCCTGCTGCTTCATTTTCTTATTTCTTTCTGTATTATAATATAATAGAATCTTGATAACTGGTCTAAATATCCCGTCCCCATATGCATATATGTGTTATTGGAATAACTCCTTCATTAGAATGCAATTACTAACTCTTAGAAATTGATGGGATTGAAGGTCCATGCCAGCTCTCACTATCACAATTCAATTCTATTTTTATTTTTTTTTTTGTGGCCTTTTTTTATCATTCCAGATTATCTTTCTATATATATTATGAAAAAAAAAATTAGACTATTCTGATATTCATTGGAGTAAATTTTAGCCATTAAAGTAGTCCAATTTATATATCTTAAATTGTCACACCTCGCTACGGGGGCTGGAAGAAAATCACAAGAATCCAATGGTAGGGTGTGAGTTGAATAAAATTTATACAATAATTTCAAATCAATGAAAATATAAGACTTTAATAAATTATCAGAGCATATAAACACTGCCACATATTACCGCATACTAAATATTTACCAAAATATAAATAAAATTCAACTATATAATTGAATCAATTAAATAACTCTAACCTTAAATATCTATCAGATGAACATGATGCATGAACCTAAAGTTCTTTAAGAAGTTGCACCATTAGTAACCTAAAATTATAAAGTAATTTGTGTAAGTTTGTAAGAAATAAACTCAGTAAGTAAAACCTCACTAAGTAAAACATAAACGACAATAATGGGCATAAAATGTGAGCAATGAAAAAGACACAAGTAGAAAATAGACGCAATACTATCATACTTACAACCAAATGCATAAAAGATGAGATGTTTGATTATCTAAATTCTTTGATGGTGCTTTTTAAATAAGAAAATCCATAAAGAATTATCCATGCCATTAATAATCATTGCATTCAAATGCAAAAGCATTCTCTTACAACCATGTTGTACTTATACATACATTAATGATTCATTCATCATTTATTATTCAATACCCTGCCAAGCAAGGTAGACACCAATCCCAAAAAAATCCAATGATTTCATATAAATTTTTCACTATGTGTACCGGTTAGCCTGACTAGCCAGTATCCAAAAGGGTTAAATATCATTACATAAATCATAAACACAAACAATAACAACAACAACAACATCAAGCCTTTATCTCATTGTGTGGTCGGTTACATGAATCTTTTTTACTCAATTGTGTCATATTAAGAGTCAAATTTTTATTTAAATCTAATAAAAAAATGTTATTTCTAAAATTTTCTAACTAAGTCTTTTTTAGGTATACCTCTACCTTTCTTAACATAAGAAAATTCCAATACATCTACTTCCCTAACCGGGACATTGGAAGGCCACCATTTTATGTGACTAAGATGACTCTCTCTAATCTTATCTTACACAGGAACTACTCTAACCTTTTCACATGTAGGCTCATTTCATTTATTGTCTATAACAGTAAAGCCACTCATCCACCTGTGCATCCTCATCTATGCAGCACTAAACTTAATAGCATGCTTCTCTTTAAATGACCAACATTATCCACCATAAAGCATTGCATGTCTCATCACCATCTTATAGAATTTTCTCTTAAGTTTGAGGGGAAATTTTCTATCACACAATAAGCTTGATGCATTCCTCCTCTTTAACCACCCAACTTGAATTCTACTAATAATACCCCCATCTATTTTACCATCACTCTAAACAATAGATATAATATATCTAAAACATGTACTCTTATTAGTGACTTGATCTCCCAAAGTCACAATCCCCCCACTAAATCTATTACTATTAAAATTATACTCCATATATTGGGTGTCAGATATATCCAAACGAAAATCTTTAAACTCTAAGGTTGACCACTGGCATAATTTAAGTTTACCTTCAACTCACTCTGTAGTCTTATCAATAAGAAGAATATCATCAACAAAAACCATACACCATGTACAACCTCTTGCAAACGTCTAGTGAGAACATCCATGACTAAAAAAAAAGATATGGGCTTAAAGATGATCCTTAAAGTAATCCAACATAAATAAGAAAATGCCTGGTCAAACCACCTTGTGTTTGAACACAAGTAACAACTCTTACATACATATCATTAATGACTTGAGTATAAACATTATTAACCACTTTTTTTTCTAGAACTCTCCATAGCACTTCCCTTGGAACTTTATCATATGCTTTTTCAAAATTAATAAATATCATGTGAAAATCCTTCTTATTCTCTATATACTTCTCTATCAACTCTCTCAATAAATGTATAGCTTCCATAGTAGACCTACCCTATATAAATCCAAATTGATTTTGAGAAATATTAGTATTACGTCGTAACATAAGCTCCATAATTGTTTCCCATAGTTTTAAAGTATCACACATTAACTTAATTCCTATATAATTCACATAATCTTGTGCATCATCTTTATTCTTAAAAATATAAATCAACACACTCATTCTTCACTCATCTGACATCTTTTTAATCTTCAAAATGATATTAACAAGTTTAATAAGCCAAAAAATTCCTTCATATCCTATGCATTTCCTCTCCTCCATTGGAATATCATCAGGTCCAACACTTTTTTCACACTTCATTTTTTTTTAAAGCCTCTCTAACTTCAATTTTATTAATATGCCGATAAAAATAAAAATATTTATTTTTATTTAAGATGCTAAGGTCACTAAAATCAATTGTACATTCTCACAATCTTGCTTTAAAAGTTTAACAAAATATCTCATTCATCTTTGTTGAATATACTCTTCTAATAAAAGCATCTGTCATTGTCAGGCCCCAAGTCCTGGATGTAAAAAGTAGAATGTTGCACTAGGTAATCGACATCCAACGTAAAACTTATCGAATAATCATGACATGAATCTTGATAACAGTTATAACACAATTAAATTCAAGTATATATATCACATAATTCATGATTTATAGGGGAAATTGCTATTCACATTGATTAAGATAAAACTCATGGACTATTTAGGAAACAATGCAATTACAAACATAACAATGCTTATTATCATATCATGACGAAATCATAACTTGAAATACTGTGAATGAATTAACATATTTTATCATGTATTTTTAACATATAATAAATAAAAAAGGATGGAGCCCTAACAAGAAAATGTATGATTATTTCTAACTCAATAAAGAGTCACCTACCAATTAAATATCATAAGCATTTGAAAATTTCAATCATGATGAGGCTCCTCCCACCTCAACACACGGTACTCTGCAAACCCTAAATCCACAAGAGTCTAGATTAATCATATATTCAATACATATCACATCACCATATTAAATAACAACAAAAATCAAATGAATGCATTTTTAGAAATCAATCATTCTACCATACAACCTAACCCTAATTTATTCATCATAACTAAATCTCAAATATTAATGCTTTCTTTAAAATCTCTCATACCATGATTTAATGAAATATTTGATAATTCATTAAAAAATCAATTTTTCATAAAGGTCACTTTAAATGTTAACTCTATAATACATATATACTTTTTCAATTCATAAAATAACTTCGGCTAAATAGTAAAAATTGGATTTCCCCTAACATAAATTACTAATAATGATAGCTATAGAATTAGTTTATATATATACAATTTTTACTATATGTACAATTTTTACTATATGTCAAGCTAGCTCTTTTAGGTTATAGATTTGATTATTACACATGATAAGTTGATATATATTGAATATGGATGATTAAATAAATACAACAATAAAGATGACTTAAAGTCAATTGCCATTAATCTATCAATTTAATTGGTGAAACAAAATTTAGTCGCTAAAGAACAGCACAAAATATCATAATGATTTATTTTATGCATGATTCATCTCAAGGGTGATGTAGGTAATCGGAAGAGGCGGCGTCCAGCAAGCAACGATGAATGAAACAGTAACAAACAGGGAGTAATTAGCAGCAAGCTAAGTAGATATATTTCTTCATACCTTCATCTCCGGTAATACAGTATTTGTATCAACTAAATGCTACTTAAAGCAAAGCATAACTAGGAGTGCACTAGTGCTACCAGGAACTAAAAAAAGAAAACAATAGTGGAGAACATAGCTAATGCAGTAAAAGTAATAAAGCATAACAGAACTGGTATAATACTCCCTGGTGGTTAGTTAGCATAAGATGAACCTCATCAGGACTCCCCTGCCAACGAAGTTGCTGCTATCTCAGCAGAAATGGAAGTAGGTGCGTCGTCAGCTGGGTAGTATGGATGTATATCTTCGACATTGAAAGTCGATGCTGTTCCCAGGTCAGGCGGCAAGTCGATGACGTAAGCGTTGTCGTTTATCTTCTTTAGAACTGGGAAAGGGCCGATCTTGCGTCTTCCCAATTTGGAGTATGTTCCCGTGGGGAGTCGTTCACGACGCATCCTGATCATTACCAATTCACCGGGCTTGAATGTCCTCTCTCGGCGACGCGTATCAGCAGCCAGCTTATAGTTTTCATTGGATGACAGCAACTTTAGTCGCACATTTTGGAGCATTTGTGAGAACTGATCAACCAGCTCAGCAGCTTGCCGGTTGTGACATTTAGGAAGAATGGCGACATCAACTGTATGGTTAGGTGGCTTTGTATACACAATGTGGAAAGGAGAAGTACCTGTGGAACGGTTGGGCATGCTGTTGTAGGCGAACTCCGCCTGGCTCAACAGTTCATCCCAAAGCTTTGGTTGCTCTTGCACGAGGCATCTCAACATGTTGCCCAGAGTTCGATTCACAACTTCGGTTTGCCCGTCCGATTGTGGATGATAAGCAGAGCTCAAATTTACAGCAGTTTTGAGTCTATTCCACAATTCGCGCCAAAAATGGCTGATAAATTTAACATCCCTGTCGGACGTTAAGCTGCGCGGGACGCCGTGTAACCGGACAATCTCATTGAAGAAGAGGCGTGCAATATTAAGGGCATCAAAAGTTTTTCGGCAAGCAATAAAATGTGCCATTTTTGAGAATATATCAACTACAACCATGATAGAATCATTACCTCGCCGTGTTCTAGGTAGCCCGAGAACAAAATCAAGGCTTAGATCCTCCCATATTGTCTCCGGGACTGGAAGGGGAAGGTACAGACCGGCATTTTGCTTGACGCCTTTATAGGCTTGGCACACTGGGCAACGTTCAATAAATCGAGCAACATCTCTTCTCAAATGCGGCCAAAAGAAACATAGTTGAAGCTGCTCCAGTGTCTTGTCTCGGCCAACGTGTGCTGCAAGGCCACCGCAGTGTATTTCCTGAATGATTTGTTGGCGCCAAGATGATTCTGGGATACACAGAGTATTCTACTTGAAGAGATACCCATGCCGAATGGCATACTGCCCCACGGAATTGCTGTCCAAACAATCTGCCCATATCTGTTGGAAGTCTTTGTCAGTGGCATATAGGTCCTGGAGACATTGAAGGCCAGTCATTTCAGTGCTGAGTTGAGTGAGTAAGGAGAGCTTTCTACTCAGCGCATCAGCCACCCTGTTTTCTGCCCCCGATTTATGCTTGAGAACAAAGGTGAATCGCTGCATAAACAAGACCCACCGGGCGTGCATTTGGTTTAGTGTTTTTTGGCTGTTAATATACTGTAGCGCCTTATGATCACTGAGTAATACGAAGTCTTGATGCAAAAGATAGTGCTCCCACTGTTTGAGCGCACGCACCACGACATACAGTTCCTGCTCATAGACGCTCCACTTCAGCCGAGCCGGACAGAATTTCTCACTGAAGTATTCGACGGGCTTGTTTTGCTGCATCAAGACGGCTCCGATCCCAGTACTAGACGCATCCGTTTCAACTGTAAACGGTTTGTCAAAGTCAGGAAGCGCAAGAACAGGAGCTGAGGAGAGGGCTTCCTTGACTGCGTCGAAACTGCATTGTTGCTCACTGGTCCACGTGAATTGCTTTGATTTCAGACATTCGGTTAATGGAGCTGCCAAAATACTGAAGCCTTTTATGAACCGGCGGTAAAAATTCGCTAGACCGTGAAAACTCCGGACGTCAAAGAACGATTGAGGAGTTGGCCAATCAGTAATGGCCTTAACTTTTTTTGGATCTACCTGCACACCACCTGCAGTGATAATAAAACCCAAAAAATATACCTTGTCCGTGGCGAACTCACATTTCGGCAAATTCAAGTATAGTTTATTAGCTTGCAGAATCTCAAAAACTTGTTGTAAATGTTGTAAGTGATCAGACAGTGAGGGGCTGAATATTAAAATGTCGTCAAAGTATACGACACAGCTCTTGTTGAGGCACGGCTTGAGGATCTCATTCATGAGTCTCATGAATGTGGAGGGGGCATTACACAACCCGAAAGGCATGATGCGCCATTCATAAAGGCCTTGACGAGTTTTGAAAGCTGTTTTCCACTCGTCGCCTGGTCGTATACGGATTTGGTGATATCCGCTACGAAGATCAAGCTTTGAAAAAATTGCTGACCCCGCAAGCTTCTCCAGAAGCTCATCGATTCTGGGAACCGGAAATCTGAATTTGATCGTAATTTTATTAATGGCTCTGCTGTCCATACACATACGCCATGAACCATCTTTCTTAGGTACCAAAAGTGCCGGAACGGCGCACGGGCTTAAGCTGGGTTGTATCAACTGCTTCTCTAACAACTCGTCTACCAACTCCTGGAGTACTGCATGATCCTTGGGGCTTAATCGGTAATGCGCTGCATTCGGAATAGTAGCTCCCGGAACCAAGTCAATCTGGTGTTGAAGAGAACGTAGAGGAGGCAACGTCGCAGGCAAGGTTGCAGGTGCTATTTCAGAGAATTTCTCTAGTAATGGTTGCACAACCACGGGTACTGCAAAGTGTGGTTTGGCTGGACAGTGCTCTCGAATGATCAGTGCCATCAAAGGAGTGGACTCATGACTGCAGCGAACAAGTGCGGTACCCGAAACCATTTGCATTATAGCTGGTTTGGTAGTAGTAATTTCAGGGAAATACGGCAGCAACTTTAGACGGCGACCCTTCCAATCGAACGAGTATGAATTCGTTCGTCCGTCGTAAATAGCACCCACGTCAAATTGCCAGGGTCTGCCTAAAATGACATGGCAAACATCCATTTCCAGTATGTCGCACAACACTTCACATGTATAATGTTTGCCAATAGAAAATGTGACTCGGCACATTTCAGAGACCGGGATGTCCATACCCTTTTTCACCCAACTGATTTTGTAGGGGTTGGGGTTCCTTGTAGTCTTGAGCTGGAGAGCTTGCACGACGGAACGGGCAATGACATTTTCGGTGCACCCGCTATCGATCAATAGATCACAAACTTTCCCATTGATAGTACAACGGGTTTTGAACACTGAATTCCTTTGGGAAGTAGGCTTCTGCCGTGGCGCCAATAGCATTTTCTCCATAACACAAATTAATGGCTCTCCGATATCTGGTGAAATTTCTTCGACTGCATTACTTGGCTCCTCCTCTTCAATCAGTTCCTCCTCCCCATCTGCTGTGGCAAGCTGAAGCTGCGGACGATTAGGACATTCATTTGACTTGTGGCCCACCTGAAAGCACCGAAAACACTTAATCGTGGACGGACGGGAATATGGATTCTCTCTGATCGGCCCCTTGAACTTTTGTTGTGTTTTGGGATCTTCCTGAGGTCTGGCCGAAGTCCCGGGCTGTGAACTAGACTGGGCATTCACGATAGCAGTCGGTCCAGTTGCACTTTTAATAACTGGTGTAGAAGTTTTGACTGTTTCTGCATTGTAGTCGGTGTAAGACCTCCTGGAGGAGGGTTGCTTGTAACCCCGGGTCAGCTGCATCTCCGCCTTTAATGCAAAATTTACAGCCTGAGATAAGGACCAAACAGAGTTCAGCTCCAATTTATCTTGAATAGCATCCTTAAGGCCACCGATGTATCGTGCTACCATCTGTGTGGAGTTCTCATTGAGATTGTTCCGGGCGCTCAACCGATAAAACTCTTCTGTGTACTCATTCATAGTGCGGTTTCCTTGGTTGCAGTGTTGGCACTTAAGATACAGCATCTGCTCGTAGTCCGTGGGCAGAAAATGAGAACGAAGGAGCTGCTTCATTCGGGGCCAGTTTCGAACCGATCCTCGCCCTTCTCTGCGGCGAGTCTGTAGCAATTACAACCATCACGCGCTTGCCCCTCCTTTCAACCGGCAAGCGACGTACTTAACTTGCTTATCGAGTTCGATCTCCATATACTCAAAAAAAGTTTCCACCGATCTCTCCCAATCTAAGTAGTCTTCAATATGCAGTCGGCCATCAAAAAATGGGATGTCAAGCTTTACCCGAAAGTCACCTTGAGGATGAGTATTCGGTGCGCCTCTATGCCGGCGTGGGAACTGTATTGGCGCAGCTTCTCCTTCAGAATCCGAAAACATCTCATCATTCAAATACTCTGCATCGTCCTCCTCCGACTCTGTAATCTCCGAAACAATCGGTGCGCGACGTCTTCGTCCACATCCGCAATCACGAAAATCAACTGCCGTTGGAGGATTCCTGGCTGGCCGTTGCCTGCCCATGTCATTACGCAGAGCCTGAAACTGGCGACGCATATCCACAGATAACCGAAACAAGTCAGAGGATACCTCCTCCATACGCTGGTTGAGGTTGTTGTGAGCGTCCCAAAGAGCATCAAGACTGCGATCGTCGTCGCCAGTCCCTCGTCTACCGCTGTCGGCCATTCCTCAAAGCACCTGGCTCTGATACTAAACCTGATGTAGGTAATCGGAAGAGGCGGCGTCCAGCAAGCAACGATGAATGAAACAGTAACAAACAGGGAGTAATTAGCAGCAAGCTAAGTAGATATATTTCTTCATACCTTCATCTCTGGTAATACAGTATTTGTATCAACTAAATGCTACTTAAAGCAAAGCATAACTAGGAGTGCACTAGTGCTACCAGGAACTAAAAAAAGAAAACAATAGTGGAGAACATAGCTAATGCAGTAAAAGTAATAAAGCATAACAGAACTGGTATGATACTCCCTGGTGGTTAGTTAGCATAAGATGAACCTCATCAAAGGGCCTCTCAAAAATTATGTTTGATTTTAAAAATAACTAACATTTATTCACCTAGAAGAATCTATTAAAGTATAGAGCAAACTTGATATTAGGGTTTACCTAAATCAAAATTTGATGAAGAAGATGATGGTGTAAAAAGAGGAAAAAGAATGAGATATTCTTTTGTCTTCCCATTTTTCTCTTAGTTTGGCTTATTCCCCTTACTGTGTTTGATGACGAGAGCGCAAACACAACGGGGCTACTACCGCTGGAGTTGTCAATGTTGCCTCCTCCCCCTACTACTTGTTGGGTAGCTAAAGTCATCCGGTCGGCTATACCATCAAACTTCGAAGCCACCAAGCACCGTCACTCGACTCCCTTTTTAGCACATGATGTTGCATAAGAATTTGTCGTTCATCATCACCTTCTCAATTTCTCGCTCGTCGACTGGATCGTTGCCTCTCCCCTCTCTTTCTCACCGTACTCTCTCTATCTCTCACACGCACGTAGCATGCCCTAAATCTCAATTCCTATCTTAAAGGCTCGGGTGGCCTTAATAGGACAAGGGATGGTGATAATCAGGTTGGTTGAATCGGTTTAGTTCAACACTACAAATTAATCTCAATGTAAATCGGATGAATTCCAAATTTATTTTATTATATTTTGTATTTTGATATTTTTTTTTAAAAGACTTTTAAATTCATCTTGATATATCATGACAATTAAATAATATATTTTCTATATTTAATATTTATTATTAAAGTGTGGCTTATTTGCTTATAAGAGAAAGTAGTTCTCCAAAAGCTAGCAGTCCTCCAAAAGAAGGAGATGAACTCCAGCTACATTTGGAAGAAGCACCGGCAGAAGAAGAAAACTCCTACACATTTCTCCTCCCTCACGACCTCACGCTTTCAAATGATGAAAGCTCCCTCACGAGATTTGAGGCCAAAACAAAGAGTGCTAGTTCGAAATCCTAAGCCTCGAAATATAACGTAAAGAAAAGGTCATCTCATATTTTGCATGGTGGAGTTTCTTCTCCGTATAAAATTAAAAATTAAAAAAAACAAACAAAACATTACTCTAACTAGCTAACAATTAAAATATAATTTGTCAAATAATTATGATATGAATCTCTTAATATATTATCGTGATGAGTGATATACACCCAACTTCACCCCTGGATAGTTGTCCTCTATGACAATCTATTTCTGAAAAAATTATTTTGTGGGGACGCCGAACGTCATCTGGAGACCAATTATAATGCAGCATGTCACCCTCTTACTGTAGCATGGCTCAGTACTGCACGGTACCGCAACTCGGTACCGCTCGGTATTGTGGCATCTGAATGTAGAGCTGCGTCCTGCATCCGCACGGAATAATTTCTCATGTGAGGCAAATTTCTCCATTTTCTAGGGGAATTACTGATGAGCTTAAGAGTTTTTTAGTATTTTTATACGTTGATTCTATTAATATCAATAGAAATTTAAAAACTCTTAATTAACTAATCTTATTCAAATTACTTAAAAATATTCTTACATCATTGTTTTCAGTTCTGCCCACTTGCCATTGGCTTATATATTCAAACATCTCGGCTTTAACGTCTACTTCAGTAGGCAACCTTGACGCTTAGTTCTTTTTAATCTCTGTTACATTTGAACAGCTACAACTCTTCGCTAGTCAATCTCTGCTTCCCACGCATTAATTACTTTCGAAAGCTTCCTATTATTCCTGGTCACGCATGGAATATCTCCGTCGCTCTCAGCATCTCCGAAATTCGTCTGTGTTCTCGAACAACACGGCAAGCTAGAAGATTCCAATAAAAATATTTTGAAGTTATATTGTAGTGATTACTTGTGATCACTTGTTTAGGGGTAACACTATTTTAGTTGAGTGTCAACCCGTTAATTCACGGACAAATTTTTCAAACCGCCTCTGTTATAATCGATATTAGCTGTTATGTCACTTTGGGCGAAAAGTTTGAATTCAAACATAGTCGCGGGGGGTGTCAGGGACTGGTCATTGAGGTGAAGCCAGTCGCGGGCACCCCCTGCGACTTGTGTAAATTTTAAAAAAAAAATGAAGAGATAATGAATGATAACGACGGCCTTAGATTTTAAAAGAAAAAAAAAGGACTAACGTTTAAAAAGCAGTGGACCTAATAGCATACGCTCAACAGGCGCTTGTGCGTAGTGAAAGCTTGCCTTGGCTATTAAGCCAACAATTCAAGAAACAAAAATATGAGAGCGTAAAGTGTAAATTCTCATTACAGCTTTGGTGATTACACAGCTCTATTTATAGAGTTTACAACATACATTGGCTTTATAGCTATTACACGTGTAATGATATTATTAGTCACCAGCTTGCTGTTTGTGTTTTCTTGTTATCTGCTAATACCCCCTGGCAAACGGATGAATCGATGGGATTGATCAGTTTGTGAGCAAGTAGCTTAAACCGTGTAACATAAAGATATTTGGTAAACAAATCCGCTAGTTGATCCTTGGTTGAGATATGATGTACTTGAATGCTATGATTCTTTATACAATCTCTAATGAAATGACAATCGATTTCTATGTGTTTGGTACGTGCATGATATACCAGGTTATTTGCCAATGCAATTGCCGAAGTATTGTCACAATATAATTTGGTTGGTTCTAGTTGAGGACAGTCTAGCTCATGTAATAGTCATCGTAGCCATATGATTTCGGTTGTGACTAGCACAATAGCCCGGTACTCTGCTTCAGTGGACGACCGTGCTATGGTTGTCTGCTTTTTAACACTCCAAGATATGAGTGTTGTACCTAAGAAGTTACAGTATCCTGTTGTAGACTTACGATCAGTGTGATCGCCTGCCCAATCCGAGTCTACATAAGATTGAAGTGTTAAAGAACTACCGTTAATAGGCAAACCAAACTGTGTAGTTCCTCGAATATATCTTAATATTTGTTTCAGTGCATCAAAGTCACTGATTCTTGGTTGATGCATCTGTTGGCATGCTCGATTTACCGCATATGAAATATCTGGGCGTGTCAACGTCAAGTATTGTAATGCACCGATAAGCTGTCGGTACAGTTGCGGGTTTGAGAACAGCTCGGTATTGCCTTCGGATGCTTTCTTGATGCTACATGGTGTAGATACTGGTTTACTGTTTTGCATACCCGCTCTTGCCAGAATATCTTCCGCATACCTTGTCTGTTGAAGAAACAGACCAGTTGGCGTAGGAGTGACAGTAATACCGAGAAACTGATTTAATGAACCCAGTTTCCTCATTTTGAACTTGTGCTGAAGCTGTTCTAACAGCTGGGTGATAACAGATGAATTACTACCCGTGACTATAATTTCATCTATGTATATGAGCACATATACTTTTGAAGTATCCTTCCGATAGATGAGCAAGGAAGGATCTGAATGACTTGTAGTGAATTCAAGTTGATGAAGAAAGCCTGTGAGCATTTCAAACCATTTGCGCGGTGCTTGTTTGAGTCCATACAGTGCCTTATTCAATTTACAGACGTATGTTGGATGTTGATTATCCACAAAACCAATTGGTTTCTTCATAAAAACTGTTTCAGATAACTCTCCGTGCAAGAATGCATTTGATACATCTAGTTGATGTATTGCCCATTGATGATGAAGAGCCAAGATTAACAACACACGGACAGTTGTAATTTTAGCAACCGGGCTAAATGTCTCAATGTAGTCAATACCAAACTCTTGATTGTATCCCAAAGCTACTAATCTAGCTTTGTGCCTTAATAGTGTACCATCTGATTTGTATTTGGTTCGATAAGTCCATTTACAACCAAGAATATTTTGGTTATCTGTTGGTGGAACTAAAGTCCATGTACCTTGAGACTGTAATGATACACTTGTTTACAACATACATTGGCTTTATAGCTATTACACGTGTAATGATATTATTAGTCACTAGCTTGCTGTTTGTGTTTTCTTGTTATCTGCTAATACATAGTATAATCTAGGAGGTTCAACATGCGACTGTAGAAGGTATAATGATGCCCATGATCTATAGCATGCAAGTATTACTTTAATGTTTGGTCCTCACCATCAGGATGTTGCACACCATAAACGACCACTCCTAAGCATCATTCTCACATCATAATATAGAGCTGATGGTAAATCTGTTAGAGAGAAATTATTCTAAATGAGTGGAAGAGGATAAAAACAAGAGGAATTTTTATTATAAAAATTTCTCTCTTACATCCATATGACAAAACTCAATGCCTATTTATACTAGTACAAAGACATTTCTAGAAACATATTCTAGATATTTCTATAATAAAGACTCAACAACCAACCATCAAGAGTTATTTCATTTTCTAGATTTTTCTTTCATACAATTTATTTGATGCACAAAAAACTTAAACATTAATTTTGGTTTATATTTCCAACAAAATCATTCAATCCATACCGACCTTCCCACGACCATCCACTCTAACGTAGTTTGGATCCATTGGATGAACGTCAGTGGTCGGTGAGAATCCAAATTGTCGGATAACTACCTTCCTCCCACACGATAGCCTTGTAATAGTTTCTAATATGGTACATGCAACGTGGGTCTTCCAACATGGATATGTTCCCAAGACCAAATCTATAGGAGATGAACACATCCAATGATGTTAGCACGTTTTGGGCGTGGTTGCTTCTATCAATTCTCTGTGCTAAGACCGTACCTCCAATCAAGTAAATATTAAATAATTGTATGTCCTCAAGTAATGGAAGATATTGCAAATGAATCTCACATCTAGGGGTATCTAGCATTAACAAACACCCATAATGAATAAAAGATTTGGAGGATTGCCCAGTAAATCGTTACAGTAATCTGCCAAAAAATTCCATCATTTCCCCAATCCAACCACTAAGGGGCCGAATAATGCAAACCATCAATCTATAGGCCCATAATCATTGCTACATCTTGTAGTATAAGACTCATCTCCCCCTATTGCAAGATGAAATGTATTGTTTGAGGCAACCATCTCTCGATCAAGTTTGATAGTGATCAAATTTGATGTACATCAATTGTCTAATACAGTGCAAACCAGCTGTCTTGATGGCTGCAATGAATCTTGGATCATGAGCATATGCGATGCTCTCTCTAGAATTGTCCTCTGTATATTACAATTGTTTAAAATATACATTTTGCTAATAAGGAAGAAATTTTAACAATGATATCTGGTCATGGTGGGCTGCTCTATGTTTGCCTCATAGACAATCGATGGTGAGGTGTACATCTGCCAGTGCAGGCCCATAGATTGCCTCCTCAACACTAGGTTGCTTTCAAACTCGCTGTCTTTTAGGTCTAGCTTGTTGGTTCATGTGCCATTCTATTTATGCTACTGATCAATGTTAAAGCAGATAACATAATATTAGTAAAAATATGAAATTGTAGCAAAATTATTATGGCATAATAATGATAATATCTAAAGTTAATTAATATAAAGAAATTTGCAGAAAAACAAAATTTTAAAATACATAATGATATGTTTAGAATAATGAGAACTTCATAACATCAAAGAGAAATTTTAAAATAGTATAATTATTAATAATGAAAACTTCTGGTATAATTTTTTTTATTAATTAAGGTATCATAATGATAATGTATATTCTTAACATTAAAAACATTAAACAACAATAATAATTTCTAAAAATTAAATTCATTTTTATTTTTTTTACATGAGACTTACATCTCTGTACAAATAAATACAGAAAAAAAAATAAATTAAAAAGTAACTACATTTTTTTTTAAATCAAATATTTATCCCTATCTTTGGAAAACACTAAACTCATTCCAGATCCAAAATGAATATGTATTTTTTCAAATTAATAATAAAAAATAAACCAAATATACAACAATTAAAAAAAACAAATTAATAAAAATATGAACACTGACGAAGAGATTGGCAGGCGACAAAATTCCTCTCGGAGATTAGAAATCCTAAGAACTCCACCAGTTGTTTGGAGCGACTGCTAGGAGAGAGGGAGAAATGAGATAAAGCTGCTGATGGGGTTGCAAATGAACCGAGCCGGGCCGAGTCGAGTATGTGAGTGTCGTTCATGTTTTAGTTCATTTATTATTATCTTGTTCAAGTTTGGATCATATTTGATTCGAGCTTTATTGTTTGTGTTCATGTTTGGTTCACATAAATTAATGAGTGTTCATGTTCAGTTCATGTTTGATTTGTTTTGTGATCGAGCTTGAAACAAAAAAGCCTTAGCGAGTTATAAACGAGCTCTACTTCTAAATATTCATTAACTTAACAAACGAGCTTTATCGAGCTTCCTAACAAACAATTATATCAACATGTTCGAGAACATATTTAGCAATTTTTTTTTAGATAGCATATATTATAATATTTAATTATTTTAAATTTTATTATTTAATAATAATTATATCATTATATTATAGTAAATATAAAATATTTATATTATATATAATTATCATTTTTATATTCAAATATTAATTGAGTTTTATCGAACTTAGTCAAGAGTTCTGAATAGAACACAAATCGAGCTTAATGTCGAGCTTGTTCACAAGCTTTAAATGATGTTGTTCATGAATATAAATGAGCCGAGCATATTAGTGTTCAAATTTGTTTACTTAAGAATCGAATATTTAAAATATTGTTCAAATTTATTTATTTAATTAATTAAACAACCATAAATAAACTTTAATAAAACCAAATAACAGATAGCTCTTCTAACATTTGGTTCGCTTGGAGCCGTAGCTGCTGAGAAGATAACTATAGCTTCAATTATAACTCACCCATGACTTTTTTTTTTTAATTATAAAATGACCGCCGTCAACCATTAAATCGTAAGAAAAAAAATTAAAATGCACGTCACAACCAGTCGCTGGTATGTAGGGCTGCAAGCGAACCAAACCTTCGACGAATTACTAGTTGTTCAGTTCGATTAAAACTCGTTCGTGATCGTTTAATTAACTAACAAACAAACTTAAACAATATTTTAAATACTCGATTCTTAAATAAACATGCTTGAACACTAATGCGTTCGGCTCATTTATGTTCGCGAACAACATCATTTGAAGTTCGTGATCAAGCTCGACATTACGCTCGATTCGTGTTTGATTTTGAACTCGTGAATAAGCCGATAAAAATAATTAATATTTGACTATAGAATTAAGAAATATAAATAATAATTACCTTTGCTACATAGACAATTGTTTTTATTATAAATGTGCTTGTTCATAGATATGTTCAAGAACGTGTTTGTTTGATAGTTAAAAAAATTCGTTAAATATGTTCGCGAACAAGTTCGATAAACACTAAACAAACGCACATGAACTGAACATGAACCGAACATTAACACTCCTTAATTTAAATGAACCAAATATGAACACAAACGCTAAAGCTCGAACAAACATGAACCAAACTTGAACAAGCTGATATTAAATGGACACAAACATGAACACTCACATACTCGGCTCGGCTCGGCTCGGCTCGGTTGGTTTGCAGCCCTATTCAAGATACGGCTGGCACAGCACTGCCCTCCGTCATCCTTTTATTATCTCCTTCTCTCTTTGAGAAAAGAGTAAGAGACTCACCATTCCCCCAAATCGCAACCCTCGACTCCAAATGGATATGAAAGGGATGGACTCGCCGCCGGCGTCTCCTAAAATGCCCGCCAACGGCCACATGGACCATCACGGCATGATGCACATGACCTTCTTCTGGGGCGATAGGGTCCAGATCCTCTTCTCGGGCTGGCCCGGCGACCGCGGCCTTGGCGTCTATTTCCTTGCCCTCTTCCTCGTGGCCATCGCTGCTGCCGCTGAGGAGTGCCTCTCCACCCTCTCCCGCCGCCACGCCCAGCCTCTTGTAGCGTCCGCTGGCGCCCGGGCTTCTATTGGGCTCGCCCTCACCGCTCTCCACACTCTGCGGATGGGGTTGCTCTACCTGGTGATGCTTGCCGTCATGTCGTTTAACGTCGGAGTTCTAATCGCCGCCGTTGTTGGACACGCCGTCGGGTATCTCGTCGCTGGGAGCGGGACGTTCAAGTGGGCCAGGAGCGGTGGTGTCCAGATAGCCGATGGTCATGATTACGCCAACGTCGCGAAGTGCTAGAAAACTAAATAAATTATGAAACAATAAGGTGATCTCGCTTCTATGTTTGAATGTTGAAAGAATTAGTTTATTTCCAAAACGAGGTATATAAATCTATTATGTTCATCGTAAGTTACGGATGATTTCGACTGTGATTATCTTATCTATTTTACTGTGATGCGACATACTAAATTTATTCAAAGTGCCGACTTGGATTTGAATTTTCATTCTCTATATCTTTTAATTGCTCACATATAAACTGCTGAGCATTCCCATTCTGATGCCACAGACAGAAATTGCTTGTCATATGAGATTGTGGCTATGAAATTTTGGGTTGCAAAGCCCTTTCTACTATGATAATGGTTTTGATATTTATATATGAACCATTGATGACCTTAATGGCATCTTAAACAAAGGATGACTTTTTGTTCTATACATTGAGAAGTGAATTATTATTGAATTAGCAAACCAATGTGTTATTTTGAAGTATGGGAAGAAATATTTATTGCCTTGGATATGAGGTTGGTATGATTTGTTTTATGTGCTCAACTTATGAAAAATTTTGTTGAAGAACATGATTGAAGTGGTGGCTCACAATTTCTTAAGAATTTTGGAAACTCACAAATTTGATGATTTTTTTTGTGCCATGAGCTATCCCTTCCAACCCTAGAATGGCTCCAAATTTCGGCCAGCATATTTTGGAATCTGATAGTAGAACTAGCTTACTAACATGCATCTTTACTTGGTATAAGTAGTGGATGTTAAACAAAAGGATTTGTATGATTGGATTAAATGATCCTCAAGAATGTCAGTTGCATACTACTGGCTAGAATTAGGCTGTGTATATGTTGTTATAGGACGTGAGGCATTACTACAAACTGTTAACCTGCGGTTTATTAGAGTTATCCCTTTCTTTAATGTATTTACGGCTTTACCGTTAATTATCTATATAATGTATCATGTACTCTCTCATACAATTAATCAAGTTTATTTTCCTTCTTCTCTGTGTCCGTCTTCCTCTCTGCTCTTTCTTTCCTTTGGCTTTTCTTACTTGGTATCAGAGCCAAGAATGGGGGATCAAGATTCTTCCTCCCACCCTCCCTCTTCCTCTGCTGCTTCAAGCCTTGATGAAGTCAAATTAGTGAGGTAGGCTTCCTCCTCTTCACACTTCCTTACAACATCACACACATTCTTCTATTTCCATGCTAATTTAGGATATAAAACTAACATCAAAATATTTTTCAGTATCTTAATTTAGGATCTGTGTGTATTTATCATGCGGTGTTCCTATTATTTAAAAGTCCCTCTATTGATACAGTGAAGTTTGCATCGCCACATGTCAATTACGCATTTACAACACGGCATGCATTCATTAAACTTGCAATTCAAATACTCATGCATCATGGAAAGTGAGACACTAATCAATATTCATCTTGCACCTGTATTATGCATTGTAAATTAGGGAAACAAGATCTACAAAAACTTTAAAATGGAAGCACAAAGCTATGAACACCCCCTTTATTGTAATACTAATAAATAGCTTCTCTCCTGATGCCTTTTCCTTGGTGGACTCATAGCTTCTCTCAGAGGATTGGAATCTTCATTAGTTGCCACTCTTTTCTATTTCTAGATTTGACCCTTATGATTATTTGTTTTCTTCATTCCAAATGTAATTACAAAATCAGACTATTGGATATATATTGATATTTACCAAGGAAGAAATCTTTCTAAATCAAAGATTTGTGTGTCCCTATTATTGATATTGAGATATCTTTTGTTGTTGAAAAAGATATTTAAGAGTTAGTTCCACCACCTCCTCTTTCACAATGAATACTAACTTCCGAGAAAAGGCATCTTACAGAACTCTTTAGGTGAAGAGTTATACGAACATCGGGGATGTTGTTGTAGTACAAAATTATTATTTCTAAATATTTAAGTATTTTGAATTACTTATGAATTTATCTTTATTTTATTTTGTTTTATTGTTAGGATTATCTTCATTTTAAATTCAGATGATAAAAATTAAAGAATTTATAAAGATTGAAATTCGACTTACTTTAATTTTATCTTATAATCATATTTTATAGATAATGTTTGGATTATTAAATTATGAATGAATATTAAAAGATTCTTCCATTCATTTTCTCTTCTTTCTCCTCACCTCCCAACGAGTTTTCTGTCACCTCCATGAAGCTTCCATTCCTCTACTAAAAAAAACCTAAATTATAATCCTTCCATTTCTATCTCTTAACAAAAATTGTTCTCTTTTTCTTCTCCTAGCTATTGTACAGTAATACATTTTCTAAGATGTCATATTATACCTCCTTTCTCTTTCTAACTGTCTCAAATTAAACATAGTACATAATTCTTAAGATAATTTCAAGGAAGAAGAAAGAAATCAAAGCATTAGCGATCATAAAAAAAGATCCATCATTAAATTAGATTCAAATCAAATCTTCTTTGTACCTCAATAATAGAAAAATTAAATCTATCCCGAAAGGCAAATTATCATTATATCAATACTTACGGTTCATGTGCTAAAAGTAAATTCAAGATTTTTTTTTTAAATTTCACAGTTTTTGGACTGATGTTCTTTTAATTTCACAGTTTTTTGACTGATATTCTTCTTGTTGATAAGACTAGAGCGGGTGTTGAAGGTAAACTTGAATTATGGAGGTCAACCTTAGAGTCAAAATGTTTTCGCTTGAGTAGATCTAAAAATGAATATATGGAGTGTAATTTTACTAGTAATAGACCTAGTGAGAGGATTGTGACTTTGGGCGATCAGTCATTAATAAGAGTACACGTTTTAAATATTTTGGATATATTGTTCATAGTGATGGTGAAATAGATGGGGATATTATCAGCAGAATTCAAGTTGGATGGTTGAATTGGAATGCATAAGGCTTGTTGTGCGATAGAAAAGTCCCCCGCAAACTTAAGGGTAAATTCTACAAGATGATGGTGAAACCTGCAATGCTTTATGGTGCCGAATGTTGGCCATTAAAGAGTAGTATAATACAAAGTTAAGTGTTGCAGAGATGAGGATGCTTAGGTGGATGAGTGGCTTTACCCTTAGAGATAGGATACGAAATAAGCATATAAGTGATAAGGTTGGAGTAACTCCAGTGGAAGATAAGATTAGAGAGAGTCGCCTTAGATGGTTTGGTCACATTAAACGGAGGCCTTCCGATGACCCGGTTAGAAAAGTTGAGGTATTATATTTGACTTATGTTAAGAAAGGTATAGGTAGACCTAAAGAGATTTGGTTAGAAAATATTAGAAATGATCTTTCTTTATTAGATTTAAATGAGAATTTAACTTTTAACATGACACAATGGCTTGATATTGTTGTTGTACAGTTTTTGGACTGAAATTCGCCATTAAATCATCAAGTTATGCATTCCGTGTTAAAATGTGTTGATTCTAGGAATGTAGGAAGGCGGAAGCATTGCTTTAACCAAAAAAACAAAGTAGTTTAACTTCTTTTGCATGAAATTTTTAGCTGCACTCATCACAACTGCCGACAATTTTATGGTGGCTGCCAAATAAATGTCGCTTTTACTTTCTTGCATCACAGCCTATGAAGAAGAGTTTGTTTATATTAAAGCAAATGAGAGTATTTGATTTAATAACACATCAAATAATATAAAAATATGAAAATATCAAACATTTGTCCTTCACCAGTAATCTTCAACTTCTGTTGGAAAACATAGTTCTTATGTAGAAGCATATCATATGATGTTATCATGTATAATGCGCAAAAGTATTTCAATATGACAATATCCATAATAATAAAATGCTTCCAGCGGAAAATTGATGTGCATCTTTGTGCAGAATGTCAATGCTTCAGAATGATTACACATAACATCATACATTGATGATATCATAAATTTTAGTGACATTCCTACAACATTATGTGACTAGAAATTACAGAGGTTGATATGAATGATCTATGAGATATATGTTGTCTTAAGGTCAATCATTGTCATGGAAACCTCATCATTTGTCTGACCTACATTAAATTTTGGAAATACTTCGTAAATATTCATTTTCGTCAAAAATTGGGTGATTTTTGACGAAAAAATATATAGGAAATGTTTAATTTTCCTGCAGTTATAGAAATGCAAATTTTGCGAATGTTGAAAGATCCTCAAATTATATTAAGAATTAGCAATATTTTTCATTGCATAAATAATATAGTTTTTAGTCAAAATATTTTGATGATGATATATTATAAAAATGTGATACATTCTTTATCTAGCAAATACTCACAGAATAATTTTTTCTGTGAGAACCGTCCGTATTTATAAATATTCAGCAAATACTCACAAGTGAGTATTTGCTAAGTATTTACTTGTGAAAGACGGTTTTAAGGAAGTAATTATTTTGGCGGACCCTTTGTGTTGTGCTTGTTTGAGTTTGATATATCCAAATTTATTAGTAAAA